>VXAV01005071.1:98164-116885 GCA_013399715.1 Alectura lathami | reverse complement strand
AAGTCCATACTAGCGTGTTTTTTTTTTTTTTTTTTATTATGAACATACATCTATTTAGAAATAAACTACTGTCTGAGTTTCTTTGGTTAAATTCAATCTTAGAATATTCGAAATGCAATGTTTACTTAAATAAAGTGGAGTCTTCAGTTACTTATTTAGATCGCATTGTCTTTAGTAGCAAAGATGCAATAGCTCTGTAAAGAGGCCAAGACTTGGGTATCCTGTGTGTTCAGGACACCTACTGGGTTAAGTGAGAGTCCCGCAAATGAGTGACTGTTATTTTTAGGCTCGCACCAACTTTATAAGAACAACAAGAACATTAAAAAAAAAATCAAGTAAGAAAAACAAATTATCTGAAAAATGCCTACCAATAGAGCAGCACAAATAGGGCCATGGATGATGTACAGCAGATGAGTATCAGAGCTGATCCAACAGCTAGATAAAAAAAAAACAGGCAAAGTAAAAACATTTTGTATTCTGTTATCTGTTCTATTCCTTTTTCATTTACTTAAACCAAGTATAATAGTTTTGCAAATCAATTTGAGATAGTACTTACTTGTCATTGTAATACAAGCTTCTAGCAACAGCATGTATGCAGGCAGGGATCAATGGAAAACCTGTGAAGCAAAACCAATATCTTCTCCATATGTAAACTTAGCTAATAAGTAACTAACTAAATAAACCTGTATCTTTTGCAGAGATCCCCTGCATTTTCACCTCATCCAAATTATGTACAACTGCAGAGCAAATAAAGTAACAGGGATCAATTCAGTCTCTATTTTCCCCTATTTAGTTTAGAGGGGTGTATGAAATGTTATTCTTCCTGTGTTAACAGGAAATCCATACCAACATATAGAAAGAGAAGGCAAATCAAATTATAACCATTTAGAATGTAACAATCAACGTTATTAACACAGATGTTTTTCAGACTGCAATCTGCAGTAATGCTAAATAGCGATATCAAAAAGATGAGTGTGTATATGACTAAAATGGTATAAAAAAACCAGCATTATTAACAATGTCAATTGTGGTCTCACTCATATTTGCTGGGTATTCATAAAGCAAGGTTCCTTGCAGACATTAAATAAAAAAAAAAAAGACTGCAATTCAGGCCAAATTCAAAATTTAAAAGAATAGAGACATAGTGATTTGGGGTGCTTGACACCTGGTGGCACCTAATTTTTAGAAACTACTGAGCACCTAAGAGCTCTTAACCTCTTCTCAACCGCGCCTGTTGTAGACAGTCAGCAAGGTACCAAGCCACACTGCAGCTGAGTGTGCCCAGACAATGAAGCTGAGGAGAAAGTCCTCACTTGCACTCTGTGAATAGGCTGCTGTGCATTATCTGAAACCACCAGGTTTGGCTTGTTAGTTTTAATACTGATATTACTCCAGATCATTAGACACAGCTATTCTGTATTTGCTGAGTGAACAATACAGGTCAAATGGAACTGCTGGAAAAATAAATCCCTGGCCATCTCTAACTCCGTTCTGACCCTCCACCCTAGACATGGCGAGACTTCTCTGAAAACAAACATTCGTCCCTGAATAAACATCTTCAAGATGAGGAACAATGAATAATTACTTCTTAATGTCTTTTTATAATAGCAGACTATTTTCTCTATACAAAGGAGGAGCCACTTCCTGACTCCAGAAGTGCATAATCTCTCTTTCAGCAAAGATAGAGGCACATACAACTTCCTACGTTAATATTTCTAAGCCTGTTAAAACACCACAGACAAAGAAGAGGGGTGTGCCACCATTGTTCAAAGCCACCTCAGAGAAGCAATGGGACAGCTGTTCAAATTCTCATGACAAGGAGTGAAAGATATCATTGGCCAGAAAATACAGAATGCGAAATTGTATACCCCAGCCAAGAAGGTAATACCACATCAAGTGTTGTTTCTCAGCAAAAACAGCCACCACAATAAGGGTATGCAGGTAAATGCCCTCGCACAGCATCCAGAAGTAGTTGCAACCCATGAGGTACAGGTAGATGAACTGTGACACTTTGCAGCTAACCTGCAGAAAAGAAAGGGCAGTACAAGGTAAATTCTTAAGTTGCAAAAATCTCACATTTGCAAAATGGAAAAAAAGACAAAAAGCAAAAAAATACTGCTAGAGTCAACTCTTGATATTTATTGTTTTTCACTACACTTACATATTTTCTTCTTTTCATGGAATTAAAATTCCATACTTTACGGTGACAAAGTCACCGTTTAAACAAACATGAGAACCTTGAGATCCTCAGGCATGATGGCAGAAAGCTGAAATGATATTTCCCTTTATTCCCTTGGACCATTCCAAGCAAAACCGAGTCCTTAAATTATCAGATGGGAACCACATGAGGAAATGCACTTTGATGGAGCTAATTCCCTCTCAGTCATACACGTCACAACAAACAGAATGATTTACATTTTAAAAATCCTTACCATACTTCCAGTTTAAACCCAGCCGTAACTGAGCTTAGGCCCATATAGTAGGCTCCAGTAGTAAGCTTTCTTGTTGGCATATATTAGGATATTTTGAATGAGGCTAAATATTAAGACATTCTTCAATTGCACTGTTACAAAATAGTTTATTGTGAAGACTAAAATGTGAGGTTGTGAGTAAGTAGAGGTAACTTGCTCTTATGAACACACTAGATCCTTTTTTCCCCTTCTGAAATTTACGTGTTTCATCTGGCACTTAGCTTAGATCAAATCAAAAATCAATATTGCTTTACCACGCTCTGCTACTTAACTCATGTGTTGATGATTGTTAGCAGCTATCTCAAGCCTATTATCCAGTACTGTTGTCAGAAAGAGAATCGATCTTTGTACTTGATTCCAACAGCTTCTGGATTTTTGCCTTAACTTTCACAGAATTAAAATTTATCTTCCAGGTCTAAATAAAAATAAAGCCATAGTTAGGGACTTGTTTGTTTATGTATTTCATTTCCAGGCTCTTCCGTTGCTATAACTCCTAGCCTTTTGGGAGAGGCTACTGATTCACACTTAACCCAGTACTATCAGGAAATGAGAGAGAGACAAATCAGACCCTTAGGGATGGCTTTTTCAGTCTGCTCTTCAAGTTTTGGAATATAAGGGTCAGCTTGATGTGCCTTCAGAAAAAAAAGAAATAATTCTTCTTATTTCAACTCAAGATGGAAAAGCAAAAGGCATAGGAAAGTAGCTGATAGAGCCAAAATACACTATAAAGCTTTTATTTTTTATTTTTAAACTGCCCTTTCTTGGTGAATTCAACTGTCATATGAAGTCAACTGACTTCATCTAGAACAGGCCACTTTCTTGCAGTTGTTTCAGTGCAGAAGTGATCTGTACAAATTCAGAAGAGCAGTTCAGTATGCTCTGTACCTGGGGCCGCTTTATTGTTTTGAAACCTCAAATGTGAAATGCCCAAATTACTGATAGACATCTGCTGTAAGATGTAACACGAACGCATCATTACTGAACATTTTAACCTTGCTACATACACCGTTTCATCAGCTATTCATGCCTCATTTATCCTTCCTACATTGCTGAAGTTTTTCACATGCAAATCGACAAGGCTGCCAAATATACTTTCACTTACTGGATTAGTTGCAACTAACTCCTGATTGTTGGCAACTGCAGTCAGTGAAATTATTGTTACAACAGAGTTGCAAACAAAAGAGAAAAATAGATTTTTATGCAGGGTAATCCTTTGGCAACTCAGGCTCCTAGAAAAGAGAGACAAGAACAAATGAATACACAAGGGGACAGCTATGCTTAAGTGGGGACAACTCTCAAATTTTGAAATAGTAGAGCTCTTTATTTCATTATGCAGTCTTACATCAACCCTTCCTTCAACTCCAGTCCAAATTTAACAGAATGATGTGAAAGGTAATACCTTCCCTTAACCTCCAGTTTATTTGACAACCGGGAGAAAACAAGTACGTTCAGTTCCAATACACTTACAGCTAAGGACTTGCTTTGTAGCAGCTACCTGAAAAGGATCTGGATACGGGTAAAATGTTTCAGATAATTTATAAGTTTTTGTTAGTGCCTGATGATTTTCCAGTTAACCATCACACCTGAGCTTGAGGAAGCTGTCTTACCCTGTGTGTCAATTTACCCAAGTCTCAAGGTTTTTGGAGGACAATTAATTTTACACATGTTATTGGTCACTGTTCTTCCCTAATCCTAAAGCTAGAGAAATACCCAGGTAAGTAAAAGAGTGAAAAATAATACCTTGACTTGTGCATTACCACGTTATAAACAGAAAGAGTTATAAAATGCAATACATAAATGCATTTATGTGAAATTTTCAACATTTTTTTTGAATATTGCAATAAAATTAAAGAGAAAAAAAAAAGTATTTAAAAAAAAAAAAGGATTCAACAATACTAAATTATAGCCAACATTGAACGTAGCAATAGGAGATTTACAGCATGCCAGTGGCAGCAGCTCGAAACAGAGCCCATTCTGCAGTGTTTGTGTTACTGAGACAGGCACAGAGAAGTGACAGAGGCTGTGGTACAGCAGTCACCCTCAGGAAATGCTCTTTGGTTACTTTAGAGAAAGCATCTACTGAAGCCTATGAGGAGTCTGTGCCTTATAACTGCAGCTCCCTCCCTCCATGTTATAGCCAGCAGTGTGGTGTGCAGCTGATTCACACGAAGAAGCAGCCAGCTGGAGGGGGAAGTCAATCACTTTCGTATGCAACTGCTCTTCACTGTTAGAGATATCAGAAATACATGGATGAGGTCAGCAGGGGAAAAGTCTCAACTGCCACACAGGGGATTAAAAATCCACTTTTCTAGCCTTTTCAGTCAGCATGCCTGGAATAAAATATGGCCATTGGTGATTAATTTTTAATTTGGGGGGCAGGGGGAAGAGGAGGGAGGAGAGCTTTATGTTTGGAGAGAGAAACACAAAAATGGAATAGTCAGTAAAGCTTGCATGTTTTAGTCTGTTGAGAATATGATGGATGAAAAAAGAAAACCCAAGACCTTACTAACAAAAGAGAGAGTCAAAAACCACGGGCTATAGAGATTACACTCCATGGTTGCATCCTTTGCAACTCTCATGAGCAGTGTGAAGCATGGCATGGACTAAGTTACCAGGGTCGGATATGCACAGTGTAAAAGCATGAATCAGGCAGACAGGAGTTTCGGCAAGTCACACTTGGGAGCCCTAAGGCATTTCAAGCCTCAGGACACTCAATACAGGGGAGGGAAACCACTCTAGAAACCAGTGCTGCCATACGGTGAGGCACCCAGATCAACCCTGCATGAATTTCTAGTAGCCAAGTTTCATTTGACTGAAGAAAACAGGAAAAAACGTCCAAAATACAGAACACAGCTATGGATATGAATTAAGTGATAAAGTATATTCCATCAGGCTTTAAAAAAAAAATTACTTTTGTTTATAGTGTCCCAAACACAGCTTTGTTATTAAAATATGCATAGTTTTTGTACTCTTTGAACAATTATCTACCTATTTTTTTTTCTGTATGGTTCACACTGAAAGAAGGAAAGCAACGCTAGTTTCCAGCTAGCAGCTTTGAGTAAACAAGTCCTGAAGCACTCTGGAAGTCTGTCTGCTTATTGTTAAGATTGAGCGCAGAGGCAAGGAAAAGCACGTACAGCTAACGGGGCCATCTCCTGGGGTCATCCAGCAGCTGTTCCTGTTGAATATTCAAGCACACCCACCCACACCCACCTCCACCCATGCAGGGAAGGATTGAAAGGATCACCGGACAAGGAACAAGAAGGCAAGACTGCTGACATTTGAAAATGAAAACTGCTTTTGGTAATAAAAGGATTTCTTCCTGAGCCTCCCCACCCTCCCTTTTCTGTTACCCTTCCTATATTCCTCCTTCTGACTGTTTTTCTTAGTGACATAATGTCCTTTAATCATTTAATTCTCATAATTATGATCTAAGAGCACTCAAATGATCTATCACTGGATTTATTTTACCCCATGCAGGAAAATAAAAATAGACCTCCTGCTAAATTATGTGTTTCCCTTTCCTGTATGTCTTGGGCACTGTGGAAAAAATCATTTCTCAAATATTTCTGCAGCAGAAAAAAAGAGGTAACTTTTTCATTTCCTAATTTATTTATTCATGTTTTTTAAAGATTCAGCCAGTGAGATCCATATATACGCCCAAGGGGAAATAGCCTTCCAGCTGAAGTTGACTTAAAGTGACTTTGGAACCTAATATCTCTCTGTCTGTCTATCCAGTTGTTTGCCCAGTCTAAGTTTAGTGCTGCTAACTTCTGTGAGTGCTGTCATGTGAGACAGGATGGTGCTTGAACAGCTTCTCCTCTATATCAGATGCTTTTTGTTGTTTCTTGTTTTGAGGGATGCATCTTTGAAATTATAGCTCCCCTTTCTCCAAATGCATTGTCCTTATATGTTTCGTAGCCTCATTTTTCTTTCCGTATGAAAACAACCATAGAACTATTTTAAGAAAAGTTTTCTACAAAACAAATGTACAATTCAAGAGTATGGAACAGAATGAGAAAACAGAGTCACAGTGAGAAATGACTTCTATCTGTCATAGATGGTTTTTCATATAGGAAGATCTCAGTCCCAAGTGTATTGCATTTTGAAACAAAAATCAGCTTGGGGAGCACAAGTCACAAACAATGAGACAGTTCTCTGATGACAAAAGTCAAACTGAAAATAAAATGCACCAAAATGTTCTAATCTGAAAAATCAGTCAAAATCTAAACAGTTGACACTTGAAAAGATGAAGAGACTTGGGAAAAAAAAACAAAAACAAAAACAAAAAAANAAAAAAAAAAAAACCACCTCCAAACAAACAAACACACACCAAAAAAACCTTGTCATTTATCCTATGGAGAAAAATCCCACCTTTCTAATTGAACCTAAAGATGTTCTAATGGTCAGCAAGCCAGCAAATATTGTCTGCAAATTATCAGCCTAGAAAGAGAATAAATTCTCTGGAAACAGGACAAATTCATAGGCACCCACACACACAATACAAAAAAAAAAAAAAAAAAAAAAAAAAAAAAGAAAAGTCCACCTGTTAAAGCTATGAATAATCACACAAGGCTCAGCCGATACATAATACATCCTGGTATTAATCTAGATCCTTAAATATCCTTCTGGTACTAAAAATACTTTAGAGGAACTGCACATCCCAAGAGAACAGCTTGTAGAGAACTTTCTTCAGCTTCCTTTAAATTTTGTAATTTCCTTTTATATCCCAACACAACCACAGTCCAGAAGTTGTGGTTTGTGGGTCTGGATTAATTCCATGTGGTTCTCTGAGGATAAAGGATCCTTCTACCAGAGGGAGAAAAAATCCCTGGGGGGTATGGCAAACATAACATAGTTATAATGGCAGCAAAGCAAACCACCTTCTTTTGCAGGAAATGCCGCAAGTGAAGATGAAATTGGCTTGGTGTTCATGTTACAGAACAGAAATATCATGCTTTACTGCCTCCGAGCTTCTAAAATCATATTCAATATCTTGTTGCTTTCTCCTTAGAAGGTCTATGGCAACACATTTTTTCTATCACGCAAGATTTTTTTTTTTTTTTCCTGTTAAACTTTGATGTGAGGTTCATAATAAAAACTATGCATTTTTTAATGCAAAATCAAATTTCTTACAGGGACTTGGGGACATTTAAAATTTTAATTATGTGGAGGGAAAGTGAATTTGGAAATAGTCAGGAGAATAAGTCAGAAAAAGCTGAAAAGTCATCTTGAATACATTTCAAAAAGAGAAGCTACCAAGCTGAAACACTCTATAAGGAATTTACTGCAATGTTGTCCCAGAACCTGGGCACATAATGCACATCTAAAGTTGGAAACACTGTATTCAGCCAGATGTGACTAAGAGCCATGATTTTTTCAAGGGTATGTGCTACTCCTACCAAATCAAATCAAAGTCCAGAGCATGAGAAAAGCGCGATCCGATCTAGCCCCACCATTACTGGTATTGTGCTACTCATATATACATGTTAGGGGAAAAAAAAAGGTGCAGTGAGATGGTAGGGTACGGTGATAAGAAACAGGTAAGACTGTAGAGCAGATCCATCTTTTCCCATGAAAAATGATGCAGAAATGGTTAAACTAGTGGCAGTTAACATGGAGAGCCTACACCGTGCAGTCCAGCATTTGGCAGAGACAACAGCTTGTCCCTGACAGCGCTGCGCTTTGCCTCAGCTCTGCTCATGTGGCAACGCTGCTTGCAGTGCTTCTGGTTTCAGCTTTCTACTAAGCCTCACCAGCTTGAGAAAAAACAAAACCAAAAACCTCGAGCGGTATGCTCCAAGTTGTGACTGGTGATACTGGCAACACTGTGCTCAAGCTTTCTTGCAAGAAGGTAACACAATAACTGTTAGTCAGGGGTAGCACATAGCTGTCACAGATGTGATGTGGTGAGTACAGAAAATAGGATTCTTTCTGTTCCCATTCCTCATTCATTCTTACCTTTTTCTTCACAGCTTGCCATGTCTCATGGCTATCTGCATCAGAATGCTACTGTATCTAACATATGCCATCAGCATGCTGATTTCCATTTGCTCTTTAGTTTGGTCCATGCTTGACATACCCACATCTTCAGTTACTATTAAAAACAAACAAAGAGGCAACCCTCCTCCCCCTTAAATGATTTTTTAGTACTTGGGTGGTTCCTAGTGCCATTTTCCTATTTCCAACACACTCTACGGTTTTTAATTTGCACATTTAGGTTTCAGAGAAATAAACCTAAAATGTTGTTACAATATCACTTTCAACGCCAAACCAATATGCTGATTTTTTTCACCTTGTTACTCCATCTAATTTATTGTGAAGGCTCGCATTTCAAATGCATTCAAAGTATGAGTGTTGCAACCACGAATATTTGGTAAAGAATTTTAAATATACTTACTTAAAATAAAAGAATATGCCAAGAGAAATGAGAAGTGATGCAATCGAAAGACCATGTCCTATGATGGCCAGATAATACAAATTCAGAGCAGTCTGCAATACAGGAACAAACAAAGCATGTGTGATGCATACAGAACTATGATTAATAAAGCACATGCTTATACACCTCTTCTACCTACAAAACGACTGTAACAGGATTAAGAGAACAAAAACATTACTGATAATGATGAGTCAATCCAGAATCCTGCAGATCAGTATCTTACTAACATCTCTGTCTGTTCAGCATACAACAGATTCATTGAAACCACTGGAACTTCCCTCTTAGCAGTTAAAACATTAGGTTTTTATATATATATACTGCTATTTTTTTTCTGAGTATTTATATAAATTTGGTTATTTATGCTGGGGGCACTCCTGTCTGAGGCTTGATTCATGTATTATACGTCTCTTAAGCAATACAAATTAGTGTGCTTCACATATAAATTTATGTATTTTTTGCTCCTACAAATTTTTCTCATCATTTTAAAGATAATTCCTTCAAAGCAAGCTGTGATTGTGATACTGGAAATGTAACTTCCATTTGAACAATGAAGAAAAAAATTAACAATGATTCAAAAATAGGAATGACTAATGGTTTTGTTAACTAAATCCAATCCAAATCATAGTATTATGAAAATCTAGGTACAGAGCAAAATGAAAATGAAGAACTGGTAAAGTAATGTTTGGCATCTACCTAAGATGTTATCACCAATTCTTTGGATTAATTAATACATTAAATTCCACTGGTAACAAAACTCTGCTTTCTATCATAGAATCTGCCTCACAGAGTTGCTTTTTAGACCTTGAACACAAGGGTACTATTTTGCACATAAGAAATCTTCAGGTTGAACCTGATATTACCACAAGAAAGCATAATTACCTAGATGATACAGGAAGAACAGGAGCGTGTGCACCCATACTATGTGTGCCCTCTGAACCTATTACTCCAATTTTTGAATGGCTGCAGCCTGCTGCATATGTTGACTTTTGAAATTATAAAAATAGATTCCAGGTAAAGCTTTAAGAAATGTTATTAGATGAGGCAAGCATATCTATTTGTACACGCTAGAATTTTCAAGTTTGTCAGGTCGGTTTCTTGGTACTGGTGACATGCATTTATTCCTTTCCTACCTTCACTTTTTCATGCGTATAGATATTACACTGGGTGTAGTTTGTCCACGTCCTGTTGCTTTCTGGGTGCCTAAACCAGTTCCCATTTGGATCACAGATCTTTGTAACTTTTTCTACAGCCAGTCAAAGCAGTTGGAAAGAAAAACAAGACAAAAACACCACAGTCAGCACTGAAGTTCTACTTCCTGATGCCTAGTGTTTCATGAAAAAGATTGGCAAACAAATGACAGCTTTATTAATATGACTAGAGAGACACTGCTTGTTACTATGAATTCTGAGAAATTAGAGGCCATTGCTTTTGCTTGGCAAGGGCAACTGATGATGTGTTTTTCTTAAGAAAACAAATAGATTTCCCTCTTCCAAAATATCATCAAAATATATCAAGCTGTTACAGAACTACCAGATGAAGTGACAGGGATATTTGAATGGCTTCTTTAACGTCTAAGATATAAACTGAAGTCTGACATCCTACTACTGTGAGTTGGACAGTCAGGAAAACATCAACAGAGAAACTGCTCAAGAATCAGACTGGAACACTTCCAGGACCACATAATGATTTCTATCAAATCAAATAGAAACAGGCATCAAGAGGCTCTGGGAAATACTACATGAAGCAGAAGCAGATGAGTGGAAGTCTATGACATTTTCCACATGCTCACAGACACAAAGTTAAGCTTACAGGAAAAGATTCACTTGTGGGAGAAAATCTTGTTGACTTCCACTGCCAAACCGAGGTAAAATAATTAATATTTCTGCTTGTCTCAGAGGGAAGAGCTCAACTCCAAGAGGAAAGACCTGTCATCTAAATTCAATTTCTNGATGGGAATCACACTGTTTTCCTGACCACAAGGTGGCTATTTTCAACACAAAGTTTAAAAACTGGAGAGCAGCCAGAAAAAAAAAAAAAAAAGGAAAAAAAGGAAAAAAAAAAAAAACCAACTTCCCAGTTTCTTTGACAAAAGGAAAGTGCAAAAAAATGGATTTGAAGTTACTGAAACTCTGGTGCATGAGTGGGGCTTGAGATTTGAGTGGGGCAAGGAATAGGTATCAAGCAGCCGAAATTCATTTCATTAAGAAACATATTGATGTAAAAAGCCCACGCACACTTACCCGACGGATTGAAATCCTGGAAGTAGTCAGGACACCGCTGTACTGACACAGTTCCTGCAGCAACATCACTCCAGCACAACCAGCCATCCCAGGTCCTGTTACAGTAAGGACCTACAAACAAGTGGACACTTGATGATGAGGTAACAACCCTTCCTTCAAAATAGTCTTTCATAAGCAAGATATAACACTGCACAAGCTAAGTTTCTCACTTGCAGCTATCAGTTTTCTTCATAAGGATAAAAAAAAAGGAACTATAAGATTTAGCAACAGTTAATTAAAACTTATTGTAATAGAAACAGTTCCTATAGCTGTATTTCTTGGAATGCATTTTGAAATCCATCACCATCTACCTCTAAATGGTCTCCAAGTACAGATCACAGAACTGTCAGATCTAGAGCACAGTAGGGTAATACTCCTTGGGCAATGCAAACTAAATCAATCCAAACCAAATAATGCACATGAACAAAGAGCCTGAAATTTGATCTAGTGATAGCAACCCTGCCCTGGCAGGGGGTGGAACCAGATGATTTTTAAGGCCCCTTCCAACCCAAGCCATTCTATGATTCTGTGCCTTGCACAGACCATTTGACTGAATTTATTTACATACTGGATGTATACCCAGCCTGTACATGTGCTTGTTCGCTCACGGAAAACACAATGTTGTCCTAGAAGCCATCAGAAAGCCTGTCTGGGAGGTAGCCAGGGTTCCTCTTATTCAGGCAGAGATGTGCCTGCAGACACTGCTCTGTCTGCTCCAGGACAGGGATGCTGCAGCGCCCCTCAAGAACCTGTCTGAATGCCTCACTGCACTCACATAAGTTTCTTTTAAAACACCTAAAATAAACTTATTTTGAGAATCAGTTGGGGTTTTATAACCAATTTATTTCCCAGAATACATGCAGAATGACTGACCCACGGATTTGAAAATATTTTTTCTATCTTCCTTCAGTTTTCTGTTCAGGAAATAGTAACATCTCTTCTCTGCCCCCCTAACTATCTCATAGGTTCGAACATCGTATAGTTCTTCCTCTTCTCATCTAGAGACTTGCCGATTTCTCTTGGTTGTTCTGAAGTTGTGGTGCCCTGGGCTGGACATAAGTTTACAATCATATCCATTTCTGACCTCCAGATATGTATTTTCTCCAAAGAAACACTTCAGAAGAGAAAAAAAATAACTTATTGTAGAAGAATGCAATTACAGCCTCCTTTCCCCAAAGAGAAACTGTATCCATTTTTTTAATCTGGATGTCTGTTTAAATTAACATTTTCTTATCAGAAACAAAAGCTTTTTGTTATATAAGATGCAGTACAAAGGTCAGGTAATACACTGTATTACTTTAATGTTGTTTCTAAAAACATTGTACAAATAGAGCCTGAAAAAATGATTGTTACAAAGGTGAGACATGAATATGAAGGACCCTGGGTTATTTCAGTTAAATCTGTTGACCACTTCCTTTTGGAAAATCTTCTGAGGAAATAATCTCTACCTTCTTTCCTATGAATAGGATCTTGCATAATTTTCTGGTAGCATTCATACTGTGCTGTCATAATTTTATTCCGTGTAACGCTCAGTTGAGCGAAGTCCTCTGTCGTATTCTGGTGCCCTTCAGATGGTACAGCAGTGGTAAAAAACTAGAAGGAAAAAGGCTTTTCTTTAGCAAGTCACATTTTTTATTTTTAACCGATTTTGAACAACTACTCACGTACAAACTGATACGAAATTTCAATCTCTTAGAATATCGTATTTTTAATATTATAATGAAGGAAAGCGACCTTCAAATCTTACTACTGACAATTTGATTTTGTATTTTTCTGGCTAATTTAGCAATTCTTCTAACCGCTGAATCTTGACAAATACCTCCTGAATAAGCACGGAGGAGTAACTAGCTACAAAATTTGTAAATAATAATCAAAAAATGAATAGAAAACATAGACACAATCAGAAGGACATAAACAGCCTTTTCAAAACGCAGTAAAATATATGGAATTTGTATTATTCTCAAAGGCATTTGGACCAGACACAGTGGATCCACTGTGGATCGACACAGTACTGCTTATATGTCACACATCGTCTGTTACCGTACACTTCTCTGCGAGCACAAGATATGCTTGGTTCAGCTGAGGCAATTCCTATTACTGTTCCGTTAGCACAGGAATTAAAAGGAAGCCATAATGGAGGTAAGAATCCTAGTCTGCAGAAACTGTGTTTGAACCCATTGATAGCTTTTAGAAATTAGAAATTTCTGTAACACTCTGTATGCATTTGTTCAAACTGGAACTGATTTTAAAAATTTGATAGAACTCACCATAGTAACTGAGAGGAAGAACAGCAAAAATATGATCCAGTTTTTTGTCATTTTTGTATCCGGTGCAGAGTATTTTATGTTCTAATTGAATGAACTCAAACTGCAATAGAAAAAAAAAAAAACAGGAAAAAAACTTAGTCATGACAGCCAAACCTGATAAAAGACTTCATCTTCTTCTTTCTGCAGTGGCACAAATCAGTGGAGGTCCACTCAATTTTTATTCCCACATGGTGCCGTATGATATACGTGGAGACGTACAATATGATGTGAAGAAAATGCATTCAATTCACCAGTAGCAAATTCCAGCAGCCAGGTTTTGCCTGCACCAACACATCCATCTCTCACAGCTGAGGCAGGACGGGCCCACCCCTTGCCTCAAATATCACCACTTCTCCAGCAGATTTATCTGAGCTGGGTAGCTGGTACCAACCCCAACAGGTACGTGGCAATGAACAGCTCCCCAGGGCCAGGATCCGAGTCACCTATCTAGCTCAAAGGTCTAACTGCTACCGAAGCAAGAGGGCTGTTGGCGGCTGAGCATCTTCATGCAAACCCTCCTCCCGACTCAAGCCATATTCTCACTTGGATCACACTTGCTCTTGTTTTTGAACATTTTTTCCTCATCCACCAGTCGCATCCTAAAAACAATCAGTGCATGGCAAACAGCTGATAGTACGTTGCCCGGCACAGGCAATTCTACACAAAGTTGATTCTTTTAACATGTCTTATTCACAAAAAAAGCAAGCGTTCTGCATCTACTCTGCTATTACAGTGACACCAGGTATTCTGTAGTACAATGAAGAGCATTTTGTAGGCTCTACAGACTACAAAATAGGAGATCACTGTTGTTTATTGTAGAACTTGATGAAAATACAAGAAACTTGTTTTAAATCAGCTACTGTTGCACCTTTTAAATCCAGAGTAAAACTGTATCAGTAATCTTCCCTCTGTTTTTGCCACTGGCATGCAATCCTCTAATGCTGATTGCAGGAAATTGCCCAGCTAATTCAGTGAGATACTGAATTTCAAATACTCTGTTCTGAAGGTTTTTGAAATACTACAAAGACCAACTGACATACATGGAATATACTCACAGTGCAATCTAACCAACTGACATACATGGAATATATTCACAGTGCAATCTAATCATTCTTTGGAAAACCCATATTTGATGAGAACTACAATGAACTGATTATTGCAAAAATCACTGTCTGACACACACAGTAAAGACACTGTTCACAAAAAGCATCTAATTAACCACGTGTAATGTCTGAAGATTGAGTGAATACAATATATAAGTGGAGATACCTAAATTAGTAAAGAGGCAATATGATTTCACTTCTACATCATTACCTATGACAGAAGGAAAAGAAAAGAAAAAAAAAACCAACACTGGCCTTGTAAGAAATTCAGAATTAAGTGCCTGGATGTAAAGTAATATGATGCTCTTATGATGCTCTGCTCCTTCCCTCACCAAAGCATGCTGTCCACAGAAAAAGCAGAGAGAGCAATCAAGTAGAACATAGCAACCATAATTTTACATTTGTTTTTCTTCATGTGTACAAAGGAGTTCAAAATAATTTTCTCCATAATTGTTCCAAAAAATCCTTTTAATAATAATAAAAAAAAAGGGGTTGGCAATTTCAAAATGGAGATTTAAATATTGCCCTCACTTAACTTGGTTTATATTTATTTATCTAAATCTATGATATCCTATAAACAAAGGCAGAATTTATCTGTCATTTCTATTTTGCAATGTAAAAAGTTACCCTTTAGCTTGGTTCCTTTAAGGGTCTGAAACGTTTCATATCTAGTGGTTTTGTAGACATTTCCTATCAACTGTTCCAGTATCCAGCATTAAATTATTAATTCTTCCCAGGAGATAAAAGAGTAAGGCAAGTCTGTTATTTGCACAAGGCTTTCCACTTGTTTCTCACAGTTACTAACCTGCAAGACCAAAAGCCTGCACACAGAGAAAAAAAATCCTCTTCCCCAACATCACTACTTTTGGATTTAATTACAAAATGCAAGGTGAAGGTCGTTCAGATGCCTATTTGGACTTCAGCAAAGCGTTCTTGCATCAGCTGATGAATTAATTCACTTAAAGTTTATTCCAGATGGTTTGGACAAGAACTTTCACAGGAAGATTAAAACCTTTCTTAGGAGTGGACAGCACTGGACAGTCCATTGGCTGAGGTAGCAAGCCAGTACTCCTGAGAAGCTAAGGCTGCTTGCATTAATCATCTGTTCTGATGAGCTGAAAACCAAATAAAATTCTCACCGTTCTGTCCTTCTCACAGCTGGGAGGCACAAGATGTACAAGGCACAGAAATTAATAATAAAAGAGATCTGCTGTAACGTTTCTTTACACAATAATGCTTGGCGAGTTGGTGTTCTGCCATTAAACATCTTTGACAATTCTACCGTGGCGAAAAGAGGACATCTTTATTGGACCGAGATTAACGTGACTGTAATGGAAGTTCACTGAAGGGAAAAGATGGTAGGGTTTATTGAGGATCCCCTGACGCCACTCAGTGGCAGCGGGATCTGAACAAAAGCCAGCAGGATTGTCAGTTACATGGCAAGCGTTGAATGGAACTGTAAGCCAGTGGGCGCAACACTACAGCTACAACAGTTCTCTGTCTTGCCCGTTTTCCCAGTGAAAGACCATGACAGTGGGAAGAGAATGGCAAATTTCAATACCAATTCAGATCCTCAAAATCTCATTTTTATTTTTAGCACATGCTGTACTGAACAGTGGGATAGCTTAAAAACAGAAACAACAAAGCCCAGCAGTACCATGAAGCTCCACCTGCCNTTTTTTTTTTTTTTTTTTTTGTATTCGTTGTAAATTTTATGCCCAAATTAATGGTACTTCACAGGCCCGCGTAGTCTATCTCACTGATAGCAGTGACATCTACCAAAGCAGAATGAATTCAAAAGGAACTGCAACTTAGCCGAAAGAGTCACTGGTATAGCTTTAGCAGATGTTCACATTTCTCTTCCTCCTGCTTTCCCTGCAGAGCCATCCATACTGCCTTGTCAGCTGTTTCTACTTTTAACCTTTTCCCATCCTCCCAAGAATAAATGACACCATTGCTGAGTCCCAGACACTTCCCGTTTTAATCATACAGCAAATGTGTAAAAAATAACAACAATAATTTTTTGAACTTCCATCATCTGACTGCATTTAACACATCAAGAATAAACACAGGCTTCTACCTCAGGTAGTTGCCTTTAAGCTTGACTTTAAGTCAAAATGCAGCTCTGTGCAAGCTTGATAGGAGGGAGAGCTAATTACCTGGTGATCTTTGATTCACTGTAAAAGAAAACATTTCCAGTATAAATTGCATTAACTTGCAGCAATGCTATAATATTGCAAGACTGGAGTTGAACGTGCAAATATAGATGTATATCCTTCCTCTCTGGCTGAAAGTGGGAATCAAAACGCATATTTTCCTGACAAAAACCCCCCTCTTCCTGTTATTCTAGCACTCCCTGGTTTTGTCTGGGTAGCGCTCTCAGATACAAGCTATTTTGTTATTTCTGTTTCTTTTCAGAGAGGGGAACACAACTCAAAGCGTTTCAAACCCCAGGCAAGATTTGGTTGTTTTACCCCATGGTATAGCCAAAAAACCAAGCTGGAAAATGGCCAACCCTTTCCAAGCACCCCTAATTTGAATTGCTGTACTGCACTGTTAGAAAAATCCAGTAGTCTCCAACAGAACTAGAGAATCACTTGTATCTCCATTCACATAAACGCTGGGAGAAAGACTGCCCAGCGAGGGGCAGATTCTCTTCCAACTGTAATGGCTGTTGCACACCAAACTCGTTTAGACCTGAAAGTGAACTGACCACCTCCACACTTAGAGACCAATTCAGGGCAATTTGGAGATCTTCCTAGCCAGGTCAAATGCTCTTTTCCTTTTGAGAGAACCACTTGTGCCAAGATTTGGACCCAAATGCTCTGATAGTATCATACAACAGTTCACAGCTGTACGTAGGGGAATTTCTCCATCCTCCTAATAATTACGGGATAAGAAGGCTCAAAAATAATATGTCAGAACAAATGTACAGAACTCTGGGTAGCACAGCTTAATGACATTAGAATTCCTTGCTCATCACTGCTTTGAACTAAGACCGGGGCATCAGCAGTTGCAGGCCCTATAACAGGGGAGACAGGCAACCTAAAAGAGTTGGATCCTCCCTGAGACAATTTGTACAGTACAGAAACACTAGCTCTTCACAGCTTCCGACAGCCCTCACTGCGCTGTTCATTCAGGTGCCAGCAGGTTGTAAATCCCCTTCATTTATGTCCACTAGAATGAACTGTACACCACCAAATACGGCAGATCTGTAACTTGCTGTATTTCACAACAAACAAAACGTACTCTGCTGGTTCAAAACACTGATACAACTCAATTGTCAAGCTACTGGACTTGCTGTAAGGCAGCACTTAAAGCAATATCCTCACTGCAGTTATTCTTTGAAACCCCCTGTGCAACCACCACTCTTCAAATCAGATGGGGCAAGTCAGGAAAAACTGAACAACAGAAGTTGAAAAATGCTCTCCTGAGTACTAGGACAGATCATTGTGCATACCACTGGCTGGTAGAGAGCAGCATCGTGAAGACACAACACTGCAAAGAGCTTGCCTAAGAAATGCAGTGGCTTACATAAACTGAGATCCCTTCCTGGCACTGCAGAAGAAAAGATGCTTACAGGGTGCTTGAAGACCTCCACAAGTGGATTGCTAGTTAGGAAATGATATGCAATATTTGTGACTTCACCATGAAAAGTACTATAGGAAATAAACCCAAAGTGTCACAAGCGCAGTTTCATTCAACCTTTCCTTCTCCAAATTCACATCGCTGCACACATGTACGGTAACATGATATAAAATGTCAAATATGTTGTTCTGCATACAAACATTCCTCCTAAGTTTACCTTCCCTTCCAGTAGCTTTTTCTACGTAGTAGTTGTGGCACAACAGTATTTATTCCCTTCTCAGGTACTAAAAGAGGAAATATGTGAAGAAGAAGCAGAGAGGCATACTCATTTTTATTGATTTGCTATGTTGGGCCAACTTCATCATGCATTAGGTGGTAATCTAGCTCAGTATGAGTACTCACTGCTTATTTCTTGGGCTACACATTACATGTGTTTTAAGATCTCAGGCTTAATACAAGTAGAAAATAAGGCTTAGTTTCCAAAGACGTTTCATATGTTTTATTCTACTAGCATGCAAATTTTTTTTTTTTTTTT
>VXAV01005071.1:54742-65510 GCA_013399715.1 Alectura lathami | reverse complement strand
GGCGCGGCCCCGGAGCGCGGCGCGGCGCTGCCACCTGGCGCCCGGCCCTCCGCTGCTCTGCTCCTCCTTCCCTCCGCTCCTCCCTCCCTCCTCCGGGCCCGGCGGACCGCACCGAGCCGAAACAACGGGAGCACCGCGATCTCCTCTGGACGCGATGTTGTCCGTGGGACGGGGCGCGTTTCCCGATCTCCCGGTCGGTAAATGGCAAAAGAGCCTCGTGAAAAAAAAAAAGCCTCAGTACTGGAGTCGGCCTTGCCACCGGTTCAAGAGACTATAGGATAAACGAAACCAAGGAGACTTCCCACGTTTGGTAGTATGTTGCCCTCAAATAAAATACTGATGTTCATTTTTTAAACACTTAGTAACCATAAATGTATATCCAAACGTGATTCTTTCTCAGAAGATACCACCAAATGTCATCATTATGTCCACATGGAAATGTTCCAAAAACTATAATAAATGAGTCAGTTTAGAAAAAGGAGACAGATTGGATACACAGGGAGAAATGTTGGTTTAAATGGAAATGGGGAAAAAAAAAAAAAGAGAGAGGGAAACAAGGGATAGAATGTAAAATTAAAAAGGAGAAAAAAAGAAGGGTATGCAAGTAAAAATAGGAGGAGAAAAAGAAAAGTAGGACGAGTTAAATGACTTTAAATTATTTCTCAAAGGCGTTTTGTCACCTGCATGGACTGAGGGCACAAGTTATACATGGAAACTCATCAAATCTCTAACTTAACTGCTTCAGCTTGTCGTCTCCCACCATACAATGTGGGAGAAATTTCCTAGCAATGTGCATACTTCCTCCAAAGCAATGGGGGCAAATTCTGGAATGAAATGACAAGGTGAGTGGGCTCTAGTTAATTGGAAATGTACACAGTCACTGGTAACTTGTGAGCGTCACGTTCAAAGCTCTTCAACATTCTGACATCTAATTCCCTATCTTTTCCTTGTGTTGTTGCCCAATTATTCCCTCTAGCACATTCATCCTTCAACTGTCTTTGAGACATACAGACATCTTATTTTTTTTACATGTGGTTATTCTGCAGATACTGAAAATACAGGAAAGAAAACAAGTGAATGAATGAGAAGGACACAACAGGAACTCCTTGTGGAGTTAAACAGTTCACACCAGTGTGGACTTTTTACAGNTTTTTTAAAAAAAAAAAAAAAAAAAAAAAAAAAAAGCTAATTCAAAGCGTTTTGGAGCTATACGAAAACAAGATAAGAAAGATCGAACTAGATAAGTAGTAGGATGGCCAAAGCCAGTACCCACATCAAATTTATGATTGTAATCAAATCTGTTATTTTCTCATCTATAACATGCCAGTGTTGTTTCCCACTGCACAAAGTAGTAAGCCTAAAAGATGAATGTCTTTGAAATGGTTTCTTGGTTAGAGGTAATTAATGTTGAGATGCTATAACTCAATGGTATTTTTCTGTCTCAGAAAAGATCCCTCAACTGATCATTTGTTTAATCATTGTTACTACAAAATGAATGCATGTGGTGTTTCTGTATGAACTTAGGAGCAGGAAAACATTGGGGAGTACCTGTTAGTCCTGTCTTAGCTACAGCAGTTCTGGAAGAAGAGACAGCACAGAGCAACTGAACGCATTCAGTGAGGAGAACCTGTTAGTTTGCAGGAGAGCTCAGCAAGCAGGAGACTCAGAACAGGAAGCAGTCACACAGCCAGGTATCTGCTTGAACAGAAAGGACAATTTTTCCTAGACTGCTGAGTTGGATTTGGTAGGTGTTGAATCCACGCAGCCAGGAGCAAGCTGCTGACCAAAACGGAGCCTGAGGGAAGAGATAATGCCATTAAATGCCATGAAATGACACATAGATCATAAGGCAGTATGTGTACAAACAAGCGCATCTATTCTTTTACACATATTTACCTTTGAAATCATAGACTTGTAGCATGGTTTGAGTTAGAAGGGACCTTAAAATCATCCAGATCCAACCCCCTGCCATCAGCAGGGACACCTTTCACTTGATGAAGCTGGCCTTGAACACTTCTAAGGATGGGGTATATCTGCTATCTCACTCAGAATATTCTGTTTAAGAAAAATCGTTCTAGTTTATAATTTCATAAAATTGAACCCTAAGGTTAGCAAGTAATTGCTAGTCTTTTTGATGGAACTGCTCTAAGAAACACTATGGGCAAACCCCTTCCCTTCCTCCCAACTGCTGCAAGGCTTGGAGGCCCATCTCAGCTAAAAACTATGCGCAGCTTACAGCTGCAGTCACAGTCCCTGAGGCTGCCAGAGGACAGTTCCTAGCCAGGCAGACACAAGCCGGTGTCAATGCAAAAGCAGGGTAGCTGTAGCATTAACGGGGTCTTTAGCCCATTGTTAAATCCTGGCTCTCCTGTACCTTGTGTGCCTAAAGCAATTTCTGGGAGCAGTTTAAACCATGTGCTTGCCACTCACCTGCAATAACAAATTCTGGCTGGTTCAAGTATTTAACCCTCTGCTCTGCTCCTGTGCAGTGCAACTCACATCTACAGACTTGATTCCTAGTCTGTATAGTACAGAGGATACCTGGAGAGTAAGGTCAATAAAAAATGATGAACTGGAAGGTGTCAAACCAGAACTGAATGTAACAGGTAAAGACACTTACCCCAAATTAATTCCATGAAGATCTGACACTGCAAGTCTTCAAGAAGCCTATGGAGATTAAGGGTTTCCTCTGTCAGAATTGCACTAGTCTGATTCATACAGTTATTGCATTGCAAGTCTGTGGTGTTCATACATTTCACATGGTAAAACTTGACAAAAATATTTTTAGAGTACATTTCAGTTTCATGAGCATTTTTTCAAATCACACTTAGGAAGTCCTAGATTAACAGAATCATTAGAAGACTTAGACATCAGAAATTCTCATTTCTGTATTAAAAATCGGTGACTTTTACTTACCCCCTCAGATATTCAGAATGCATAACTGCTTTCATTTTCAGCAGTAAGGCTTATCCTCTTTGTGAAGTTAGTCCAGAGTTCATCAGGCATATAGAAAACACACAGGTTTTCTGAAACCACATGCAATTCACAGTGCTCAGGCAAAGGCAGGTTAGTCCAACAGTACATTTGTTATTCTATCCTTGCTGCCCTTGCTCCTTGCTGTAGTGCCTAAGCCTCTCACATCTATTTTGGATATTTATTTTCACATCACCTCTCATAACTGACAGCTTAAGTATCCTCAGTAGTCTTAAGCACAAAGAGAAAATGTGATACATAAAAAAAGATTTTCAGCATCAAAGAAAATAGATTTTCAAAAATATCCTTCTATCTTTTTGTTTCATAGGCAACAGAGTACTTCTGAGAACCTTACTAGGAAAGCAACTACTTTTTTCTTTCCTTTAAAAAGCTTGTTAGAAAACATTTACCTAAAATCAGAGGTGTACTGGAGAAGGGCAGGAACTGAACCACTGTCTCATGTCAGCTTTAAGACAAGCAAGCAAAACCTACAATAACAACACAACACAACAAAACAGAAACAAAAGAAGCCCCAAACAAACCAAGTCAACTGGAGAGTAAATGTACTGTTACCTCTAAAGCGACTGTATTGATTTCTTCATCTATGAATGGGATTTGCTCTGTTGTTTTGTTTGTTTTTTGAGAATATGTATTTCTGGAAAATATTAACTTCCTAGCAACAAGTCTACTTCAATAACAAGGATGAAATCAATGATCCCAGCAAATATATTTTAAAAATTTTATAAACATCTGTCACATTGCTTCATACATTTACAACTTTAACATTCCCTTTATGGCTTATGGTGGGTTAATTCCAGTTCATGTTAATTTCACAACAGTGTAATTCTGTGCACTTCAATGGAGTTACATCTAGCTTGCGTAACCTAAAATAAATCTGATTAAAGCAAACTGTGTATATTTCCTCTTGTTAGCAATAGATCCATCTTTTAATCTAAGATTGAAATAACTGTGCTTGACAAGTGACTACTCTTCAACAAGTATTGTGCTTTTTTTAAGCACCAAAATAAATTTCAGGAAAGAATGGGGAAAAAAAGTAAATTTGAATCTTGCCCACTTTCTAATCATTATGAGTTCTACATCCACATAACCTGTTCTGTCCTAGCAATTATATTGTCAAACTACATTTTAAGAGCTCTTTTCCAAAGCACAAGGTAATGTTTATTAACATGAATGAGGCATACATAATAAAAACATAAACAGCTTAATAATATGCAATCAAAATAATCAGTACAGTAAATATACTTAAATTGTGTACACTAAAGGCTTTCATTCACAGGTGAATAGCAGATTACTTCCCATTTCCGTAAAAATTAAAGTTGTATTCTTTCAGGGATGATTTCCACAGCCTTTACTGACTGCTTCTTTTTCTTCTTCTTGATTTTTATTAATCTTCTTTCACCTTTTTTTTTAATGAATCCTGAAGGTAAAATGAAAAAGTTAAGATTGTGTGACTAACAAATCCAAGATTACCAGAAATAAATATTGTTTTCAATAAATACTCCTGAAAAACAAGAAAAGAACATTGTCTTACCTAGTCGTCTTGACCAATGTCAAGTTGTCTGTTCTTGTACACAATATTTTAGTGTCCATCCTTATCTCTCTAGCTCTCTCTTTCGATTACCAGATGCAATTTGCTAAGTCTTTCAACCATTACATTCTAGCAGGCCAATACATGCTACCAAAAGTTGCAAAAATGTTTCAGCCCATAGCATCCATAAAGTTTACTCTTTTTCATAGTCTGTGGCAACATCAGTTTCCATACCTTTCTTGCAGATCCTCAAACATGACTTTCTGGAGGTGAAATTATTTTCATTCCCACCACAACCACTGTAGGTAAACGGGCGACATCTTCCAGTTGAATAGTTGTAGAAAAATCTTGTCTCTTTAGCTCTACAAAGTCCTCTATCCATAGGAGTCATGCATAAAGAAGGGATAGGGGGTGGTTCTAGAGATATGAGGAAAAGCAAGGTTAGAGACAACGCTGTCATTCGCCAGTTTTCTGTTATGTTGATATTTTATATGAGATTTGAAACTTTCAGGACTTTGAGATTTATATGAAATTTACTTGCAAACTTAATTTTGTCCTCCTGTAAATCAAGGATACTGTACATCAGCATCTGTCATTGCATGACTAACAAAAATACCAGTAAATGTTATTTTATATTATTTCTTCTTATTTCTTTTCTATTTCTAATATTATGTTGATCCAGCCTCATCCTGGGCTGCATCACGAGAAGCGTGACCAGCAGGGTGAGGGAGGTGATTCTGCCCCTCTACTCTGCTCTTGTGAGACCCCACCTGAAGTTCTGCATCCAGTTCTGGGACCCCCAACATAGGAAGGACATCGAGCTGTTGGAGGGGGTCCAGAGGAGGGCTAAAAAGATGATCAGAGGGCTGGAGCACCTTCCCTACGAAGAAATTCTTTCCTGTGATGTTGGTGAGCCACTGGAGCAGGTTGCCCAGAGAGGCTGTGGATGCCCCCTCCCTGGCAGTGTTCAAGGCCAGGCTGGATGGGGCTCTGAACGACCTGGTCTGGTGGGAGGTGTCCCTGCCCATGGCAGGGGGGTTGGAACTAGATGGTCTTTAAGGGGCCTTCCAACCCAAACCATTCTATGATTCTATGATTTCCAAAAGCCCACAAAACTTTTCCTGAAAGCAAAGTTTTTTTCCTATATATTTAGTGATAAAATTACTATCTATTTGTTAGGAGGTAATATTCAAATTCAATTAGAGAAATTTCAAGTGAACAACTTGTTTGAAATGAAATGAATTCAACTTGAACAACTTTAAAAATATGGTGAACATTTACAACAATAAATGAAGTAAATTTTCCTAATTACTGCTAGGCTTTCTGAAATCAAATAGAAGGTAAAAGTACATAGCTTTTCTGATGTAAGATTCAATACCTCAATATTAGATCTGTTGTATGATTTTAGAAAGCTTGAAACAAGTAATAGAATTTCTGTCTACTGGAAAACACTGAGCAGTTGTCAAGAAAATGTTTATAACTTGCAGAATAACGAAAGGATTGCAGGTGAAGATTTTAGTGCGCAAAACAACTGTGATGCTGGTGCTTTAGTGCTGCTGTTAGGTTTTTACCATTCCAAGGAGAAGGCTGATGTTTTGGTTCTTCAGTGTTGCTGCAAGTGTAAGTGTGAGAACTGAAACCCTGGAAGATGAATATGAGGTATCCAAAGTACCTGGGCAGTGGAACAAGTTCAAGCAGCTCACCCATGCCAGAATTCCCAAACCTGGAGAACTCCATTATCTATCAGTCTGGAGTGACTCATATGTAAAATTAGAACTGACACATAGTTTCTGTACAAGAAGCAAAAAAAAAAAAAAATAATGGGAGCCATTATGTCATCAGTTATGAGGGACCCAAAGGAGTGCCATTTTCCTTCAAGAAGCAGCAGAGTTGAGATAACTGAGATGCATAAAGAGACATGTGAAGCTAGTTAGATGGCTTTCTTGAGGTTAGAAAGCCAGGTGGCCAGCAAAAGTTATACAGAAGAAAGACTAAGTTAAAATTTATGGGAGTAACTTGGGTTACAACAGAAAGCATCCTGCTTTTCAGAACAGTGGGAAGCAGATGAGTCACTGAAAGCAAGACGTTATGAGTTAATTCGAGCAATTCAAGAGGCTGATAAGTAGAAAAAGAACATGCTACATTTAATTTGTCTTACACTTATTATAACTGCTGAAAAAGGCTTGTCTGCTAAGTATAACAGCTGAACTGGCATGGTGAAGAAGTGTGAAAAATTGCCAGGAAATAAATAAGAAGGTAATTCACAGAAGACAGAAAATTAAATTATTAATATATTTGAAGTAAAATTTGCAACAGTGTATTATTCAAAAAGACTCCTGCAAATGTAAAACTGAGTCACAAATTGGTATCTTAAGACAGATTAAAGTAGTTTCAACTTATAAAATGAGCACTAATTTATTTCTTTTGACACAAGTATGTAATGTTCATTCTTGATCCAGAGTAAGTGTCCACAATGGATATTAAATCTACTGTTTTATTTATAACGAAGATGGTAGCTAAATTAACTATTGCTATGTTTTTGGTACTAGAGAACTCGTGTGCCTAGATGTAATTTCATCCATATCCTAGGTGGAGAAGAATTTAGTCTTCAAAACAAATGTTCAGCAACATTAAAACAAACAAAAAAACCCAAACACAACAGCTTACCTATTTTAACCTGAGAATCAGTGAACACAGAAAGAACAAAACAGAAAGGCTTGACAGTGATGAAAGGGGCAAATGGAACAGGTTCGTTCAAATAAAATTTAAACATATATTTGTAATATAAATTACTTGTCTGGCATGTAGTTTTTCTAGAGAGATTCCGAAGTCCCCTCATGAAGGAGTTTTCAAAACAATGACAAGATTTTGGAGCCAAGATCCCAATGATGTGGCAAATGGCAAATGAGTACTATGTGTGTGTGTATAAAGCAACTGGCAGAGTGGCATCCAAATGCTATTCAGAATCCCTGTTTCTAAAAATTCTATTATTCTTCATCTAGATCACTAGAAAAATGCCCCAGATACTAAAATATTATTCCTTTTTATCTTCATCTTCAAATACCTGCACATTCTTTACATTGACAGAATCAAACAGTTCATGAAGAAAAACTCTTAATTTTGCCATACAGCTGTCATTTTTTTTTTTTTTAACAAAACAGTATATTAAAATAAAATTTAAGTACTTTATTTCCTATCTGCTGAGAATCATAAAAAACATGAAATGATTTTAACACACTGACCACAAACTGACCTGTTAACTGGAAGTTACTGTAAACATAAAATACATACTTTGTCATGCCCAGCCCAATATCTGCACTGACAGGACGGTCTATTAGCCTGGGACCCAGTGTGTTAACGCAGTTCCTGAGAACGTTAGATCCATGTTTTGGTTCTCATTTTTATGACAGTTTTTGAAATGTTTTTCAGCGAAGGAAAAAAATGAAAGAAAGAAAGAAGCAAATCCTACAAGACTGCCCAGAAACAAAGGGAGAATGCACTAAAAATAGTAAACCAAACAAATAAACCAAAAAAACCCCAACCAACCTACACCAATCCATGTTCCACTACCAGCATTATTTTCCCTTTATCTAATCATTAGTGGTCTATGAATTAATTACAGAGGTCAACTTTATTGAGAAATTACTTCAGACAAATGTTTTTAACTTTACTTTGCTCTCAATTTAGATTGCATTTTAGCTATACAATTTTACAGTACATGTAACATTATTCATTACATTATCTAAATCCACACATGTTAACATTAGTTGGATCATATGAACCCCCAAATTAATAAATGCCAAGAAATGCTTTATAACTTATTTTATATGGAACTACATGGATCATCCCATGGCATTTGATGGATTTTATACAGAAACCCAATCAATACTTGCATTGACAGCAACAGGCCTGAAGAGTCTGGCTCCACACTTGTGGTCATGCTATTCTATTTATCCAAAATGCCTCATTTAAATGGGTTTTAAATTTCCAGTAGTAAGCTCATAATCTTATGGCATGTTATTTGCCAAAAATATGTGACGTAAGTCAGGTCATGAATGGACAAGGCAAAAAAGAACCTACAGATCATATAGGCAAAATGGCAAACAATGACTGCCTAGAAATCACTACTTAAATCTTGTAAAGTTCATGGTTTAAGATACAATTCTTAAAATGCAGCCTTTCCTTGAGTCTCAGACACCCCCTCACTGATGTAAACAGATGATATGGTCATACCTCAAAATCTCTGAAACATGTACATTCTGATATGGACTCATATTTACCAAAAGTGATCTCTGCCTTACTTTGCATCAAGAAACATTTTCTCTCAGGCTTATCTGGTGTTGAGATGTTTGACAATGAACTGTTAATTAATCATAATATAAAAGAAGTTTGAAATAATCTTCATAAGCTCGATGAATACAATGCTTACTGCATTCTCTTTCACTAAACATAGGTATGTGACATACGTGAAACTTCAGATTTACTGCCAGATCTTTATATATGCAAACTACAGTTTCTCATTCTGGTATTGTGGACAGAGAGATAATAAAAGACTCTTCAAGTAGACAAGCTGTTACAAACAATGATGAGTCATCTGCACTTCACAGTACTGTTAGGTATAAATTGCTGCAGATTCATTACAGCAAACAGAATTGCATGAAGTTCTATCAGCAAAAGATATGGCCCTGACTTTCAGAAATAATATCAGGAGCTGCTTCTGTGTGCCACTCCATACTTGTTGCATGGAAAACTGAGTTTTGACCTTGCATCCCACTTAGATTTCACAAGTTGAGTGTAATGCATAGCGCTTTTAATTTCATACTATAGATCACTTCGTTTAATCTAAAAGTGAGAGCCTTGATTCTTATCTTCACTTTCACTTCCCTAGAATTTTAGATAAAACCAGAAGAACATTGAGTCTTTGCAGAAAGTTCATTGCTGAGAGAGAGCACTAGTCTTAGGTTTACATGAAGAAAAAGTTAGTTTTTCTTGGTCTTGAAAGAGTTTAATCTTCTGAAGAACTTCACTGCAAATCTATTAATTTGATATTATAGTAGTGTTATACATACCATCAATAATGTGTTTTTTTTTTTTTTTTTTTTTTTTTTTTTTCTGGAAATCAAGAGAAAAAGTATTTCAATTGCAAGGTAAGGTATTCTATAAGGTACCTTCCTGTTTTCTGTCCTTTCTGTCACCCTCACCTCTCCCTCCCAAAATCTGCTCTACCTCAAAATTCACTATTGCTGATATAACCAAGAACCCTTCTTTGTTTTGTTCAGTTTCGTCTGAGAAAACACAGTGAATAATGCTTTTATAGGTTAGCTGGTTTGGGGATCTGGGGGTTCATATTATGAACAAAAACATTCAGGGAGCACGTACACTCCAACATCACTAGATTTATTACCGGACCTCAAATCATGCAAATATTTTTCAGTAGAATAAGCTGCCAAGAGGCTTACTGGTTTATATTAAGTCATTTTAATAACAGAGTACATCAATGCATTGTATGTGGTAAACAAAACAGTTATCTCAGAAACTTACCTCAAACCAACAGTACATGGGATCACAGTGCAAGCAAAAAAATTAGAATATAACACACTGAAATTTTATTAGACATGATTCTAAGCAAAGAACACAGGAATGTTATCCCACATATCCATTATCTTACAGACTGTCTAATACACAAAAGCAGTGATGAATCTGTAAACCATCACTCAATCCCCAAAAGAACAAGTAAGTGTAAATGCAAAAAAAGAACAAACAGAAATACTTGGTAAGAACGCCCAGTCTTTTCCCAACCGTTTCTTGTTTCCTCTTGCATAACTGTGGATCATAAAAATGACATGCCTCAAATTCTATCACCCTTTACAGTGTGAGCAAGTACCAGCTATCTATAGTGGACATTATACTACACAGTAGCGCAAAAATACCTTGAAGGAGACGTTAGATTAATTCATATTCACCTTGATTATAATCAACCAAGAAATAAGTTCAACGTGGCCTTAACAATAGTAAAAATGTATTACGATAAATGCATTGTACATATTCCAAAATCCATATATGATTCTTTCTTGATGCTTAAAAGGATTTTTAAATCACCTGCCAGTTAGATCCCCATGGAAGTATTTATTTTGACTAAAAGATTTCTGCATTACTGCTTTTACTTTTGGTCTTTAATATTTTGTGCTTATCAGGCCTCCAGGAAGCACACACTTTCAGAACAGGACAATGTGTGATCAGTATTCC
>VXAV01005070.1:36873-63702 GCA_013399715.1 Alectura lathami | reverse complement strand
AGAGCCTTCTCTTCTCCAGGCTGAACAACCCCAACTCTCTGTCTGCCTTCATGGGAGAGATGTTCCAGCCCTCTGGTCATCTTTTTGGCCATCCTCTGGACCTCCTCCGATAGCTCGATGTCCTTCTTGTGTTGGGGGCCTAGAATTGGACGCAGTGCTCAAGGTGGGATCTCACGAGAGCAGAGTAGAGGGGCAGGATCACCTCCCTCGCCCTGCTGGTCACGCTTCTCGTGATGCAGCCCAGGATACAGTTGGCCTTCTGGGCTGCAAGTGCACTTTGTTGACTCATGTTGAGTTTTCCATCAACCGACACCCCCAAATCCTTCTCCTCAGAGCTGCTCTCCAGCCATTCTCCGCCCAGCCTGTATTTGTGCTTGGGATTGCCCCGACCCAGGTGCAGGACCTTACACTTGGCCTTGTTGAACTTCATGAGGATGGCATATCTAAACCCCAGGTTGTTTGTTTGAGAATGGTTCCTAGGTTGAGGTAACAGCACTGTTAGGCAGCATTTTGAGTGAATTTTGCTTGAAATAAACTTACAGCTTCTTCCAAGAGTCAATCATTTCCAGTTCTGAACTCTAAACAGCGAAATCCACCTCTGCACTGCAGAGTGGCAGGTGTCTTCCTAGGCAGCAGCCCCTTGCGCATCAGACCTGCGAGCTGAGCAGCAGTTTGTTTGCATTTGAAATCCTCTGAAGAGTGCAACTTCTGCAAAGTTGGCTCTAAGTTTTGTCCTCGTTTTTTAAACTCAGTATGTCACACCTGTGTGAGTCCACAGATAGAAATGGTTACTGAAAGTTCCTCGAGGAGTTAGCACTCCTGGGAGGATCGCACAACATGCAGTCAGATGCAGGGGAGGTTTGGGAGAGGCAGGGTCTGGCTGGAACCTGCCCTGTAGAGGAAAAGGAGCTGCTTCTGCACAGGGGGACACCGTTCAGAGGTGTGGTGTCACCGTGTCAGTGCTGTGCTGCTTTGGTTTGCGTGCTTGTTGCTTGTAAGTGAAGGTGAAGTCTTCAAAGGAGGTGACACGTTTTTTATTTATATATCAGGATCTATCATACTATATATATATGTATGTATGTATATAATTTTTTTCAGAAAACAACAATCAGAATCCAGTTTTGTACCAAAACTATCATGACTAGAAGAAAACAAGGCCTAATGTGTGTGTGTTGCTTTTAAATGAATATTCATAATTCAGTGTTTTCAGCCCCTGATTTCTCTCAATTTTATTTCTTATTTGCGCAGAACTGAGGAACACAGACTCTTGTGCTATTTAGAGCAAGAAACTGTGTTTCTCTGTGCAGTCCTTACCACTGAAAGCTGTTGTTTCAGATTGCACTGATGTGTGAGGGTCACACTGCAAGCGCACCTTGGTGCCTAGCTCTGTGCAGTGCTTTCCAGAAGGCTGGACCCACTCTGTGCTGCAGAGGGGTGCTCTGTGCTGCAGCTCCCAGCAGTGCTCTGGCTGCTGCGTACGAGGGCTGTCAGACTTTCTACCAGGTCAGACCTGTCAGAGCCAAGGGCTGCGGAGCTGTCACGTGCGTCACGTCCCTGTGAGCTCAGGTGGCAGCTTCAGGAAAGCCACCTGAGAGGCACAGAGATCCTATTTCCCAAGTAATTGGGACAGCAGATGCACCGGAGACCATGGTTTAATATGCTCCTTCGTGGCCCATAGGGGACGTTTCCTTTTGTACTGAAGTCGCTAATAAAAAAGATGGAAGCGCTAACTGATGACAGCAGCTGAGAGCCCTGCCATGTTTGGGGGGATCCGGAGCTCCCCTTTGTCCACAGAGAGGTGCTCTCCTGTTCTCAGTGCCACGAGCACATTCAGAGCCACACACTCGTGCGTGATTTGCGGTCTGCGATTGCCGTTTGGCGCTTCTCTAGGAAGCGGTTTTGAAATGGCCACAGATATGGCAAGGCTCAGGGTTGCTTTGGATCTGCTGTGTGTGACCCGTGTGGTTTAGCTGCATCCTCAAAGTCTTCACTGCCGTGAGGGAGAACAGAAAGGTGATTTTTCTCCAGAGTTCTTCACTTGGCCAGATCATTGGTGGTGTTAGGTGTCTGCTGCTGTCCAGTGAAAAAGTTTTTAAGCTGATTCTGTGCTAAAACTTGGGGATTTGGTCAGAATATTCATTCTGTTTTCCAAATGATCTCATTGTGCTTCCTGGGACCACATTTATGCACTCCATGAGCTGCATACAAGCCACCAGTTCAGTGACTGATGCGTGGGACTTCCCTTATTTCTGCTCTCGTGTCCAGCAGGAGCACAGAGGCTGCAAGGTTTGTGTTTGTGCAAGCGTTCCGTGTTTGGGGAAGGGCTGCGGAGGCACAACAGGCACAAGCTGGAGCACAGGAAGTTCCATACGAACATAAAACAAATCCTTCTTTCCTTTGAGGGTGACAGAGCACTGGAACAGGCTGCCCAGAGCCTAATTCCTTTAGATGAAGAGTTTGTTTTTCAGGAGTTGCATACGCCTCCCTTTTCGAGTTCCATGGTTACACTGTGTTGATTTTCAGAAAGCAAGGTGTTTTATGCAGTGTGCCTGTGGGTGTTACAACACAGAGCTGCTGCTTGTCGTGGTGCCAGTGCTGGCAAACAGCAAAAATTCCCTTCAAATAAATCAACTCTATGGCTGGAGCTGCTCCTGCCTTGCTTCGCCTTGGGATACAGATTACCATCGTTCTACTCAAATGGTTCTTAATCACCTCAGCAATGCAAGCTCTTGCGTAATTCCTGCTGCTGTTACACTTTAGTTTATTTAGAAGCATCCCACATGTTTGTTTAGGCCCAGAAGAGTCTGGAATATGAACTGCTCCGTGCTGATCAGAGGTAGCCTCGTGTCCCTTCTGGGGGAGAGCTCAGCGTTGCCCGGAGCATGCTGTACCTGCTCCGCAGGAGAGCCGTGGTGGGCACAGCCACAATTCACCCTTTGTTGCTCCAGGGCACTGTGGGCTGCTCAGGAGGGGTTTGCACAGGCCGCAGGCAGAGCTCCAGAGCCTGCTCTGCACAGGCTCTTGGCTTCCAGCTGAATTCAGCTGGCAGTGCGCTGAGTCCTCTCTTGCAGTCTCACCCATTGCCCCTCAGCAGAACTGGTAAGTCTTGCTTTTAATATGTTTTTTTAAATGCTGACCCTTGTCAGCCTGTAGTCCTTAGGGATGGTTCCTGGGAGCAGCAGGGAACACATTCACATATCCAAGGTATATATGTATTTTTTAATTGGTAAGTTTGGGTTGCAGTAGGAAATGCAGGTTTGCACCATTGATGCTAAAACCCAATTTTTAAAACTGCATGTAGTCTAGTGCTGTTCTCCGCCAGCCCCAGCTTCTTTGGGGACCTTCAGTGCTTGTTATGAATGAATCTCTGTCTGTCCCAAACCATAGTGTCATGTTCCTGTACAGGGGAAGGATTTTGGGGAGATTTTTGTCTTACTGTGTTTAAAGGGAGCTTATAAACATGATGGAGAGTGACATTTAGGAGGTCTGGCAGCAATAGGGCAAGGAGGAATGGTTTTGAACTAAAAGAGGGGAGATTTAGGTTTAATGTTAGGAGGAAATCCTTTACTGAGAGGTGGTGAGGCCCTGGCCCAGGCTGCCCAGAGCAGCTGTGGGTGCCCCATCCCTGGGGGTGCTCAAGGCCAGGCTGGGTGGGCCCTGGGCAGCCTGGTCTGGGGGGTGGCAGCCCGCCCACGGGCTGCAGAGGTTGGGGCTGGGGGGGGGCTTTGAGGTCCCTTCCAACCCAAACCAGTCTGTGATGACAGTAGGTAACACTGAGGCACTGAGGGTTCCTAGGGGACTGCAGTACGGTTGCCCACTGCCACTCACAAACTGGGGTGCTTCAGGGAAATAACTGACAGCGCTGCGTGCTTAGTACAGGAAGGACAGCCTCCTTGCATGGGAAGGAACAGCTGGTTTGGTACAAAGGAATAGTTTCGTGTTGCCCGTGTAAACACACTGTTCATTAGCCAACACAAAACAGCAGCTGTATTTGCCCCCTTCTTTCAGAAGCAAGGTGGTTGTCCAGTAAGTCGAAATGCATTCACAGGGAAATTGAGAAATATGTATTTTCCTTACTTAAGAGATGAATTATTAAATACCGATTATAAGTGTTGTGATGCATTACTCAGGTCGTTTATTGAAGAACAGTTATTATTTTAAAATACTTGAATGTCCTGTGATCAAGGCAGAGGTAGCAGCATATTTCATGCATCAGTTCCTGGTAGTTTCTCACACTGACAGGCATTTTTTCCTTCAGTGCCAAAGTACACGCTTGCTGGTAGGCGATGGAACCTGAACAGTGTCTGTTGTGTCTCACGGATGAAAGTTGAGGACCGGGATCATCTGCTGCAGGCCCACAGTTCTGGGGTCTGCTCAGTTCACTGTGTACTTCTGTACTGTAAGGCTGCAAGTCGAGTGTCCGTATGAAAAACAGACTCCTGTCTGCGAAGCAACCTGTGCCCAGGGTTGAAGTTTGCCCTGCAGAGTGGAAGGAAATTGTTGCTGTTGGTTAACAATGTTTTTATGGCTCAGTGAGCAGGGCAGGAGCTGGGGCTGGCTCTGCTTCGCTGTGCCCTGAGAGCAGTTGCAGCAGGAGGCACCTGCTGGGTCTGACCCCTGCAGGAGGGGTTCGAGGGGAGGCTGGAGTCAGGAGCAGTGCATGGAGGTTTAGGGACATCGTTTCCTTCAGTGGTGGCACTGAGGGATGTTTTGGCACAGTCCCACTGCAGCCCTGGGCCTGGTGGCTGGATGGAACGGGACCAGTGGCTTTGTGCTGGCCAGACACAGGTCTGTGCAGGCACGACTTGCCTTTACTTCAGAAATCAATGCCTGCATTGCTGCTTTGGCTGCTAAATAATTCATTCTCTAAACTGCAGCTTTTATTGACTTATGGTAAATATATTATTGCTTGCCTTACATCGTGATGTTTGTGGGATGTTGTGGTAACTTTCAAGGTGACTTGCAGACAGCAAGTTCTGTCCTGATGGGCACAGCTGTCTTTAGGCAGCTTGAACATCGCTGCTGGATCTGGGCAAGGTGTTTGTGGGCACCAAGGAGGATCAGCCCTTTAAGGTTTGCTTACTTGTTTGACAGCTGACAGACACAGTGTTGGTGTGGGAAAGGCCTGTTTCTGTGGCTGGTGGGTGATGTGCTTTGTGTCGGGTAGCTTGGTGGTTGCTGGTCTGGATTTTACAACCTGCTGCCTCTGACGTTCCGTATTTACTACTTTTGCTCTGTTTCTAGGGGGAAAAAATCTTTTTTTTTTTTGTCAATTGTGAATGTTATATGTTGCTTCCCATCTTTGTTTTTCAATGGTCATGTAATTAATGACAGATACCATCACCCTTCAGTTTTGGGGTAGAGGAGCTGCTCCCTAAACTGCCAACACCTTGTCCCCTCCATGTTAAACTGCTGCCTGGCTTGTCCAAGTGGCTCACTCCAATGCTCAGCTGTGGCTGTGAGCTCTTGAAAAAGCCACGGGGAGGTTGGGAAGGAACAGGCTGGAGACAACTGTGATGCCAGAGAGGAGCTGGAGGAAAGGGCTGCGGGGCTCTGCACCCCTGTGCTGGGCGATGCTGTCTCCCACCCCAAGAAAATCCACCAGGAGTTACACCAGGGGAGGTGGCAGGTGCTGTCTCTGTGTGATCTTACAGCAGAACATTTTTGTGGTCTTGCTCCTTTACACCGTTCCTCTTTCTGTGCCTAGATACCTGGGAGGTCCCGTTCGAGGAGATCTCGGAGCTGCAGTGGCTGGGTAGCGGCGCGCAGGGAGCTGTCTTCCTGGGCAAGTTCCGGGCCGAGGAGGTGGCCATCAAGAAAGTGAGAGACCAGAATGAAACCGATATCAAGCACCTGCGGAAACTCAAACACCCCAACATCATTGCCTTCAAGTAGGTGGTGAAGCTTGTGAGAAACAGAGCAGCACTGCCTCTGTCCAGGGAAGAGCCATTTGCAAGTGTACCTCGGACAAGTTTGTGATTCCAGGAACCAAGTGAAGTTGGCTGTAGGACAAAATGGGTGGTTATTTGTTGTGTCCTTTCTCAAATAATTGCACGTTGTTGTGAAAACAAAGCTATGGACACCATCCCCTCCCAGTGCTGAACTCAGGCTCGCTTTGCACGCAGGCTTGCAAAATGCCTGCTGGGAACCCTATGAAACTGCAGGGGTGGGAAACAGGAGGAAACCCGCTCTTGTCACTAGTTGGGTTCTTTCTGTGCAGAGTGCGGAGAAAACATTCCCCTTGCTGTACAATAAAAGGCGAGCTGTTAGCTTGGCCTTGCTCAGGCTGGGAAGCAGGTTACTCTCCTGCCTCTTGATTGCCACCTTTGAGAGTTGCTCTGGAACTTCTGCTATCCTGGTCCTCACTGGATGTGTGTTTTCTTTGACAGGGGAGTCTGCACTCAAGCCCCCTGCTACTGTATTATCATGGAGTATTGTGCACATGGCCAGCTCTACGAAGTCTTGCGAGCAGGGCGGAAGGTCACTCCTCGGCTGCTTGTGGATTGGTCCACTGGGATTGCTAGTGGGATGAATTACCTGCACCTTCACAAAATCATCCATCGAGACCTCAAGTCACCAAAGTGAGTCTCCAGCTACTGAAACTCACCCCAGCTGTGATTGCCTTCTTTTTGAGGAGTAATTTAGAGTTAGGTCAAAAGCCCCGTTACTTTTTTTCTCCTCATTGACTCATAGCTAATAAGAGTGCAACTAATGAAACTTGTGGCACTCTCCTCCTGTGCTGGAATTTGACTAGACTGGAAATTGCTTACAAGGAAAACAGCAGGCAGGAAATATTTCAAATGACTTGATGGTGTCTGGTCCTTTTTGGAAATGGAATGTTCTCTTGCCTTCTGCTTTTCATTTTTTCCTTTTTATTTGTTCTTTTGTACTTCCCTGGTTTTCTGGAATCTTTCTCATTTCTCTGTTGCTTTCTGACTAAAAACATCTGGCTGCTTGTGTTCTTTTTGCCTAGATGTTTCTTTATCACTCCTTTAGCCTGTGACAAGACTGGGGCAGTGCATTAGGATAATACTTTTGAATGCTTTACAGCACAGTTTGTTGAGGTAAAGCTTTAATAAAACTTCGAAACACACGCAGATGTAGGGAGTTTTCAGTTACTTGTAAATTTGCAATTTTATCAAGGTTGTTTTGTTTTTGACTTGTAGTGTTTAAATAGTTGAGAAACAAAAAACAACAGGCGTTTTAAAAAAAAAAAAAAAAAAAAAGAAAATGCACAATCTTTTTCCTTGTACTGTGATCACGAGCAGCATGGCTTCATCTGATTCATATGATTAAGAAGAAATTTACTCTCAGTGGCTGTTGCAGTACAAGGGAATTTGCAAAATGCTGATTGCTTGTTTTGTTTTGTTTTGTTTTTTTCGTCCAGTGTTTTGGTTACACACACGGATGCAGTTAAAATCTCAGATTTTGGTACATCTAAAGAACTTAGTGATAAAAGTACCAAAATGTCTTTTGCGGGAACTGTGGCATGGATGGCCCCAGAGGTGATACGCAATGAGCCTGTCTCCGAGAAGGTGGATATCTGGTGAGTAGTAGAACTGTTTTAGCTGAGCATCTTCACCTTCTGTTTAGCCACTTGGTTTTCTCAGCACTTGTTTCTCCCCTAAGAAAGGTGATAGTTTGCTCTCTTGTGGACTATTCCTTTCTCCGTCTGTCTAGTGCCCTGAGCTGTCACTGAACCATGTGCTGTGGCAGAGAGGGAGATGGACATGCACGTGTGAGCCCTGAGCGTGCCTGGTGAGACTCATTGCAGACTATTTGTATCCTGCAGAATCCTAAGTAAATCGATGCAGCAGTTCGTCTTTCGGTATCCAGAACAGACTTTCTTCCACTACTGGTGCGCCCTCAGCAACTTGTGCAGTGAGGGTATTTTTCACTTGCTTTGTTTCCTCTTAATGGCCATTCTTGAACTGTAGAGACGCCTCTATGCTGCTGCTTGCTTGAAGAGTCTAAATACCTGTTGCCTTCTGCATGCTGGATTTGGCTGTACGTGTACAGCCACAGGGCTGTAGTCCAGTGAATCTAACCCCAGATCCAAGAGAGAGGGAATCAGGACATTGCAGAAGTTCTGAACACCTGTCTTCGTCCTATATGAAATGTACTCTGTGTCTGAAGGATCACAAGGAAGGGTTCAGATCTCCATACTATTAAAAATACCTTCAAAGCTCCTTTGGGATGCCTTTGCATGAGTTTCAGGGAAAGTGCATCTCTGTTTCTACCGTGTTATTTCTGCTTTAAACGGTAGTAGCCAGGACAAATGCCCTTCTCCCCGTTTCACAGCCACGATGAGTTTGTCGTATGCTTGCTTCATGCAGATGTAGCAGGCTGCAGCACAGCCAGCTTTTCTGGGAGAAACTCTTGGATGGTTTTGGAAAGAAAATACGCCCACAGTTTGTCTTCTGAGCTCCTCCCATTGAATCATAGGTTTCTTAGGGGTGCTGTTGTGTTTCTGCCCTTCAGCTTTCTGTCTTTTAGGGTGTCTTAGGTTCAAGAACATTGTGTGGAGCATCAAGTCCAATAAAAAAAACAGAGCTGCTGGCTCTGTTGAGGGCTGTGAGCACTCCTTGACTTCTTTTCTCAGTGCCGTAGAGAAGTTGCTCTTTCATGTAAACTGAGAGGTGTCTTTGGTGTCAGTTCCTCTTCAGAGGATGCGGTGGTGATTGCCCAGACTCCTCAGCATCCATTCTTCCCTCAAGATGAGTGAAAACGATGTTCATGAGTGCTGACAACAAACGAGAACAGTTCGTAAGCTGCTTATATGTCTGCTCTCTCTCATTCTTCACAGCATGCTTAAAAAAAAAATAAATCTGTAATCTTATCAGGAGTCTTGAAAATCCTTTGCCAGGTCTTAATCATAACAAAGCTGAAACCAGATGGGGTTTCCTGGTAGGTTGTTCAACCACCTGGGATCCCTGCTTTCTAGCAGCCCACAGAAAATTTTGAGGGAAATACGCTCAAATTCAGCTTTCCCCCCCCCATGTGATTTGAAATCAGCGAGTTTTGAAAGTGTGACATTTCTCACATGAAGGCCCGCTTCCCGCCTGACAGTTGTTCAGACCCGGTCAGGCTGTTCCTTGGATACTTTTCTGTACTTAGTGAAAGCATCTTGATACTAGTAGAATACAAGCCAGAACCACACTTCTCACTTTTCACCTGGCTTGACTCGCCAGCAGGCTCAGCGGGGTCGGTGTCCCTCAGATGGATGGGGCATATGAGTAAGGTGACACTCGAGTGTGTGGAATTGAGACGGTTGTACCTCACCCTGTCTTGCAGCCTGGCTGTTAACATGCAGTAGGAGTGGTGTTGGTTCTCAGCAGCAACTTGTTTACCTCTGAAGTGACTGTTTGGATGTTTCTTTGCTGTTTTGTGAGGTGAAGATTGTGTCCTGCAGTAGGTCATCTGTTCGTACCAGTAAGAATAGCCAAAAGCGTATCTCAGAAGAGCTAACATTCCTCTTCTTTGACAGGAGTAAGGCTTCATCTATACAGAAAAATTTCTAATGCACTTTCAGGATTTTTAAATTCTCACAGTTAAACAGGAAGGGATGGATGAAAACTAGTGCCGTTTGGTGTTCAGCCCAGGGCTGGGGCAGGGAGGAAGTGTTACCTGGTGTGTGAAACAGATTTCCAAGCTCCAGATGTTTCTGTTGAATTGAATTCACATGCAGGTTTTTCTCCTGGTTTGTTTTTCTTTCAGGTCGTTTGGGGTAGTTCTGTGGGAGCTGCTTACGGGAGAGATTCCCTACAAGGATGTGGACTCATCGGCCATCATCTGGGGAGTGGGTAGTAACAGCCTGCATCTTCCTGTTCCGTCCACCTGCCCAGATGGCTTCAAAATCCTCATGAAGCAGACCTGGTAAGAGCCTGAAGACCACACAATCCTACAGCTCACTCCTAGCTCTGCCCAGGCTTCCAGTGAAACTGGTGGGAGTGTTGAGCCCAGAGCATAAGGTTCTGAAGCACTGTCACACTTGCCAGAGGAGCAGGTTTTAACATTTTGGATTCTCCTTCCTTGTGGCTGCAGGCCTGGGCTCCAAAAGGACTTTTGGAGTTTAGAGGAAGTAGTAAGAGACCTGTATGGTTTGCGCATATAGGGCAGGGGTGGGTGAAAGGATTTTTGCTTTTTTTTCTGAGCACTCTGAAAACCTTTAAGTGCCTGGGTTTTGATCTGGACAGAGAGAAGTTGAAGCTTTATGTATGAAACCAGGATTATGCACATGTAGCTACAGGAGAAGCTTTCATTCACTTCCACCTGCCAGATCAGAGTCAAAATTCCTGATCTCAAGTTATGTATTAGAGCTTAATTTATGTCAGTGATCTTCCAGAATTTCCCCACTCCGATTTATACCAGCCATCCTCCCAAAGGCACAAAGGGAAAAACAGGCCAAGGCATGCATGGATCTTTAAAATGCCCGTTCACCCTCATGGTTCTGAAGTGCAGCAGCTCACGCTGTTGCAGTGTCTGTGCTGACACTGATGCTCTGCCTGGCTCTGCTTCCATGGCTGCAAGATGCGCGAGGTGGTCTGTGCAGCTCTGAGCTCTGTGTGCATGTGCTTGTACCCCCACCTAGTGGAGGTAGGTAGGTTGTAGGGGAGAGGTGGCTGGAGAAGCTATTTCTTGTCCGTGCAGCGAGTGTGGTTCAGCCTCAAAGCTCAAATGCTGGTTTCTTAAAGAGGCAAATGGAGTTGTACTTTAGTAGGACCTTGCACAGATGCTCGGTGTTTTTGGTGTTTTTAGATACCCTACTTTGTTGGATGTGAATTATTAGCCTATCATCTCTACTAGACTGAGCATTTCCATTCTAAGGTTTGGAAATCAATCAGATAATGAAATCTGTTCTTCCTGAGTAACAAGTTGGCAGCAGTTTCAATTTTGATTCTATCTTTCACTTTGTGATCATGTTTTCCTGTTTTAAAGGGTTTTCATCTCTTCTGTTTCTACAGGATAGATCATCACAAACCAAAAGCAGAATACAAAACTTCTCTAGAGCAATAAACTGACATTCAGTAAAGGACAAAACCTGAAACGCTCCTTTGCTCAAGTTTGTCAGCTGTAGCGTTCTGAGTACTAATTCCGGTGAAGAAACACTTTCAGAAGGGCAGGAGTAGCTAGTAGTATTACCCAGATATCTCATGGTGGGTGTTTGTCTGTTTTATTCCAGGCAGAGCAAGCCCCGGAATCGTCCCTCGTTCCGGCAGACACTGATGCACCTCGATATTGCATCTGCTGACGTGCTGGCTACCCCTCAGGAAACCTATTTCAAATCACAGGTAATGGGGGGAATAGTCCAGGCTGTAGCCCATGAGAAGCAGATAGCTGCAAGGGTTTGGTTTCAGAGGCTGCCCAAAGTACAGCAAAAAGTCTGTGATTTCAGTGTGATTCCTGGGGAGAAGCGAGCTTTAGGTATTTTAAAATCTTTCACCGAAACTTTCACAAACTGAGACATCTACTGACTTCCGTCAGAAACTGCCTCACTCACTTCTCCCTGAGACTGCTAACTTCAGAATCTCTGCTCCCAGCTGTTCTTCTGGTACAGACCATGGGACAATTGAGAGGAACTATTGCATTTGTTGTGAAGATGAGCGGGGCAGATGGTGGGACAAAGAGCTATCACAGGGCCGTGAAGGTGCCCTGGGACTCTTAGGGAAGATCTAAAAGCACGTGGTCTTAGAGATGCCTCTGAGTCCTACCCAGTGAGCTATTGGCTGCTGCCAGGGTGGCAATGAGAATGAAACCTGCAGTATAGAAGATCTGTGCAGTGTTGGGGTGTGTGAGAGGAAGTGCTTCTTAAAGCTGCAAGAGCCAGGGCTTCAGGGGGTAAAGAGAGTTATGTCGTCCTAATGACATTCATCTTTGTTGTGTGTGTAGCTTTCCAAATCATCAGCCTTCCTGTTCGCTTTAAAAACCACAAGGGAAGAAAACAGTGTCTTGGGATGCAAAGAGCATTAGGAGTTTCTTTTATTTTTCTGTAGAAAATGTGGATGTTTTTTGAATGTTCAAATTGGAGTACAAGATTGAAAGCATCATTCGAAAATGTTGAAACTAAATTCGCTACAATGGTATTTCTTTCAGCTGAATTATTTTGGGTAACATGTTTTCAACCCAAACATGCAATTTTCTGCAGACACAAAGAATTTTACCCAGGAGCTTTTCTTTAGTGCAACCAGGGATCCTACTCCTTTGTAAATAACTGAGAGTAACTTGTTTCCCTAGGCTGAATGGAGAGAAGAAGTGAAAAAGCATTTTGAGAAGATTAAAAGCGAAGGAACTTGTATCCACCGGCTAGATGAAGAATTGATTCGTCGTAGAAGAGAAGAGCTGAGGTTAGCTGAAAGTCTGTTGTTTTTTGCTCACTTACCCAATCCAGCCTTCCCTTCTCTACTACATGAGCCCAGCTCCCTCAGTCTCTCCTCGTGGGGCATGAGCTTCAGCCCCCTCACAGCCCTCATGCCCCTCCAGTACTGACGGCCCCAGAGCAGGGCTCAGTGTTCCCAGTGACACAAATTCGGGTGGCCTGAATTCCTCATGAGTCAGAAACAGCAGTTCCTGCAGGCATGCCCTTGGCTTTGAGCACCGCTTAACTGACGGAAACCTACAGAGAGAGAAGCAGTGGGAACTGTTCCTGCTCTTGGGCTGCCTGAACAGCTTGCTCCAATCAGGAGGAGCAAAGACTTCTTATGTTTACCAGGGAATATTTCTTGCCTGAGTTTTGGTGTTTATGATAACAACACAGAAACCAACAGATCTCTGTCAGTGGGAAATGTGTCCTGCAGTTTGCTGTGAGCTTTCTCATCTCTTCTTTGGATTATTTGTTTACAGAGGATTGAACACAATCCACTGTGAACACCAGACCAACTTAAAATGAAAACAGAATGTTTATCTAGGAGAGCAAAGTATTATCTTCCATGATACAGATTTGCAAATATAGTTATGACAGAGAAATGTAAAACACCAAGCATGTCAAGCCTGAGAAATCAAAGGAAGCCTTCTGCCAGTTTGCTGTAGCTGTTTGATGTTCCTTAGCCCTAGGAAGCTTTCAGAGGCCACGTATTCCAGCTGTGGTTTGAGATGTCTTGTGCAAGTGTACTGTAGCTATAGGGACATACTGCTTTTTATGAAATACATACTGATGACTTCTGTGCAAACAGGCCAATTAGGGCATGGCTGAAGGGCTTACGGATGCATGTGAGGCATTTGCAGCTTCCCTAGTGAGAAGTGTTGCCACTCATTGAGGGCTAATGAATGTTAAAGTTAAACACTTTCTAAATCGTATCATGATTTATTCTTAGTATCAAGTTGTTAACCTTCATTCACTGTTCGCTCTGTCTGGGCTTCACAGACAATGCTAACCTGCTGTCGACCTTGACTTTTGGAAGGCCTTTTCCTAAAGCTGTATGTTTCCTTATTCTCCTATCTTGCTTCACAGGCATCGGACTCTGGAATCATGATTTTTGTTTTCTGCTTTTCAGACACGCGTTGGATATCCGCGAACACTATGAGAGGAAGCTGGAGCGAGCCAATAACTTATACATGGAGCTCAGTGCTATTATGCTGCAGCTGGAGGTCCGTGAGAAGGAGCTCATCAAGTATGTATCTATGGGCAGAATGGCATACCACACACGTGGCAGTTTGCACACTGGAGAATAAACCAGTGCTTCATTTCTAAACTGCCTAGTAGTTCTTGTAGATTTAGTGTTCCCTGATATTATTCCACGGCTAAAGAAAGGGCTGGCAGGGAGAGAAAGGCCCCTTAAGAGTAAAACACTGCAGACCCCTTAATGCACATATGTTTACACCATGCTTACTGACTGAGAGAAAGGCACCTTTCCTATTGGAGCTGGTTGGCATCCTTTGGCACCTTTGTAAAAAGAAAAGCATTGCTGTTTCTGGACTGCATGCCAGGGCCATGTTCCAGCTGCCTGATCTGTTCAGAGAGAATTTAGAAAATGACTATGCTCCTTCCCAGAACAGCACATTGTGTTCACCCAGCTATAGCTGAGAAACAAGCACGCAGTGTGCTCGCTGTACAGCTGTGTTTCTCTCCAGCAGGAGCTGTAGTTGGGTAAAGAGACAACTGATCTGCTTTATTCTTGCTCAATGTTTCAGGAGGGAACAAGCAGTGGAGAAGAAGTATCCTGGGACTTACAAACGCCACCCAGTCAGACCGATAATCCACCCCAATACCGTGGAGAAGCTGATGAAGAGGAAAGGGGTCTCCCATAAACCAGGCAGCCAGACTAAACGGTAAGGTAACAGCCCAGCTCTGTGCCAGGAAACAGTGGTAGATCCCCATGGGGATGAGCAAGCAGCTTGCTTCCCTTCGTGACCACAGAGGACAGGCCAAAACAGTGTTCACTCTTGGGCCAGGTCTGATCCTCAGAACCACAGTTTAATTACTTCAGGTAAAAGGGATGAAGCATGCCTTCCCCTCTGCCCAGGCAGCTCTCTGGAGCTGTTCAGTCCATGTGACCTTTTCACAGGTGATGATGCTTTGGAAGGATGTGCTTCCTTGGTGTCTTAAATTCTCAAGTCCAGTTAAAGAACATTTAGATCATGCCTAACTTGAATGATAGTAAGCAGGGTGAGGGATTGTGGGAATCAGACAGTCCTCAGGGAGGATGGATTCACTCTTGAGGAATTAAATAGGGACTCGGGAATTCATGCTGTCCTTTCAGCTGTTTCCTCTCTGTGTGACTTTCAGAAAATGAGGTTCTTTCAAGAGTAGTTGTCTGTTTTCTGTTCTCCTTTTCTGGGATTTTCAGGAGTTAGAGAGTCCTGATTAACAGGGAATAATGACTTCCAAATTAATATTAACACATGCTTCTAACAGGAGCTGGTCAATACCAGCAGCAGATCAGAGTCCTGTTGTGCTGAGCATTGCATATGCACATCATGAGAGACATTCCCTGTGCCAAGCTCTTAGATGTGGGAGGGAGCAATTTTGGGCGTTCATCAGAACGAGTGGAAGGAGGAGAGTATGTGGGGGATTTTGAGAAGAGCAGGAAGACAGGAGTGTGGGGCATGGCAGGCTGAGAAGAAAGGACATTGAGTGGAGGGAATCAAAGGAACCTAACACAGAAGGAAGGGAGGCATGTGGATCATAGAAAGCAGAGTATGCTTCTGGCTACAGTTGCCTCTTCTGTGGCTCCAAGCTGAGGGTGTAGTTTCTTAGTTTGTGGTTTAATGATAGCCTTTTGCTGACTGTCTCTCAGACCAGATCTGCTGAAGTCGGAGGGCATACCCAGCGCAGAAGCAGCATCCAATGGCTCACCAGTCTCAGGAAGTCCCAAAATGTCAACGCTGAGTGGCAAAGGTCGCTACCGCAGTAAGCCCCGCCACCGCCGAGGGAACAGCAAAGGAAGCTACAACGATTTTGCAGGGATCTTGAAAAACCAGCCAGCGCAAGATGATGCACCCCCACCTCCACCTCATCATTCTTCTCATCATCCCGGTGTATCGCAGCAGCACGGCCATGGCCATCCCCATGGCCATCACTCACGGCTTCACGCCCACGGACAAGACATTGCCAACTGTGCGAACAACTTACGGTACTTTGGCCCTGCAGCCGCGCTGCGGAGCCCGCTCAGCAACCACGCGCAGAGGCGGATGTCTGGCTCCAGCCCTGACCTCATCTCCACTGCCATGGAGGCAGATTGCCGGAGGAATCTGGAGAGCAAAGAAAGCAAAGATGATCACTGGGAGTGCTGCAAAACAGATCCATATAATTCCTGCCTTCAGTGCAGGGAGGAGGACAGCGGGCAGGTACAAATGTCATCTGTTGAAACAGGAGTGAGCCATTCCCTGTCACCAACATCTGTTTCCCTATATGAAAACGCGCAGTACATTGAGAAGGTGGAGGACGAGGACTTCAGCAACTGCACGTCAGCGTCTGCTCTGGGCACACCGCAGCACATGGCTTCAGCAGTGCTACCTTGCAAAGCAAGGCCCATTCAGAAGGTGAGGACAGCACAGTGGTTTAGGAAAAAAAAAAAAAAAAAAAAAGGCTTTCTCCTCTTTTCTCCTCTTTGCCCTCTCCACCAAACAAGCAGTGGAGTCAGTGGAGTTACGTGTACAACTTTTATCTTAGAGATCATGCCTATGTGAACTTTGCTTTGTGATCTGGACGTTCTTTTAAAAGTCAGTTTTATAGAACTACTATAGGCTTATCAGAGAGCATTGCTAACAGTGGGAGTTGTTAAATATGTCTTTGATAACAACTCGTTCTGTTACTTGCAATTTAGCTAGTTTTTTCTTGAGCTGAATCTTGATCTGCTGAATTTTTGTTGTTGGATCAGTCTCAAAATGTTTTCAAGCCTTTCTCAAAACAAAAGATCATAGAATCATAGAATGGCTTGGGTTGGAAGGGACCTCAGAGATCATCGAGTTCCAACCCCCCTGCCGTGGACAGGGCTGCCAGCCACTAGCTCACTGGATCAAACTGCCCAGGAACCCATCCAGCCTGGCCTTGAACACAGCCAGGGATGGGGCATCCACAGCTTCTCTGGGCAGCCTGTCCCAGCGCCTCACCACTCTCTCAGTGAAGAATTTCTTCCTGATGTCTAACCTAAACCTCCCCTCTTTCAGTTTTAGTCCAAAGGAGAAGGTAGATGCGTTATTTTGTTGATGCTCAGTGAAACTACCTCATATTTAACATCAGTAGCACTGCTATGTCTTGGAACAGAAACAGAACCTTGGCTGTGATCTTGGGAGCTTGCCTTTTGCTGCACCTGTGAGAAACTGTCCTCTTTGACTGAAAATTGTGGTTCTAGGTTAGCAGATTTTTTCATAAAATATATGAGCACTGAGCACACTCTGACCTGGGACTGCCAGAGTCAAAAAGATGTTATGGCACAGTTGTGCAGAAACAGTTCTTTATTCATCCTAGTTCCATCCTGGTGGTACTAGAAGTTGGAGCTGGTCTGAGTTTGAAGAGCAGGAAAACTAAGCCTAGCTGGAAAAGGGAAGGAAAAGAGGATGGATACCAGAACCAAGAGTGTGGTTTGGAGCTGAGAATGAAAAGGGGAAGAGCTCAGTTAGAACGGGATAGAAGAAGAGTCTGAACCGGGGGTTGGCAGGTTAGATAGGGTAGGAGGAGGCTGTGAAATCCAGGAGTGCAGGGAATGGATTTAGATGAGAAACGGAGAACAAAAGGCTGTAAGCTCACTGAAGCAGAAAATGGAACAAAAGTTTTCTAGCTAATGAAACCCACCAGCAAAGGATGCATCATCCCCAGTGCTCCTATGTGATAGGCTTGCGCAGAAGAGGTTGAAGTGTAAAGCTAAGAGTGCCAGATCAGCTCAACAATTCATGTGGATTTCAGTGAATTACTTGGTTTGCTTCTGCCTGGGGGAGTGGGTGAAATCCCGAACACGATGTTCTCAGCGCCTGAAGTATTCCAGTCTATTTCTAAGTCACTCACTCCAAATTCAGAAATGGCAGCATTAAGACTGCCAGAAATAATCTCTTCGTAAGACAAACTCTGAGTCAGTGCTCACTGTTCCTTTTTTGTCCAGTTGGCTGAATCCTTGCTGACACAGAGACTTTGTGCTAGAGGACCAAGGGGCGACCATACAGTTGCATGTTCTTTCACACAAGTGATACCATTCTTGTCCTTTGTTTTCTGCCAGAGTGGCGATGACTCTTCAGAAGAGGAAGAGGGCGAAGTAGACAGTGAAGTGGAGTTTCCTCGTAGACAAAGGTAAAAGGTGAATTCACTCTAATCTCTCTCTGGTAGGACAAATCTCAGCAGAACTGTCATAGCGACTGCACACCAGCATTGAAACTGTGCTGGCAAAAAAACAGAATCACATTCAGCACGTCCCATCTGCCCTCAGTGATGCTCCGTGTTGGCTCACTGTTCTCAGGCTGTTCTGAGATGTTTTCTCCAGCATGGCTTTGCTGTTGCAGACTGTTCACAGCACAGTTCGATCACACTTCTGCAGTACGGGGTAACATGATCCAGCCTGTAAAAGTAAGCAGCTGCATCTGTTTCACTGGGATCAGACTGACTGGTTGTTGGGACCCTTCGTGGACTATTTCAAAAGTCGTGTTAGCTGCTGCTGTAGTGGGGCTGACTCCGGGACCTTCATGGTTGAATTCTCGTAGATATGAGAGTGAGGTAGAGCACCACAGGTCAAATTTGATGGTGTTGCCTGTAGAATGAGAGACTTGAAGCATTTGTGATAGCAGGACTTAGAGTCCTGCGCTTTGGAAAGAGATGATAAATTCTTGCAGTAACTTTATGAAAACAAATGCTTGAAGTGCAGAAGTGATCCAGCGGGCAAATAAGGGTTGTCAGGAGAGGAGAAGAGAAGGTAAAAGCTTCTCTGCCATTGTATTAATTTTCAGCACGCTTTCTGTTTGAATCCTAAGTGCCACCTTCATCACCGCAGTTCAAGGACCGTGGTAGAGTTTGAGAAGGTACTGAGAAGTGTGACAAGAATGGTTAGAGATTGTGTCGGTAGAAGAAATAAATCCATAACAAATCTTTGTCTAGCCGGAGGAGAGGCTATAATGGAGGTACATGCAATTGAGAGTTATGTGGAGAAAGTAAATGAGGAAAGATTTCTCTCAGTCATGTTAGGGACCTAGTGAAGCGAGCAGTGGGTTTCAGATGAATACAAAGTGCTTTTTCCATCCAAAACATTTCAAATGTGGAGATTGTTATCAAAGAGTGCTGAGGAAATTGGAACGTAAACGAGTCGTAAGTGTTAAATTTATGGAAGGCAGGCCCATCAGTGGCTGTTTAGCACAGCCATCCAGGTTTGATCTTCAGCTCGTAAGTCTGAGCACAAACCAGGAAGATCTGTCAGGGAGTGCCAGCTCTCTCTTCACACCCTGTTCCCATACTTATCCCTTATTATTTCTTCTTGCTGAGGGCAGGAGATGGAGTGCTGGGCTAGATGAGTTTTCTGACTCACACGGTTCTTGTGTGTGAGATTGTTGCTGCTTCTGTGATTTACCGTCTGGGAAGACAAATTGCCTTTCCCGAATTCAGCGTGATGACCTCTTGTGGGTCTCTTGGCGCGTTCACTCAGCTGATATTTGGTACCGTTGCTGTTGAGCTCTGACGAGAGCTGATTTCCACGTTCAAGTAATAATGTGCACATACTTACATTCTAGCCTGGCTGTTGGGACTGCTGCCAGGTGGTGCAGGTATTCCAAATGGTATGAGCTTGAACCCTACAGTACAGGGTACAGTACAGTACGCTGTTACAGAAGAACCTGCTGTAGGGTAGATCAGCTAGTATGAACATGTAGGAGATGAGACCGAATACGAACAGATGAATTTAAAGATGCAGATCTTAAACTAAATCCTTCAGACAGTGGTAATCTCTTTAGCTCCAAAATGGGAAGGGCAGCTCAGCACTGCAGAGCTCTTGCTGCCAGCCTTGCAGATCAGTTATGACTCAGCTGATGTGTGCTTGTGGTGGAAGGAGGCTTTGGTGCCTAACACAGCACCTGGGAAACTGCTTTTCCTCTGTGGTGAGAGGGCCTGTGACAGAAGCTGAACTACTCTTCTGGTTTGCAGACCTCACCGCTGCATTAGTAGCTGCCAGTCTTACTCAACCTTCAGCTCGGAGAACTTTTCTGTGTCAGATGGAGAGGAGGGGAACACCAGCGATCACTCGAACAGCCCGGATGAGCTGGCCACCAAGCTGGAGGACGAGCTGGCTGAGAAGCTGGAGGACATGTTGTCCCAGACTCCAGAGATCCCCATTGAAATCTCCACCCAGTCTGATGGGCTTTCAGACAAAGAGTGTGCTGTGAGGAGAGTCAAGACTCAGATGTCTCTGGGGAAACTTTGTGCAGATGAGCACAGCTGTGAGGTGAGTTGCGAGTTTATCAATCCCCTCTTTGTCTTATTGAGTAACTAAAAATAAAAATAACAAAGAGAAATCCAAGGACCATGAACTTGGATGACAACCTAGGAAATGTTGTGGATGCCCTACGTCAAGGGGATGGTTTAAAGACCTGGTCTTTCTTGCACTTGGTCGGATGAATAGATGGGGTGAAAGCAGCACAAAAAAAAATAGCTGAATGTAACGTCCTGATCAAGATGAGTGTGATATTGTGAGATTATCGGATTTTCATTAAGTGGGATTAAAAAAGATAGCACATAAAACAGATAATGAAGTGGAAGGGATACAAACTGTCTGCCTCAAACTTACCCATTGGCAGCCTAGCTGACAAAGTAGAATAATTTTCTTTCTTGCACTGTCTTCCTGGTGGTCAGGAGGGGGAGGGCAGAACCTGCTGCACCATTTTCTCGTACCTCTGGCTGTGTGCGCTGATGGTGCTCTGACCAGAGATTTTTCTGCTTCTCCTTGAGGGGGAGAGAAGTGACCTTTGGCAGTGTGCTGCTGGCATCTCCTGCGTGTTGTCTATTTGTCCTTCTCTGCTGGTGGTGACCTTTGCCTGTCTCTTGTTACAAACTGGGATGGTGTGGTTGATGTGCAGGGTAGGAACGTTGCTGAAATATTCGTCTTCTCTTTTGCTTTGCAGAACCCAGCACAGTTTGGAGAATCAGACTGTGACTCTTCTGAAGGGGAGTGTTCTGATGCCACAGTCAGGACCAATAAGCCCTGCAGCTCTGCTACTTGGTAATACAGATCTCCCCCAAAGCTTCCTGATACTGGCATTTTGATTTCCCTGAGATTCCACTTCATTCCCCTTCATCACACTTTACAGGAAGAGAAGATGTTTCTCCTTCCCACCCCAGGAGTGATTTGCAATAACCCGAATCTCTGGAAAATGTCCAAATGAAATTAATTCTCTTGGAGCATTTCAATCAAGAATGGCAGGGATGTATTTTATTGAATAATCTAGTTACTGTAACATGGATATTTATTTTTTTGACATTTTAACACTTTTTACTGTAAAGAGTGGATTGTATTTATAGACACACAGACTTGTTGCAAAAAAAAAAAAGTTCAGAAAGCAAGCACACCACAGAGGAACATCCTGGGAGTCCTGCCTGGACAGCTTTGTGTACAGACGCGGGGGGATTCTCTTGCTGCTTTCACAGGGGACCAGGCCTTGCGGCCCTGAAGATTGGAGAACAACAAAACTAAACCACTCAGTCTTATCAAATGAGAAAGCATAAAAAGACCTTACTATAAGGTAACCTGTGAACAAAGCGAATTCAGAATAACCAGCTGGGTCATTTTTTAATCAGAAGGTGGACGTGTTCCTGGAGAAAATTGGTACTGAGGTGCTAACATCCAGGGTCTTCTGAGTCAATACATCCCCAGGAATGTAAAAGTGGGTTTTATTTTAAGGATTTTTAGTTTCTTTTTTAAATCAACATTTTGTTGTTGAGATCCTGCAAATGTATTCTAACCTCGTCCTCTCAAGAATTGGTATAAGAGCACTTGTTAACATCGTCCTTGCTTCACTCTGGCAGCGTCCATCTCCAGTCGAGCAGGGAAACCTCTTTCAGATGCAGCGTGCCATTTCCCAGTTTACTTCCTCCTCTTACCTCCTGTCTGTTTCAGTCAGTTAAAGAAATCAATCAAATCAATGTTGGAAAAGCAAGGACTTGCAAACCGTGGAAAGCACATTCTGCAGAGCCTGAGCACCCTTCTGGGGAGGAAGCTGGAGATGCCTGTACGGGACTTGGAGGAGCAGTCTCTCACCTACAACACCATTGATAACCAGCAGAGAGCTGTGTGTTGAGGGAGAAGACTGGGAATCGCTGGCCTAGATACGAGCATCAGCCCTGCTCTGTCTCCTTACTGTATGTTCTTGAAAGCATTAACAGCTGCCTGCCTTCCATGTCAGGCTTTGTGCAAAACAGGTTGCACAGGGAGCCTTGATGGTGGCTGTGGCACAGCTGTGTCTCAGGTGTAGCCTGAGGCCTCTTTCTTCTTCAAGCTGAAACCCTACAGGTGAAAGTGAGGATAGTACTGATACGTGGCAGGCCGAGGCATTGGCAGATGAGAAAAAATTGTTCTCTGATAGAACTCATAGTGCCTTCCCTTCAAACACTACTCTTCTAAATCCATATTTAAAGAGAACAAAATGGTAGAGCACACCCTCCCCTCCCTCCCCCCTTAGTTGATATCCCATACAAGAGCTTTCACCCTGCCCTTCCTAGCGTGCTGGCTGACACGGCTGTGCCGCGTGCGTGCGGCTGCGCTGCTGGTTGCTGCCCTGCAGCCTCGTGCACCAGCCTGAGGTGAACGGCAGGAATGGACCATGGACAGGTACTTCTGTTGCTTTGTTTGTTTACATTTTATGTTAAAATATTGGTTTGAATTTTACTGTGGTAATTTATAGCCTCATGGCAAAATGAAGGAAAATGTCTTATACAGAGAGCAGTATTGTATGAGTTTAAATTATCCCATATTTTTAAATTTTGTAGCTGGACTACACACAGATCTTAAGTTATGATGTTATTATTTATTATCATTTCTGTAGATCAGAAGGTTGGCTTCACTGCTAGCACAATTGTAATCTGTTTGTGTGATGTTACCTTCTCCCTGATTGCTGGGGGAGATGGGAGCAGAGCTGGTCTCAGCGGCTGTCAGTGGCTGCTGCCTCCCGAGCTTTCCATGGATGCTGACATACTGGGGCAGAGAAGCTCTCGTGGCTGGTCTGAGAAGGGTGGATGCAGCCAGCCCCGTGTGCCCTGATATCCCTCACGGTGATGCTGCAGTTTGCTCATGTTGTGGTGGAGTTGGCAGCCCCTCAGGAAGTGGGGAATGGTAATCAGGGAGTGAGTTTGTGTTGATCGCAAAGTGAGTAACCTCTACAGATCCTCTGGCAAGAGCATCCAGAAGGACAGGCAGAGAGGTGGGCAGTTGCTGCCGGCAGTGGGTGTGGGATCTGCGTGGCCAGCAGTGGATCACTGCTGCAGGACCAGCCAGGCTGCTGGAGGGGAGTGAGCAGCTCCCCCTGCCTGCAGCAGCAGTGCTCAGCTCTGGGCTGCGGCAGAATCCGAAGAGGAGTGAAGCTCTCTTCTGGTTTGTTTCTTGTTTCCTCTCTTTTCCATCACTCATTCTTCCACTCAAATGCTCTCTCTTGGCCAACAGCACGAGGAGGTGGCAGGGCCAGAGAAGGCTTTGCTGTTGTGTGGGAGAGGTTTTGGTGTGGAAGAGGTGGTGCAGATGGTTCCTCAGCAAACTGGAGGCCAGGGCATGGGAATTCAGCGGTGCAGATTTGTGCATGTAACATATGCACACAAAGAAAAAGATCAAACCACTCCATGAAGAGAGGCTGAGAACTACCATCACATCCACCATCAAACCCCAAGGCAGCCTTGCAGCAATAGGCCCACTGCAAAGCTGCCTCCAGCTCAGGCCTGTCAGAATCTCTGTACAGGGACTTCAGTCTGTGGTAACTGAGTCCCCACCAAAAAGATCCTACAGGACTTTTGGTAGCTGCAGTCTCTGCTTAGAACTCCATGATGTGTTGAAGCTTCTCTGGGCCTGCAGAGATGCAAAGGCCTTGGTGTGTGGGATTGTGGGAGCCTTCTAGCCAGCTGTCCCAGGGGTGGGCTGATTCCTCCCTGCCCTGGGACATACTGGCTCGATCTGCAGCCTGGAGGAGCAGAGCTGAACCTTCTGGTCGTCTGCTGCCACACTGCAGCCACACTTGGGTCTAGTTTCTTTGCACGCCCAGCGCATCGCGCTGTTACCGCCCAGCGTCACTGCTCCTCGTAGCTGCTGCCTCCTATGCAGCGTCCCTCTGGGACTGCCTCTAGGGCTGCCCCTTCCTTGTGTGAACACACAGCCCTGTACCAGTGGAGGTGTAACCCCGGCCTCCCCTGCACGTGCCCCTCAGGCAGGGTGGCTCAGCTGCCGTTGGTTCTGCTGCAGGCTGTCTCTGCACTCTGCGTGGTGATACTTGCCCAGACTGCGCGCGGACGCGATCTCCATCGCTGCGCGGGCGCCTCTGCTGCAGCTCCTTGCACTGTCTCTCCTAGCAGGATACGGGGCTGAGATGCACAGGTCTGCCTGCTTCCTCCTCGCAGCAACACCTTGTTTGCAGGACAGAAGTAAACTGTGGGTTCCCTTTCCAGCATCCTGACTTCCCTGAGCCAGTTCTCGTGGCTGCTGACAGCTCCTAAACACTAGCCTACATTTTCTCCCAGAGCTGAATGTTGCCTTCCCCACTGTCGTGTTCAGTAACCATTTCATCTTGGCCCTGTCCAGTAGTGTTCATTTCTCTCCTCCCTGCTCTGCGGATTCCTGATACAAACTTGATTTTTTTGTATTGAACAGTGTACAGTGATGGAAACAAGAATGACTATCAAAGCAAACAATGCATGGAATAAAAAGCCAGTGTACTTCAGTGTTTCTCAGGCTGGTCTGGTGTTCTGGGAATGGTTTGTGATGTACTTGGGGCTAAAGTCACAAAGTCTTTTAATAATTAAGAAGATGTTAGCTAGCAGCTTGTTTTAAGTTTCCTGTCTCTAATCCTGGCTGGACTGGAACTACTGGGAGCTCTGGGTACCAGGTGCGATGGGACACACTTCATCTTCTGAGCACCCAGGTGGCCCTGAGCAGTGACCTTTACTTGTGTCAAGTGACTTGGTTGTGAGCTGGGCAGCTGAATCCTGGAACTTTGCCCTTTGCTGTCCAGTCAGTTCCAGCCCTGGTGGAAAGGAGCAGCCAGCTGTCAGACCTGATGCACAAAGGCAGCTCCTTGCTGTCCCCAAAATCTGAACGTTTCACTGCAGGATGCACTTAACACCTCAGTGACAGAGGAAAAGTCTTCTGAATCTGTGAAAGCTCTCCTCTGGAAGGTACAGAAGTAGCATGGTTTTTCATTTTAGGCCCAAAATACTGAATAGGTATGGGTGGGGAGAGGGCTGGAGGAGGAGGAACACAGCCTGAGGGCTGGACAGTGAAAAACAGCTCTGACACCCAAGGCTGGACTAGAGCTGGGCTTTGGGGAAGTACAGTAGCCTACAGGAGGGACTCAGGCTGAAGGCAGACAACAGGAGCATGGTTCTTGGCCAGGAGGGACAATTTGCCTTCCCTCAGGGATGCCAGTACTCCTGAATTTTTTTTTTCCCCCCAGTTGCTGATACATTTACAGTAGGTTGTCAACACCCTCAGGCACAGTGAAGACGCCGGCTAACTTAAAGGACACAGGCAATTTACCTCAGGTATTCACAAAGTTTCCTCATTTAGCATTTTTGGTGCAGATACATGCACAGTAAAACATTCATTAAAAATGAGAACATTACACCTCCTCTTAGATGAGAAGAACAGTAAAAGCTGCAGTTGTCCTTGGTCCACTGGGGCACAGAGCATGCAGAACATAACCCACCGGAACAGGGACCTTCAGCTTTCGTGAGGCAGCCCCCCAGCATCTGGGTCATCTGAGCCATCATGTGCTCTTTTTGCCATTGAGCAATGGAGCATGGTTGTCTTCATCCAGCTTCAAGTGCTTCTTGCTGTATTTCTTGATAAGAGTCCCTGGTATCAACGCTGCCATAGCCATTGCAAGCAGTTTGAGCAGCGTGTCCCAAGAGAAAATGGCATCCAGAGAGTTGATTTGTGACAGAATGGCTCCTGTCTGTACACAGATGAAGTTATAGGGTGTAAGACCTGGAAGAATCAGAGTAAAAGACCCAGTTACATCCCCCTTGCCTCCATGCAAGAATGCAAAATTAGCTCAAATACATCCTTGCAGAGGTCAGACACAGGTCTGCATTTGTAACAGAAAGAGCAGGGTGTGATAGAGAACTTCGCTGTGCTGCTGCTGCTGCACCCACATTTGCACAGTGCTCTAAGACAAGCGGTGTGAAGGCGAAGCAGCTCCATGGGGCAGAGTCACAGCTAAGTCCCTGCTGTTCTGCCTTCCCCGGCTCAGCAGTTACTGCCCAGGGCTCCGCGATGAGGAGGAAGGCAGTGTCACACTGCCCCCTCAGACAGCCTCCCCAGGCCTTACCGATGAGAACGGAGAAGAAGAACTGGGACGCAGGGATGTTCAAGATGGGGGCTGAGAGATTCAGAAACCAGTTTGGTGTCATGGGGAACAGCCTCAGGAACAACAGGAAGAAAAACAGGCAGCTCCTGTTCTCTTCTACCTGTCAAGAGAAATGCTCCGAGTTATTCCTGCCAGTCAGACAGCAGGAACAGCTGAATGGCATCCATACTGAAGTGAATGTGAGTTGTTTTTTCCCCTTAACACTCCACAACATAGTATCGGTCCAGAACTGATGAAAAGTGGCAACTTCATGGATGTGTGGGAGCCCAGCGGTGAGCTGCCCCCTCCCCCGTGAGTGGTGAAAATGGGATCTAACCCAAATGAGAGATCAGGAGGTCAACAGCAGAGCACACGTTTGACAGAGGCAGTTCTGGAACACAGCAACTTCCCAATCAGTTTCTTATTTCGCATCTGACTATCCTTGGGATCTGGCATTTTCCACGCACCCAAACTTTGCAAACAGACCTGTTTCCGTCAGAGCAGTCCAGGTTGTACCACGGCGGCCTTTAACCGACCCCTTGCATGTCCTGAATTGTTACCAAGCCCAACCAAAAGCAGCCTCACCAGAAGGCTATCGGCAGAACCAAGGCTGTTTACCTTTCTTTGCAGCAGAGCCACTTTCTCAGGGAAGTAGTAGACTACAAACTGCTTTCCAAAAGTGCCTGACAGCAGGTAGCAGCACGTTGCTCCCAGAGACGTCAGGGCAGAGCAGAGCACGAGCCCGGTCCACGGCCCGAACAGCGCTCCGGCCAGAACGTTCTGCGGGGAGACAGCGCGCTGAGAGCCCGCGGCCAGCACGACGGCCCCGGGCAGCCCCCGCCCTGCTCGCCGCGACCTGCAGCGGGCACCCGAGGGCTCGGCCCC
>VXAV01005070.1:21646-36328 GCA_013399715.1 Alectura lathami | reverse complement strand
GCCTTGCGCCGAGGCTGCGGGCAGCGGGCAGCTGGGCGAGCGCCCGCGGAGTGGGTTTTGTGGTGCTCCGTGAGCGGGCAGCGGGGTCCCCCCGGCCCCAGTCGGAGCCCCCTGGGACACGGGGGGCTGCTGGCCCTGGGGAGGGCGCGGGCTTGCGAAGAAGCGCACGATGGCGTTGTGTGGTTAATCGTGCCGCAGGCTGGTTTATAGAAATGCGCTGACAAAGCGCGTGATTTGCGCGGTTGTTCGGTGTCCGCAGAAGGCACCAGAAGCGCTCAGGTGAGTCCTTTCGTTCCCGAAGTGGCCACGCTGTGCCCAGCGCCCGCCGCTGCCCCGCTGGAACCACGCAGCTGGGCCTGGCGGCCGTGCTGGCACGGGACGGGCCTGAAGGTGCGCTGGGTGTCCGCCAGCAGGACGAGGTCGTATCGGCACAGCTGCGGTCTGCGGCAAAACAGCACGAGCCCGAAGTGAAAAATCTGCCGTATTTGTACCATTTCCCCGGTCACGTCTCCCAGTGTGTGTCTTTGTTACGTAAGATGATAACGTTATCATGGCAACTGGAAGGCCCCTAAGGTGAAGTGGAATTCAGACATTCTCCCTCTGTGATACACAATCCTCGTTTTAAACCAGATTCAAAGCATGCATGGCCTGGTGTCCCCATGCTTCCCTTGTACCCCAGACTCAGCCTAAGAGATTCTGTACTCAGCGGACATAGACAAATCTCCTCCCTCAAAGGTCTCCTAAAAATAAAAATGAGGGAAGCTGAAGGGTACCACTGCAGAGCAGACAGAGGTGAGCAAGATGACCAAAGCCTCTGTAGAATCCTCAACGGGAAACGAAGCAGCCTCACAACCTCGTGTTGTGAGGTTGTGGTCAGCAGTCAGAGCTTTGGGGCACAAAGTCAGTCAGAGCTTTGCCAGCAGCTCCCACTCGTTGGGATTCCAGGACGAAATTAATCTCCCGGTTTGACTGGGCATAAAGCTGACTGAGATATGAAATGTGTATTTGGGGTTGCACATCTGTATGTCCCTGAGAGTTATGTTTGCTTTCAGTCCTGAGTTCAGGCCTGCGCAGCTTCTCTGCAGCTACACAACGGTCATTGTCCTGACCAAAGGTGAAAACATCAGGCCACGCTGAATTCAGACCACAAATGATGTTTTCAGTACAATAAGATAACCTCTGTGGGCAAGTAAATAGTTAGGGCCTTGTGTGCATGCATTCAAGGCAGAATTTATTCCCAAGATACATATAAAAGAATTATTAAATGTGAAATAAGTGTAATTCTTCTGGCCAAACCTGCCAGGCCAGGAATCTGTGAGATTCCTTTACTTCTGCCCAGTTTGCAACAAGAAGAACATTTGTGAAGTGCTGCTTACCTTTCTGGATTTGTAAGTGACCGGAACCTCATCTGGAGAATCCTGAGTTTGAACTTTGGGCCAATGACAGATCCCGTGGAAAATGTCAAGGAAATTCTTTTTACATTTTCAAAATCCTGGTCGAATCCAACCAGCAAGCTGATCTGGTTGTACTGCTGAAAGGCTGCAGCTTCTCTGAAGATAAAGCAGACAAGGTGTCAGCGAGTCCCCAGGGGAACAGCACAGTTTTTAAAGTGTGATATCAGGCACAGAGCTGGGGGAGGAGGACCGAAGTTCTGATCGTTTGTGGTTTTCAGGACGTGGTTATGTGTTCAGGTCTCCAGGTGTGAACCTGCTCAGCCACTTCTGTGCTCGGTTATTTGGGGACAGAGATCTGAAGCTATTTGCTCTGCTCCCAGACCAGAATCCTCCCTCTGGTTCTTTTTGACTCGCTCTGGGCTGTGGTGCCCAGCAGCAGAGCTGCACTTTATCTGTCTGGCTGTTGTATGGCAGCAGCCCTGAGGTTCCCTTAACGCGGTGAAAAGCGTGGATGTGGCTGGAGGCACATCCCAGCCGCAGCGCCCAGTTGCTGGCCTTGCTCAGGAGCTTTAGGAGGTGTGGCAGGCAGGACGAGTTCTCACCTGCCCGGGATAAACAGGACGTGCATGTGAGCCGGGTGGGCTGCCGTGGGTTGTGCAAGCCAGGAGCTGCGTGGGTTGTTCCAGCGTGGGCATACAGGGCTGGGAAAATACGAAGTGAGAGCTGCCACAGGGACTTGGGGAAACTGGTTGAGCAGGACCTGCTGGGCTGAAGCACGTTCAGATCAACCAGGAGACTGCGTGTCCAGATAAACACTGGTCGTTATTCTGCCTCTCCACGCGGAATGAGTTGATTTGGGTGTTAGCATTCAGGCCCAGGTTCATCCCTGCTGTCCTGGGCACGCAGAGCTGGAATTCCAAATCCTCCCAGGGAAAGGAGGGAGGGAGAGGTGGGGTTTTCCTGCTCCTGCTTTCCTGGAGGCCCAGGACAGCTGTGCTGCTGGCTGCCATTCTTCATGGCAGCCCTCGGGGTGGCTGGGAAGGCCCTAGACCAAGGGGCTGGGCTGGCACTGGTGTGCCCTGTGGGGGCTGCAGAGGTCACCCGGCACCAGGCAAAGCATGTGGCCTGTACGCTGTCGACGTCAACAAAAACTGGAGGAGGTCTAGCTTCCCCCCAGATCATTTGTGCGAAGTGGCTTGCTAACGCTTGTGCATCATCAGATCAGCGAAACTTACGGATTAACTTTAGATTCTGCCTGCTTCCCAGTTTCGTCAGCAAACACCACGCTGAAGGTGCCTCTTCTGGTGTCTTTGTTCCACGTGATAATATCCACAAAGTAGTGGTAAACTGCGAGGTGAGAGAGAGCGCGGTTGGACCCTGCCTCGCGTCGCGCTTCCCGGCTGTGTGCAGCTCCGGGAGCACGCCTTGCTCCTGGTCCGACACAGCCTGTCCGAGTCAGCTGGGAAATCTTTCTCCCTCCCGCTTGCCACCTTCCTTCGCAGGGATCTGTAATGAATGCTGAGAGCTGTGGGGCGAGATGTGGGTGGGCACGGTGTGGAAAAGCCCCAGAAGAAGCACTAGAGCTAGGGTTATGCCAGTGGCACGCCCAGAGCCCTCTGCACAGCTTTCACCATGCTGCCTCTCGCTCCCTGCCTGCTCTGTCTGTTTGCAGATTGCTTTTCCTTTCTCTCGTCTCTGCCTCCACGTCAGAGCACGATCCCCCTCCTTTCCCTTCTCAGCGTCCTTTCTCCTTTGTCCCTTTCTTCGGATTCCCTTGCCATGGGGCAGAATTATCTGTGCGTGGCTCGGATCTGTAACTCACTGAATTTGCTTGCTGACCATCCCTGCCCATGGGCTTGTGTGCTGACGGCCATCTGGGGGAGAAGAAACCCTTTCTCACTGATCCCCTTGCTCAGGCCCTTCCCCTCTGCCTCTCCATTTTGCCCCGGGTAGCTTTTTGTACCCAGTTAGCTGCAAGCATGTCTTTGACTCTCACCTTTCCCACACCATTGCTTGCAGGGTGCTACGTGCAGGCACAAAAGAGCAGCGGGTTGTTTAGAAACAGCTACCCTTTTATGCCTCATTCGCATATTCTCGCCAAATTTCCTAGCAAAGATGAGCCTCGTGCACATCTCTGGCTAGCCAGTTGTCATCTTTCACAGCAACAAGTGTGCTTGCAGTTAGGGAATATGACGGCAGGACTGCAGGTGGACACAGCTCTGTCCTGCTGCACTGGGTTTGTTTCTCAAGTGCTGGGTACAATGCTGATAGCAAGTAGCCATCCCTGCTCGGCTTCTGCTGAAGGAGGCAACGCACAAAGAAAAATCATTTCAGAGATCTTAGTCACTTACGACAAAATGGCTCTTTGTCCGCTGTATCAAAAAACATGTTTGTCACTGGATGGCTCTGTTGTGTTAAATAGCTTTTCCACTTGTGGGCGTAATAGCCTGGAGATGACAGTTTACAAATGAAACAGAGGGTTACTGAACAGGTATAGAAGCAATTAAATTGCTGAAAATAACAAAGCAAATGTTTAAGAAATAGTTTATCGCTGCTCAGCTGCAAGGGAGCTGTCTCCTGTACTCTGGAGACTTATGCAAGGGCTTAATTGCACCTGTGTGACTAAACCAGCGGTGTGTCTAAGTACGCCTGGTTACTGCTTGGCACTTGCTTTAAGATCGATTTTTTTTCACATCTGATATCCATGGTCAAGAAGGGTTTTGCAGCAGAGAACGAAAAGAATCCCTTCAGCTTTGCAAAGCTTTGCAAATTGGATTGAATTCGTTGTTTCTGTGACTGGCGTGTAACGATCCCAAGTCTTGGTTTTGCTTTTCCAGTTCTGGATCCCGTACGCGTGGATTTCTGTTGTAGATCACACCGTGATGTGTTTGTACAGAGCACGGGGAAATCTCTTAGGCCTCTTTTGCAGCAGAGGCTTGCACCTCTGCAGAAGTCAAGGTGAGATCATCCAAAAAAACCTAGCAGAAATAATGCACGTGCTTTTGCAAAGCACCATACGTTGTGGTAGTCCGTCAGCAAAGCATTTGTTGCGCTCACAGGTGGAGTAAAAGTTGCAGCAGTGATGGGCAGACGTGTAGCCCAGCCGTATTTAGATTCCCTGGATCCTTACCTAGGATGGGGCATGGCATGGGCCGGAAGGTTTCGCAGCTGGTGCATCTGCCATTCCTGTAGCTCCTGTACGAGTCACATGGGTATGCTGTGATATTGCAGCTCTTTTTCAGGGATGACATGAACAGCAAAATGGACCTCTGGTGGTCACATTTAAAATATTTCATTCCTTAATCATACACAGAGAAGAAATAGTTCATTAGCAATCCTCGTGCTTCAGGAAAACAGCATGAATGCATTAAAGGGCAGTGGGCGGTCACTGACCGGTCTGAATGCAGCAGGTTGAACTGGGGAGCGCTGGGCTGTGGCGGAGCCGTCAGTGGGCATCGGCCTCTCTCTGAGTGCACCCAGCTCTGCCTACGTCTCCTTTTCTACTCTTTTTTTTTTTTTAAACACATCTGCTCATACCGTCACTGCAGTTCCAGAGGATCCAGCTTAGATCCTTCTCCATCTCAGGTGTTCTCTCTCAGCCCAGACACCACAGCTGGGTATTGCATTTCTTTTGCACAAGGCCTTGCCATTTTGTCACCCAGCATTCACAAAACCAGTTCTGCTGCTGAGCTGAGAGGGGAAAAAAGCTTTCTTGTGTTCAAGGCGAGGGCTGTACCTGCCAGGCTGCGCTGTCTGTCGCTGCCAAGAAGGGCTCACTGCATCCTAACAGTCTACGCTGCATTCATCCTGAACCCATTTTCTGCACAGGTTCTCGCCATTGCTAATCCTTGAGATTTTGTGAGTATTTTAAGTAAGTAAATAATAACAAAAAATCTCATGGGTTTTCTAAACATAGTCACAAAATGAGGACACGAATTTACTTGATGAGTTTTTGCATGGAAAATTCATCCCAGCTGCATTTGTGACAGCCCTGACTCGGACGTGGGCCTGGTGCCCATCAGCTAAGCTCCTGTTTCATCAGTATGCCACGGCAGTGCTGGCAAGAGATTGCTTTCATGGCTTTCCTAGAAAATGGTTTTCATGTATTTTCTAGCGGTGATGATGTTCCTCTGGCCTCCTCCTCTTTTCTGATTGGAAACATTTTGTCAGCGTGTGTGCAATTCAAGGCAGAATGAATTACCAGAAAATATCGTCGGCGGGCAGCCTGGCTGGTCGGTGCCGCCGTTTGGGTAGAAGTCGACGTGGCCTAGGGTGTCCGCGTAACCCAGTCCTGCGAAAGGGGAATATTGGGGGAGGGAATGTTAAACTGTAGAATGTAGAAGAAGGAAACATAAGAAACTGGAGAAAAATAATCGCTATTTAGTTCTAGGATGCCTGCTTGTGCAAGGAGTATTAATGTCATTCATCTATTTACGCAGCAGGCCAAACTGTGACCCAACCAGGTCATTTTAGCCATGGTATCAGACACCTAAAATAACTCTGTGCATGTGACACCGAGCAAAATTTGGCTTTTTTGTCTGCAGGGCAGGAAGAGGGCTGTGAAACCCTGGGTGTTTTTGTGCTGCTGAGGTGCAAGCTGTTGGCAGAAGGCGAGAGGCAGCAGGGAGGTGAGTAAGGGGGTGTGGGAGTGAGCAGGGCAGAGGGCTCGTGTCATGCTGCTGGCCTGGCTGGAGGCTTTGGAGATGTGCTGTGCGCTGGTTGGGAAAGGAGGGTGCTGAGGGAGATACTGGATTCACCCCAAGGGATGATTTAACCCGACAGAGGTGGGACGGAGGCGGGAAGCATCGTGCTGAGCAGCCCCCCTTTGAGACGTGCAGGGTGCTACGCAGGAGCTGGGGGTGACCGACCCTCTGTGCCAGCATCAAGCTGTGGCAGTAGCTTTGGCAGCGCAGCGTGCCTGGCTGCAGCCTGCCCCGGCAGCGCAGAGTTAGCGTAGAACTGCTCCAGCAGGGCCGTGGCTGCCGCAGCAACAGCAAGCTCCTGCGCTGATGCCCAGGTCCTTGCGCTTTGTGGGCCACCAGCTGTAATTGCTGCAGAACAGCAGCGTGTCTTGAAATGCAAATGGAAGAGCAGCTCCCCAGGGTGTGCTGACCACGGTGAGGGCAGCACAGGACCACGGAGCCTGCACTGGGAAGGATGGGCCAAAGGAGCAAGAGCTGCCCACCACAGCCCCCGCTTCCCTTTGCTCCCAGCAGTCTCTAGGTTTCCTTGCAGTGGTGAAGAGGAGAAATGTCACCACGTACCGTCGGTGTCCGAATGGATGACGTCAACAAACTGTGCGTCGGTAGGGTCCAGCCTCTCGCTGGGCGGCTTGCCTCTGTACAGAGGCCCTGCTGGGTCCAGGCCTGCAACGCAAAGCCGTGCGCGTGGCTCGCGGCGCTCGCTGTGAGCAGCAGTCCTCAAAGCAAAAGGGCTGCCAGGAGGAGTAGGGTTACCTGTGATCCTTCCAAGTTGGCCGTCAAACATCTGTCCCACAAAGCCAGAGATGTGCGCTCCCAGGCTTACTCCTATCATGTGAATGGAGTCCAGAGATGCTCCGTCAAGCTGGGATTTAAAAATAACCATGGTCACAGGTGTTGGGCCTGATATAGGCATAAAAAATGTTGTGAGGAGGAATGTAAATGCATCTGCGGACTTCTCCCACATTTTCCAGTGGTATGTAAATATTTTCCCGTTAGGTAGTCCCACAGTACATCCAGCACTCATATTTGAGGCCCATATCGGAGAACTGTGAAGAGCACAGCTCAGGCAAAGGTTGTATTTTCCTGGGGCAGTGACTGCAGGTTGGACAGGAACATGTGGCTCTGTGGACACAGCTGCAGTTGCCCACATGTTCCTGCAAGGCATTAGCAGACACGATCCTAATGGCCCAGTGTCATGGCTGGCTGTGCCCCTGCAACACTTGACAGGAGCTGCTCCTCATAAGCTGGCTTTGGACAGCCAGAGGGTGGAAACAGAATTTCTAGGGATGGGGAAACAAGTCTGTGGGGTTTTGTATCCAGAAATGTAGAGCCTTGGAGTGCAAACTGAATATTGCAGCAAAATGCCATGGTACCAAGTCCAAGTGCAGAATTTGGCACAGCAGTATAGCTGCACTTCCAAAAGCTGAATTTATTCCTTTTTAGGGGTTTCTTTTCCCAGACATGCTGCTGTTCTTAACCACTTCCTTTGTGCCCTGTACGTATTATGCATTAATAACTATATCGTCGCGTGAACATTCAACTTACCAACATTCCATCAATGAACTTCTTCAGAATCTCTGCGACTTTCTTGCTGTTTCTGGAAGCGTTACTGTAGATGACAGTTGTTGCCCCCCGGTTCCAGTCCACAAGGATGGTGTTCATGTCTTCTGCAGAAAGCAGGAGATGCACCAAGTCAGGGATCCAGATTGGGGCAGAGCCTGTGGGCCGATATCCGTGGATAATGAAAGTGGTTTTCTTGGTCAGGTCTAGATACTTGGAGGCTGTTGAATTGAGTTCTTCAGGACAGTCTTCGTTCTGCCTGGTGTACAGCATTAGCTTCACGTTCAGGTCGGTCCCTATCAAAGCGTTGCTGAAGCTGAGAACTGTGAAAGCAGGACATGTCTCCCTGGGATCTGAAATGAGCACAGTGTGGCAATTCTGAGGTTAGCCCTGAAGTGTTTCCTCTGGCTTTTTCTACCTGCCAGCCCTGCCCAGACACAGGAGCATGTGCTGTGAGCCGTCTGAGCTGCACCCCATGGTGCTCATGGCTGGAGCTGCTCGGTAGCTTAGGTTTTCCTGCCATGCTGGAACAAAGGCAGCAAGCATATGTTCTAGGAACAGCACAGTCCTGCTTCCACTAGCAGCTGGGAGGTGGCGTGGGCTCCCCTCAAATCTCACAAGGGTGAGGAAGGTATTACAGAATGGCAACTAGGATGATGGCTGTATTGGTTTGACAGCACACCTGGATACCCTGGACAGGTTACAGGGTGAAGAGATGTCTCTGTGTTTTGTTCATAGCACCAGTTTGGAGCTGACAAGCTGCACTGGATCTTGCTGTTGTGAGGGTCAGCTCAGTGCTTCGTTTGTATTTGCAGATGCAGCCTGCTATTTCAGACTGTGAAATGGGATGCCCTTTGCATGAGATACGGTACTGATAATGCTTTATACACAGCTGGAGAGTCCCTGAATCTTCTGTAAGTGCTGCTTTTCAGGACAGCCTTTGCCATTTGAAAGCCTGTCTTTGTTCATTGCTTTTCCAGCGGGCCACCAGCTGAGCCTTCAGAGCCCAATACAATCTCCAGCAGGGCGCTGCCAGGAAAAGGAATAACAGTCTCCAGGCAGACGCTGCTTCTGAAGGCCCTCCCAGGTTTTGCATACTCTTTCTGGCTCACAGGCCTTTCCCCCAGATCCCCTTGTTTTGAGTGAAGAACCTTGTGGGAGAGAGCGTCCCTCTCGCACACAGCCTGGGCTGCGGTAATTGTTCAGGCTGCAGTTGCTAGAGGATTTTTGCTGCTCCAAAGGGCTGTGCAGCAGGCAGAAGAGGTTTAGGAAACCTGCAGCTTTAAGCCAGTAGTGCTTTAGCAGGTGTCCAGTACTCTGTGCATTTTAATTTCTAAATGATGGATCTCTCACAGTTCCCACAATAAACTTTCATACTTTTCCTCCTATGGAAATCAGAAGCATGAGAGTAATATAAATGCTGTGTGCCCAGCACATAAAATAATCTGCTCAGTTGCCATAGTTCTGCTAATTACTTTGTAGAAGCCCCAGGAGCTCCAGAAATAAAAGTTAATAGGCTAAGAGGATGTTGCAGTTAACTCCAACTGGATATTTTAAATTACTACTATAAATTCAGAAATAAATTTTAACATTTGAAATCCGCAGAGTCCTTCCTGTGTAAAGCCCATGGTAAAATATGAATAGCGGAACAGGAGCAGTGGGAAATGAACTCCCAGCCAGGGCCTGTGAGGCTCAGCTGGAATCGGTGGCCTTTGGACTGAGGGTGTTCTGCCTCTGGAACGCTTCAGTCTCCCAGGGGCAGTGCGACTCTGGGCCCTGCTTGCAAGAGGAAAGGCGACCCGGGTGCAGCTCTGCTGGTCCATTTGCTCCCACCACATTTTTACAGTGCCAAAGTACTCCACAGAAGAGCAGCAGCAAGAGCTCTCTGGTAAGGCTGCTCATCTGGCGATGTCAGTAAGCACCAGAGAAAAGCTGTCATTTTGTGCTGATGCACAGCAGCACACACAGTGATAATCAGCGACTGTCCTCCAGGTGCTGCTGCAGTATAAAAGAAAAAATTGTATTTGTTTTTGATTAATAACTAGATATTGTTTTAGCTCCCATATAGTATTGTAACATTGTATTGTTAATCATCTTTACTGCCACTGAGGCTGTAGTAATGAAGGCAGAAATGCTGGACAAGAATTCTTTCTACATGGTGCAAGACTGCACTGATTGCTTAATTTGTCTCTGTACCTCCTGCGTTGTGCTGAGACTTGCCCAGGGGAGCACTGTGTTGTCACTAGTGCAGCCCAGACCTTCTGGTGAAGAAGAGCTATTAAAGAGCTGATCAGGATTTGCTAATACCTAACAGAGGAAGCGTTTAAAAAGCCTTGTTATATCTGCACCATGTCTGTTACATTTGTTCTGTTTTGATTAACAAAATCAGATCAGTGCTGATAGCAGGGGAAAACCTGCCAGCTTCTCTCTTGGCAGGATGCTGCATATCCCGGACTCATCCACCATGTGTTACAAAAGCTGACACATGAGGGCAGCCGGTTATCCTGGCTTTGCTCTTCCTTCTGATAAGTGCAGTGAATCCTACCCAAATGGCTGGCAGGGTCTGTGGAGCTCCAGCATGATTTCTCCGATGGGGCAAGAGGCTTATTGCGATTAACTCTGCAAGCAGATGGGGGAGGTGGGAACTCACATCCTCACGCTGTGCTTAACCTGTGTCCAGCAGACCACTTCTCTCCAGGAAAGGTAAAGAAATGCTGGCACTTAACCCAGTGTCCCATTAACTTGCTTCCAGGCTTGTCTTGGTCAGCCTCAGGCAGTTCACTTTCCTCCCTTTGCTCGGTTTTCCTGTGTGTAAAGCAGGATGGCAAACACTTTTCCTGGGCAAAGTGCTCAGCACCTGTGGCAGGAGCATACCAATCTGCTAAACCGATGTTCCGACGTTGGAGCTGGACGTCTTTTGTCTTGAGCTTGAGATCAGCCTCTCGGGAACTTTTGCAGCAGGAGGAGTGTCAGCGTGCCTTGTGTCTTGGAGACCAGGCGCAGGGGGGTTAGGGAGTGTTGCAGTCATCAGAATGGTGCCAGGCAGACCCCGTGGCATTCACTGCAGTCAGGGTTTGTGTTCCCCTCATCTCTCTCATTCCTTTCTTGGAGATGGTGTGTGGAGACTTTTTCTTCCTTTTGTCCTGGTTGCTCATCCTACGGACAGGCAGGGATTCAAACAGTGATATCTTGAGGCCTTCTGCACAAGTAGAATAGCATCTGGATTTTTTAACTCCACCACTTTGTCCTCTTGTAAAGTGAAGTTCCCAGAAGTTTTCTCTTCGCTGGGTCAGCGGTGGTTTTGTCAGATTTGTAGCTGTCCTAGCTGGGATCCTTGGGAGACCGTACTGCCACACAGAGCCCACGAAGGGGGCTGCTTACCTGGTCAACAGCTGTGCAGCCCTCAGGCAAGTGTAATGCTGCTCCCGAGTCTGTCTGCAGCTTCACTGACTTCCAAAACACTGTCTCCGTGCCTGGGATGTGCCATTTGTTTCAGAGACAGGTCTTACGCACCAGTACCGAGGTCGCCAGCTTTGAGCACTACCGCACAGCAAATCTCAGTAGCATTACTGCACCTTTCCACCACTTTCCACACGCAGGGCATGCCCTCTGCTTCTTAAAATGGTCTTCAGTGTCTCGGTGGGTTTCCCTGGTGCTTTGTCACACAATTCTCTTTTCCCACTTATTACTACGTTGCCTACAGCATATTCATCAAAATAAGCAAAATGAGACCCCCAAGATTACTCCAGGGAAGCTGATGAGCTGATGAAATATGAGTTAGTCTCTATACAAATACTTTTTTTTTTTTTTAATCCTGTTCGTCTTCCCTACAAAGCAAGGAGCTGTAACTTCACTAACCAAGCAACTTGCTCCCATGTGTGCACTAACAGAAGGCAGTACATTTGTTTATTAATAAACATGTTGATTCTTGATGGGGCTGTGAGGCTATCAAGTGAAGTTTAGCGTTCATAAATGCTAATTCATCCTTTGCATCTGCCATGTAAGATGCTTCTGAAAAGAAGTCATTCTTCTCTGAAGATTTCAAATGACATTTTCAGTGTCGATGGATAGTACTTACATGGGAGAAATGTTCGCAAACTGAAGAGGAGATAATAAAAATGACTTCTGGCTTTACATTTGGAACTCTTACATCTGACTACATTCATGAAACCAGGATAGTTTGCTTTGCCAAAATAACTAATACTAGTTAAAAATCCTACACAGTAGCTTTATAATGCAGGGAGTAGATATATTCATGTTTCTACAAAGCGGAGAAAGCGTTACATCTCACAAAAGCATTTAAAATGGTTGAGTTCTTACCTGTTTTCACCTCAGACAAAAGGTAGATGAACATGACACACAGCCTCAGCATATGGACTCCCACATGGAACTTCTGCAGGTAGAAGATTGTAAGGATCCCACAGTTTTTTGGCATGTACTTGCAGTCTCTGACAACAGTTTGCTCTCTTTTTCTGCCAGTAACGTAGGTGTGGTGAAAGGAGGAAGTTACCAGCCAAGAAGTGAAGACCAGTCTTTCGTTATACAACTAAAGCTTCTTTATAAAAAGGTGGGGCACCTTCTATTCTAGCAGGATTCCTTATTTTAAATATCATTTGCCCTAGGGAGTGACTAATCAAAGACACAAATGGTTTAGTATCACACCGTAAGCAGCAACTTGACGACACGTGTTGAAATTACGGACATTACTGCGTGCCTATTTGTTTTCTGCAAAGAATGTCGGAAGGCAGCGAAGAACGTAGGTGTCACTGCTGATCTGATACACATCTGGGCAGGGCCAGCACTTGGTTTCACAGGGCTCTAGGTCGGTGGCATTCATGACACTCCCTTGTTCCTCTGGCTCTCCTGCGCTCTGGCTGCCTCTGGCAGGTGGAGGCCCCGCATCCCTTTTAACCTGTGAGATCCTATGGCCTCAGGCAGGGTGTGGATGGACACCACTCTTTCCTGACAAAGGGAAGGTACCGCTTGCATTCAATTCGTGCCTCCATCGGGCTGCCAAGCAGCTGCTGTCTTGGATAGCTCTCCTATGTCTGGCATCCCCGCCATGTTTTCTTGCAGCCCTGCTGGAACCTCGTGAATCCAGCTCCAATGCAAGTAAGAAAGGCTTTTTTCCCTGCTGGACAGGAACAAGATGGCATATGTAAAGACAGCTGTCAGAGGTGGGAAAAAAAGCCTGAAACTGGAGCTGGAAAATCTAGTGGCAAAATTGGTAAGATGAGGATGGTGTGGAGTTTGTGATGGGGTGAGAGAGGGGAGGGAAGGAGAGAAGAGAGACAGCTGCTAGATAAGCAAAGGCACCACAGAGCTTCTAATGTTTTCTTTGCAGGGAAAGGGAACATGGGGAGGATCAGAAATACCTCATTAAGCCCAAGCTCCGTTTTTCCCTGGTGAGATCCAGTGAGGAGCTGAACTATTACAGCTCCCAGCGGTGTGGCTGTTTCTTTGGTTCCTACTGTACGTATTAAGCTTGGGTTAATCCTTAACTGCCTGCAGCTCCTCCTTGTTCAGACAAGTGCATGTTGCTTGTTTGGTGCAGGCACTGCTAGCACCTCTGACAGGGGCACACCCAGCCACACAGTTTTTTCACACACACCTCGAACTAAGCATCCTCACACGGCTCAGCAGTTACGGTCTCACAGGACATCTGCCATGCTGTGATTCCATTTGGTACTCACACAGGCAAAAGTTGGTTTTTGTTAATTTTGAACGAGATGAACGTTGTGAAAAGACACCAAAAAATTCTGTGGAATCTGGAAACTGCAAGTTCCTGGAAAATGCTTTTTTTTTTTTTTTTTTCTTCCCTGATGCACTGGCAGTAGAAAATCATTTGAGACATTGTTTTCCTTCCAGTTTCTTTCTCACCTCTACCAGTAGTCCTAAACTCTGTCAAAATATTTCCTCCTTACTGAGTTCTGCCAGTGATGTGAAGGAATCGGTCCAACAGTGAAACACGCAAGATGAACAGAAGGCTTCTACCTATTGCAAAAGATGCCTGAGAATCAGAGATAAAATGAGGTAAAGAAATCAAGAGGGCCTTGCCTTTCTTCTCAGCGTAAAAAGAGGTAACAATTTTTTTGCCCGAAGCTAAGCTCCACTTGTTCCTTTTCCCTATCACTTCCCTCAGATTTCTGTTTCCCCTCTGAGACAGCTCATCCACGCAGCTATCATCAGTCAGTAGACTGGGACTGGCAGGCTCTTCCCTGTAACTCTCAAACATCTGTCAAAAGACAGCGATTTTGAGTAGCCACCATTTTAGCACAAATTAGGCTGCTTACAGAACGCGTATTGGAAAATATACGCAGGATGTCAGCACTGGAAATGCTGTCTGACACCTCCATCCAATCCAGAGGTAAGGAGTTCCAACAGCCACCAAGTTTACAGGTAACTTCCAGCCCCAGCATCCTACTGACCAGTCTTTCACTCCTGCCCCCCACACACGCTCCTTCCTCAGTCACATGCTAGTTAAAGATGGTAACGACTGACTTAGGGTTATTTGGGTTTTGTATAGCGAACTCTTAACACAAAACAGGGAGCCAGGAGACCTGCATGGTTAAACAGGGATCTGCTGGGCAAGCTCAAGTGGGAGAGGAGAGTCTACAGGTCATGGAAGGAGGGGCTAGCCACTTGGGAGGAATATAAGACTGTTGTCAGAGGCTGTAGGGAGGCAACCAGGAAAGCTAAGGCCCCCTTGCAAGAGGGGTCAAGGACAATAGAAAGGGCTTCTTCAAATACATTGCAGATAAAACTAACGCTAGAGGCAATGTAGGCCCACTGAAGAATGAGATGGGTGTCCTGGTGACTGAAGATAGAGAGAAGGCAGAGTTACTGACTGCCTTCTTTGTCTCTGTCCATACTGCCAGAGGCTGTCCTGAGGAGCCCCGTACCCCTGAAGCCCCAGAGGATGTCAGCATAAAGGAGGAGTTTGCCTCAGTAGATGAGGAAAGGGTTAAGGACCAGTTAAGCAATCTAGACATCCGCAAATCCATGGGTCCTGATGGGATGCACCC
>VXAV01005070.1:0-16756 GCA_013399715.1 Alectura lathami | reverse complement strand
GGCTCCGGGCTCTCGCCCTGCGGCTCGGGCCCCGGTGTGCCGTGCGGGGTGAACTCGCACTTGGAAACGGCGTCGTCCCGCTGTCGCTGTCGCTGAATCCGAGGTGTACTTCTGCGCCCTCAGGATGAGCGGAACCGTTGTCCTGTGAGAGAGCCGCAGCTTCACGGAGGAGCCACCGAAATGAGTCCCGGCTTCCCGCCGCGGTTCCACGGTCACTTTGGTTTTTCTTCATTTTTAATTCCCCCCTCAAGTGGCACATACGACGGGCAGAGGTGGAGCTTGGGCTGCCCGTTCTGAGCTCTGCCTGCCGCTGCTGCTGGGTGCTGGGTGCTGCCCGCAGTGGGAGAGCTGCGCTGGGGCGGCCCGTTGGCCAAGTGCAGGTTCTCTTTCACTGCCGCCGTCGGAGTGACAGTTGTGCGATCTGGTAGTGCTGAGTGCTTGCTTTGGGTCTTCTTTTGTAGAAAAAGCTGTTTTCCCTTATTGGCAAGTTCATGAAGGTGACCGCTGTTCTGCTCACTTGTAATTGTGCACCAATTGTGTATTATGCCATTTTTTAACACCTTTTCCCTGCGGACTTTGCTGTTTGTTCTGCAGTTGGACTTGCTCATGCGTTGCCGCAGGTGACCGCTGCTTCTGCGCGCTTTCCTAGCTGCTAAATCCGCCGGGATCTGGTGATGGAGGCTTTGTTGGAAGGAATGCACAGAAATGGCCAGGGGAGGTACGTATGCAAAAGCGTATGCCGGTCCTTTAAAACAGTTTTAGTGTGGAACGTCCCTCTTATTTACAACCAGATCCTTTCTGTACCTAAGCCTTTATTTCGCAGAGCTTCCATTGCTTGAATAAGGCCTTTGGTGACAGATCCACCAGCCTCCGCTGGTGCACAAATGCAGCACGTGGTGGCCTTCAGCTGGTGCAGAAGCAGTCACTGGTTCAGCTGGCTTTGCAACAATCCCCTGCTGTCAGAAATTGTAGTCTTAGTTGTTAGAAATTCTGTGTTTTATGTTCCTAAAAACGTTACCTCGTTTTTCTTGTAAAAGACCCTTCTTGCCTTGTGGCATCAGGAACAGCGGTAATCAGAAGTGTGAATAAATATTTTTCTTAAGAGCCCTGCGAGGTTAATGAGACTTGTCTTTGTTATCTGTTTTTATTGAAAACATCTGATTATTTCCTGCTTGTGTTGAAACAGCAGAGAGCCATTCCTCTCTGAAGAATCCTTAATGCTGTGGCTTAGGTGAAGGCATCTAGACTTCTGGATCCCAGAGAGAGGCCGTAGTGCCAAGAATGGAACAGAAATGTTTTATTTATTAAACAAGCACGAAGTAAAAGCCATTGATGCCATTTTCATAGTTATCTTTCAGAATGTGACTCAAGTTTACTGATGCCGTCTCTTCTACAGATAACTGGCTGCATAAATCAAGTTGAGGCTTAGCTATGTATTAGCAGATGCTGAGAAGGAAATGTTCTTGCTCTGCATAATAGCTGCTAATTTTTGGTTAACTTGCAGGACAGGCTGAACTTCAAATTTAACTGATTTTGGCTGCTTTAAGAACGATTTCTTTCCCTATAGGAAAAACTGTCAGCTTGTGAAGCGTGCATATGCTCTGGGGGAACAGGGAAATTTCAATCCCTTAACCTATTGATTTCCATTCCTTTTCAGAGCTCTCTGTGTGACAGGCAAATTAAAGGGGTGAAGATCATCATGGAGTTCACGGCCCTCTAGGGCTGTATCTTGCAAGCCTTAATATTGTCCCTGGCTTAGCAGCTTGCGAAGTTTTAGAGGAGTTGGGTGAATTGGCTTCAATAATTACTGCACCAAATTAGAAACTGCAGCATCGCTAGGGAGCACGCTCTCCCCGATGGGCTGGGAATGTTTTATTCTTCATTATCATGTTGTCATCCAGCCCACTCTGCTGAGGGGCTTGTCTGCTTTTGTGATAAACTTTTGTTTTCAGGAGCTGGTAGCTTGGCTGTTAGATTTCTCTGGTGACTGAAACTTGGTCTAACAGGCCTGTGCCTGGAGAGCAATTAAGAGAAATACAAAATGCGGACAAAACATGTGCTGGTTTACTTAATAATGCATAGCAGCAAGACAAAGGGATAAGTGGTTATAGGTGCTCGCTGTGCTGTTAGCAGGAGACGAAATGCACTATGTTTAAAGGTGACGTGAAGCTCCTTCCCTTCCAGCGGTGGGTTCCTGACCTCCTGTGAGGCTGAGCTGCAGGAGCTGATGAAGCAGATCGACATTATGGTGGCTCACAAGAAGTCTGAATGGGAGGGACAGACACAGGCTTTGGAAGCTTGCTTGAGTGTCCGAGAGCAGGAACTTTCCTCTGCCAGGGCTGCTCTGGAGGAGAAATACAAAGAGGTACTGCCTCAGGGTCATTCTGCTTCCTGACCAGCATCCACCCATGCCTTTTAAATGTTACAGTACAATATGAAAGCTGAATTTCAGAGTTGGTTGGCTTTGCGTGGATGTCCGTTTCTGTTAGTTTCATCAGATATGAGTAATTTTTTTGTTTTGTTTTTGTTTAAATTCCCAGCCAAAACAAAGAGTTAACTTTAGCAAATGGCTGTGCTAAGTGAAACAAGAGTCTGTCTCATATGTCCCACCACCAAAAGTAAGCATTAATTTCAAAGCTGTACATTATGGTTAAAATCACTGTTGCAGTGTGTTTATACTCTTGTTTTATTCATATGAATTTGCTGCGATGATTTCTTCTAATTTTACTGTGTTACCTAACAATGGCTCGCTGTCCTTTGGACCTGCAGTTAGAAAGGTGGCTGCTGTGGGTTGTGGAGGGGAAAAAGGAAAAAGATTGGGTGGGAAAAGAAGAGTAGTGCGAGGATTTGGGTCAGTATGAGGGAAGTCTTCCCCAGGAGTTTCAAAGCACTATTTTTTTCTTTGTCCATGCATTGTTTGGAATCCCTGCTTCACCTGACTGTTGTAAGGGAATGACCTGGCTATCTTTTCTCTTGGCAGATAGCTTGAAATCATAGTGTATGTTGATAAACAGTTTGATGAAAGTGACAGAGAAAAATAACCTTTTGACACAAGCCCAAACTGTCAGTTTCATCCCAAAAAATGAAAGCCAGAAACTGGCTGAAAACACGAGGCCAGAACAGAGACAGTTTTGGTCCCAGCCAGCTGAGGGTTTAGGCACAGGCTTAATCTGGTTTGTAACGAGTGACACCACTGAAACATGCAGTTGCTAGGAGAACTGGGGTCTCCTAACGTTCATTTACCATTCCTGTTGTGGTGTATAGTTATGAAATGAAAACGAATGCCTGCATTTACTGACAACGAAGTCTGCTTTTTCATTCTTCACTCAGGTTGGCATGTTGCGGCAGCAGCTAGAAGACATGGAGACAGCCCAACAGGACTTGGTTAGGGAGTACGAACAGCAGCTGAAGAAATTTCAAGAGGAGGTGGGTTTCAAAAAGATGAGGTTGGTTTTTAGTTCCCACTTGAAGCATGACCTGGTAGGTGAAATGCTTTGCATTGTTGCTGTTGCTTAAATGTCATGGGTTTACAACTTTTTTGAGGTGCATGTTCATGCAAAAGAAAGCATTGAGCACAGTCAAAATGAAATTTTTGTGCTTCAGTAGTCTTGTTTTTGGCGCTTCAGAGGAGCTTGGTGACGAAGAAAACTGCTGGAGTAGAAATATGTAGTAAGTTGCAATTTTTGTGTGTTAAACATCTGCAGAAGTTTACTGCAAAAAATTCCTGTGTTTGCCAGTCCTAGTCACCATAGTGCTTATATGGAGGTTGCTATGGCTACCGGCAGCAGCAGTTTGCTCCTTCAGCATTTCATGAGATTAAAACGGGGTGGTGGTGTAACTGGCCTTGATTGTATGAAGAAAATGAGACGAGATTGGTATGCAGTCTCATCATCTTTTTGCTTTCATTGATTCTGATCTTTTTTTTGATGGGGACTTTTTGCTCTCAAAGCATATTAGTCTTAATATACTTAATAAAACCTAAGAATGCTTGGAAAATATTCGGAAAAAAATGGTTTTGGAGCTCTCTCTCTGAAACTTTCTTGTTCACCGCAAGGTGGTACACGCGCAGTATCCTGCAGGTGGTGTAGGAGCATTCCATGTTTGTGCCTTTACCCCTTGCCTGTCTCCACTTGCTTGCAGTGAGTTAAGTGGCGTGAACTGCCAGGAGAGCACTGACCTTTTTTTCTCTGGAGGGTTGGGCTTGGTTCATGCTCACTCTGAGCCGTAAGTTAAATTAATTTGGTAGTCTCTGCTCTGAGGACAGAAGGCATCTGTCCTCATTTGAAACACCTTACTGTTCAGCACCATTAACAACCTTTGTTCAGTAGGTGTTCCCGTGAAACGGCGGGTGAGCTGCAAAGCTACACTGAGGTGCTTTGGCAGAGCTGCCTGAACGGCGGAGGCTAAAACAAAGCGTGTGTGTTGTGGTTCAGTGCAGTGTGCTGGTACTTCACCCACAAAGAATTACTGGAGATGGCATTAAGCTGCAATATTCCTTAGTCTTCTGTTGTGAGTACTGTTTGGGGCAATTCTTCCTATCTCAGTTTACCACCATTACCAGTAAAATTACAGGTACAGCATCCAGCTCTCTGAGGTTGTTGAAAGAGTAAACCATTACTGGTAATCTCCTGACTTGTTTGGCAAAACACGTTCCCATGTTAACTCTGAGCCTGTCCATCTGTCTGTTCTTGCTGAACATGCTCTGTACTTTGCTGACTCAGGGCTCTGGGGAGCCTTTTGTGACCAGTGCGTGGGACTGAATCATGAGGTCTTGATTCAGGCATCGGTTCTTCTCACAGTCCTCCTGTACATCCATGGGCTTAACTTTCTCCGTCAGTTCACAAAACAGGAATGATGTCTTCATTCATGTGACCGTTTGGAGACTAAGCTTGTGTAATAGTTGAGTTGGGGGGGCTTGTCAGATGGAAAAATCTGTGCAAGTTGCAAGTGATTATTTGCACAGAGGGTCATTTAAATGTTGATCATTTTTTTTCTCATCCGTGCTTCCGATAAGACTTCAGCGTTCTAGCAGCAGGCGTAGGAGTGATACTTTCTGTTGGCATTCTCCAGTTATTGTGAAATACGTAGTGTGTCTAAGCAGAAAATGACAGATGAAGTAGTGTCAATACTATGTGTGTAGGCAATCCTCAAACCTTCTTTCTCCTGCTGAGTGGAAGGAGGAGTTGCAGTTCTCACCTAAGCTTCACTGTAACCTCAAAGAAACTGTCCTTCTGTGTAGAACTGCCCCCTGCCCCTGTGCATGGTGTGCACGAGGAGATGGACCGCAGGTCCTGCTGCTGCTCCCGAGGCTGGGAGCCACCTGTAGAGGGAGGAGGCACCATGCTGTAGCTGCATTAACAGCTACACGTCAGCCTCCGCCTTACCAATATTTTAGTCATGCTTTCTTTGTGATAAGACAGAGGTCTAATTGGAGCTGCTGATGTCATGACTTAAGCGTGGCATCTTGCTCCTCTTATACAGCTCAGCATATTTTGTGATCCTATCGGTATAATAGGCTCATTATACAAATAGTTGTCTTCATTTGCAAGCTGTGTGGCCTTGATTGGGGGAATTGTTTGCGTGCAGCCATTTTGTATGCCTTCCCTCAGTGTGCTGTGTAATTCTTGCCTGGTGGCCCGGAACAAAGTTGTCCCTTTCACTGAATTCTTGCAGTTGGCTAGGCTGAGGAGAAGCTATGAGAAGCTGCAGAAGAAACAGCTGAGAGAAGCCAGAGAGGACACTAACAAGAGGCAAGGGGATGACCAGTTTGAAACGAGCCGGCTGACCAGGAAGCTGGAGGTAAGTAGTCAGAAAGCAACTGCTTGTCAGTTGGCATGTGTGAACTGACTTTCTGGGCTTTGCTGAATGGTCAGCGTGGAAGTGGGCTGTGCATCCTGGTTAGAAGTACTCTCCATCTACTCTCTAGGTGTAGCTCAGTTGCTTGTGTGATAAGGACAGTTTCCTGCACTGGGACGTCTAGCTACACAGGATAAACTATTTTGCTGTTCTTATTCTTCAGCTGAGTAAAAGGAAGAAAGTGCTGGAAGAATGATTGTGTGAGTGGAATGAATTCCTGTGTGGTGAGGTTGTCGTCTCACTTCTTGAAGGGAGGAGGAGCTACATATAAAACTTCTTCTCAGCCATGTCTCATCTTTTAATCTAACTGCCATGCTGGGCTCAACCACGCTCCATTTTCTTCTGCTGTACCCCGCAGACGTGGCTAACAGGCACATCTGAATGATGTAGCATCCAGCTGCTGGAGCAGAGGATAACATTAAACTCTGTAGTCAGCGGGTGCCATCTTTGTGATTTCAACAGCGGCCTGCTTTGGAAGCTAGTCAGTCTGAGCTGTTAAACCTCTGACAGCAAATCCATGAAACTAGCCGTGCATCTTTAGCACTTAACATCTGTAAACAGCAATAATTGACACTGACGTGTTAGCTCGGGAGGGGGGGAGTACAGCAAGCACTGCACTGCTGAGCTGGTGCATCAAACAAGGGGCTAATGGGTTCCGTGCTGTGGGAAAGGTGCTGAGGATGTGGTGGAGAGAGAAAGCAAACATGGCTATGAACTGGAAGGGGGCAATCTTGTCAGCTGTGTGGACACACAGCTCCAAGCCGCCCCTGCTGTCCTTGCAGGAGTTCCGTCAGAAATCACTTGACTGGGAGAAGCAGCGTTTGCTCTACCAGCAGCAGGTGGCATCGCTGGAAGCACAGAGGAAGGCTTTGGCTGAACAGTCTGAGCTCATTCAGGTACGGTTAATATGTGCTGAAAGTTTTTGTTCTGTTTGTGGCAGCAGGTGGGAGGGCAGGGGGGGAAGCGGGAGAGTAATGAAACCTCTCAGGCTTGAATCCAGTTTAGGTTGCCATTGAAATGACTTTTAATGTCCCAGTGGAATAAGCTTTACATGTGTAAGTGCTGTGTGGAAAAAAGATCTGGAGTCTATCAACAGAGGTTAAATAAACCTCTTGCAGCTCTCCCTCACCCCGCTGCAATTAGGAGAGAAGACAGTAGGGTGAAGCTGTCCCTAAGAGCCAGAGACCACAGCATATGACACTTTACAACAGCTGCTACACCAAGTCATCTAGCTCCAGGCTGTTCACCTGCCGGTAGCTGTGTGTGTACCTTCTATGTCCAGCTCAGAAGATGATGTTGAAAAATAGTTTTCCCCTACAATAGATGCTTCCACAAAGTACTGAAGTAACAGCATTTTTCAGACCTGTTTTTTTTTTTTTTTTCCTTGTCTCCTGAAGGCAAGAAGTAATGGGGCTGCTGTTCCTGAAAAGCTGATCGTTCAGTGAGTTAGTGGAGCTGCAGCGGAGCGAGATGAATTGACCTAGAGCACAGCTGCGAAGTCACACTGACACAATCATAGCAGACACTGATAAGAAGCTCTTGCTGGGGACTTTGCACTTAATGGGCTCCTGAGTTGCTCTTGAGTGGAAGCTCCTGCAAGGAGGAAGTTTGTGATGACAGGACTGAGGCTGGCTCTGACAGGGGCTTTGTGAGAGGCTGGCACTAGCAGATCTACAAATGCAGAGAGAGTCGCTGAGCAGAAGGTCTTGCTGCTCTGCTGTCTTTGTGTCATTGATAGCTCAATTGTCTGAGAACAGATGTGTCCTTGGAGTGCAAGCTGGTACACTGGAACACATTGGAGCTGTGCAGCAGGAGAACAAAAGTTTGGGGATGTTTTTCCTAGGCATTGTAGGTGAGTTAGGTGCACAGTTACTGTGAACAGACTGCCTGAACCCTCAATTTCTTTGAAAGGCACAGCATGAAGGCACTAAATTCTTGTCTTGGATGTCTCAATGCATTTCATATGCTTGGTTATTTTTCTGACAGAAGGTCAAGCTGAGATCTGTGACCATGGAGTACTTTCTCTTTTCCCCCTTTCAGCTGGCTTCCCCTCATACCTTTCAGTGCAGTTTAGGGAAGCCTGGCGTTCTCATGCAGTGATGAGCACCTCCCCATAATGCCTGCAGCCCTAAAAGTCAGCAGGTGAAACTTGGTTTCTGTGCTGCCCTGCATGTTCTGTGGCTGGAAATAAGAGAGAGCTTAAATGTTTCCTTAATGCAGGAACAAATGCTCAGGTAGTCTGGCACCGGGGTTTGTTGGGCTGAGAAAGGGTATGCTCTAAACTAGTGCCCGTCTTGATTACGTTTTCTGTCATGACTATTCAAATAATGAGAAGGCTGTAACCAAAATTACCCCATAGCCTTCCAAATGCACAGTGCCTGTAGTTTTCTCAGCTCTGAGGCACTGTGCGTCAGGCAGGGGGTGATTCTGAAGCTGGTGGGAATTGGTGCTCTTAGAAATCGGGAGTAAAGGACTACTCCAATATTTTGTTTCAGCCTTTAAAAATTATAAGGTACTATACAAAAAGGGAATACGTGAAGTGGATATTCTTAGGAGCTTACATGAGAGCTGGCTTGTTAAATTTCCACAGTTAGCTATGTGGAAAGAAATGCGGTGAAATAAAGGATTGTGCTTGTAAATAGCACCGCCTGCATTGTTTGCTAGTCATATGTTCCTTATAATTGTTACTTTTTTTTTGTCTGCCATTAAAACAATGAAACATTCAAATTGAGCGTTCTAGCAGGCTGTTAGAACCGGATACTTACTGCATAAAGCAAAGCATAATTGGTGGTTGCACCCAGTTCAGCTTTTTGTCTGTTTGCTGTGTTTTTTTCCTCATTGTGCACCAAGAGCCGCTTTCTGTCCTGGTGTGGAATTAACGATTGGGTAATCTCTGGCTTGTGCATGTTATTTGCAAACCTTACATGCTGTCATTGCTTCTGGTATAGCCTTAGGTTAATGGGCAAAAAATATTAGGCAGCTTTGTTCTTAGTTCATACTTGGGCAACTTGAGTGATCTGGCATCCTCTCTGCAGAGGCCCTCTTTGAACCCTTTTGGAATCGGAGGGGCCACTCAGGTTTTTGATTCTCTCCATCTTCAGAAGTCTTCCCTGTCTTGTAACCCTGGAACGGTGCTTCCCCTAACTCCCTGAAAGGTAGCGGTGCTTACTTTGAGGATGTGACTTGTGCACAGAAATCGATGGTTGTTCTGAATGCAGGTGTGATGGGCTGTAATACCTCAGATTCCACATCAATTCCAACCAATTGCTGTTAGCAGACTCAGCTTGCCAATCGGAAGCAGATTCTGGAGTCGGTGGAGCTGGCTAGCCGGTCGGAAATCCAGCACCTAACCAGCAAGCTGGAGAGGGCCAACGACGCTATCTGTGCCAACGAGCTGGAGGTGGAGAGGCTTAACATGAGGGTGGATGATCTGACCAAAAACAACCGGATGATACTGGAAGATCAGCAAAGAGTTCAAGAAGAGCTGAGGCAATCCAAGAAAATGTTAGAGGTCAGTCTAGGAACTGGTAGGAAACTGAATGTGAAGCAGTGAGCCTTTGTGAGCCTTCCAGAGCCTTTGTAAAGTTCCTAGTTGGCCTCAAAGCTGCCTTTGTACCATGTGGTGCTCTGCAGTATTCTCTAGGGTTCCTTACAAACACATTACAACAAACTGACCCCGTCTGTCTTGCCACAGTCATTTCTTCCTCCGCTGCAGGTGTTACAGGATGAGAAGATGGAACTTAGAGCCACCTTGCAGTCTCAGGAAGATTTCATTGACAGCTCCAATGTGCACCAGGAACAATTGCAGAAGGAGCTGGCCAGGATGACTGAAACCCTGCACGCGAAAGAGCTCCTCATCAGGTAGCATCTGTGCTTCACTGGTATGCTCTCACATCCAGGTGTATGTGCCAGGTTCTCTTGCTGAGGACAGAAGCAGCATTCTTGCAGAGCTGGATCCATGTTGGTTGATGTACAGGGTAGTACGCTGTAGTTTCTCACAGGTGCTGTGCTTCCTTGCAGCATTTGGCAAATTCAATTGCTTTTGAAATCAGCTGAATTCCTGGTGAAGACTGTGAAAAGTATCAGCTAGATTTCTGGAGGCAGCACAGAGCTTTCAAGCATGGTTTCTGTTTTTTCATGCAGGTTTTTTTTGCCTTTTCAGTTAAGTGCTGGAGGGCTTTCTGGATTTGATGCTGAGCTTATCAGTGTCAATGAAAGTTCTCACTGAATTAATGATGTAAGCTGAGGGCCCTGCTAAGGTGACTTCATCTGTGAGAAAATCATCTGGGCCTTCCCCTTCTGCACTGGCTCTGTGCAGAGGGTTCCGATGGCTGCGTCAGAACGTGTGGATGTATGTTACCTAACAGCCACACCGTTTCTTCTGAGCAGTTACTGATGTCTGCAAATGAAACTGTCTGATTCAGGGAGGCCGACAGCAAAAGAGGACACGGTCCTCTTCAACCAGCCTGAACTCAGCAGGGGGCTGTCATCCAGCTGACAGTTTGTGTATTTGCAGTGCACCCAGGTGTCACCTCGTACGGAGTTTTGTGTAATTTTCAGAGAATTCCAGGCAAATGGTGGTTGTGTTCCCTACATTGCTGTAATTAGGCATAATGCTTTTGTTTCTGCTTAGGGCCTTGGAGGAACGCTTGCAAGAGAAGCAGTTGTCTTCTCCAGGGCTAGAGCTGCAGCATATACTCCTGCAGCTGGACGTTGCCCAGGAGAAGGAGCAGCAGTTACAGGCAGAGGTGACTCATCTGGAGGACAGGTAGCCAGCTGCTTACTTCCCCTGAGTCTGCAGTGAAACTTGGATAGTAATATAATACTTAATATTTTGTATTCATCAAGTTAACTGGTCCCACTGATTTTTTTTTTTTTGCAGGCTTATTAAAAATATCAAAGGGCTGAAGAAATCAAATGCTATTCATTTTGCAGTTTAATAGTGAGACTGTTTTGCTAATTGGCTGGCTGCTTTCCACTGCACACTGTGGGTGTTTTCAGTGTTTTGGCTTGCTTAGGCTTAGCACCTTCAGTCCTAGTGGGTGAAGGATTCTTTGTGGGGCTGCTCCCAAGAACTGGATCTAAATCTGTGAAATAAGAATTACAAACAAGTTTCCCTTGCTGAGTTTCTGGTTTTTAGACAAATGTCTGCATGGGGAGCTGGTAATCTCTTTATGACAAAGAAACAAGTGAGAAACCACTGTATCTATTAAATCAGCATCCTAATCCCTTTTAAAAGGATTTTGTTACACAAGCACGAAGGATTGCTAAGGAAGTTCTAGGTTAGAGTCCAGTTTCTGTTATGCTTGGAAGATCAAAGTTTCTCCTGACCATGTTCTTCTTGGGGTATTCTAATCTATAGTTTTACGTTTGGCACCCAGCCTGGTGTCTTCAAATGCAAGGTGTGTAGAGCTGAGTGAAGAGCTGGCTGAGAATATCAAAGAGCTGCAGTCAATGGAAGAACACCATACTGAGTCAAAGGCAGAGATTAAAAAGGTAATGTCGCTTTGTTCCTGGAGAGTGGGAAGGCTCTTGTGGAGTCAGCCGTTCCCCGTGCGCGTCACATGCCTCGCGGAGACCGCAGTGCGCCGTTAGCCAAGCTGTGGCTGGGATCCAAGGCCAGGAGTGCTGTGGGGGCAGTGATGTGCTGAAGGCTAAGGAGCAGGTCTGGCACAGGGGAGACTGAGAGGATGGTTTCTGCATGTGGCTGTGCAGCTTTGTGTTAGCTGCATTGCACAGGGCTTCCCCACACTGGTGCTGGAGGGGCAGCTGTGCGAAGGAATTCAGGCCCAGAATACTGAGCTCGTGCCTTCTGCAGGCTCCCAGCTGGAAGAAGAACAGGGAAGGAGTAGGTTCTGCTCTAATGCCACACTTGAGATACAGCTTCAAATTGTGTTCTACTCCATATGTGAATGAAGGAGTTTGTTTCAGGCAGGACACCTACATGTGAGTCCAGGGTCTGGAAAAAAGTTGGGCAGTTTATCTGCCTGAAAACCTCAGTCCGGTGCTCTGTGCATCTTAGGGAGGCAGACCCTCCAGAAGGCTTGGCTTTTAATAGCGCTCTAGATTAGTTAGTGTGAGAGCTTCCACTGGAGGCAGGTTAGAGCAGAAACTTATTGGACTTGAGAGAAAACCCCAGGTTTGTGAAAATCTTCCATCCCTTATTCTAAATGTACAGAGATGCCAGAGATGTGTGCTTGGATACAAACTTAAACAGCTGCCCAAGCAATGAATCTTCTACAGGCTGTGGAGGGAAAAGAGATTTGTTGTGGCTGTCTCTGTTCTATATAGTTGGGAGGCATTGAGGTGACATGGATATAAGTCACCATGAATATATATGGTATTTACGTGGCTCGGCAGAGATCATCTGGATCGCTTTTCTAAAATGTTTGTAATTCTCAGGAAAATCGTGGAGGTTTGGGTGCTCAGTGTTTCTGGTTAATGGTGTAGGATATTAGGGAAGAAATTACACTGTGTTGCTGTTTTGGTCTGTCACTGAATACACATGTGGTGTGCCTACCAGAGGATCATAGGCAGTTCAGGTCTGGTATCTCAAAAGGAATTTAATAAAACGAGATAAGGTATGGAAAAAGACGGCCACAAGGATGGTGTGGTTTTTATACAAGGGACAGCTGAATGGAACAGGACTTACCAAACTGGAAAAGAGATAAATGAGATTGAATGTACTAAAAATAAAGTCGTGCCTGTCATGTGGGACATAAATAGAGAATGATTATTCTCTCATAATACGGGGACTAGCGGTCATCAAATGGAGTTAGGGAAACAAAGAGGTGTATTTTTACCCTGTGCATAGCTAGCTTGTGGAAGTTTGCCAAGGGTAGCTTTAGTTGCTCCCAGCTACTATTGAATCAAAAGCTCTTGGACAAATTCAGATAAGGAAGGTCAAGCTAGGGCTATTTAAAGATACCATCTCTGACTCAGGGTGGCAGTGGCAAATTGCAAGGTTGTGTTCTGAAAGCGTTGCTGTACTTACCCCATGGAAGGTGCTGGCCACTGAGGTAGCGTGGTTAGCGAGAGGGACGGCTCCGCTGACTGTAGGTCCTTTCAGGTACTCCACAGCGTGCAGCTTGTGTCTTGTCCCAGCTGGCGGGCAGCTTATGGTGTGGAAGGATTGGGATGAGGTGGTTATGAGAATCACGCACAGAGGGGTTTTTACGTAGAGCTCTTTGCTTTCCAGCACTGAGATTTTACACGGCCTCGTCCAACACTTTTCCTTTCTTGCTGAAACATCTTTTAAAAGCTTGTGGGTGGTGTGTGCCTGTCTTCCCCCAGCTGAAAGAGCAGCTCTCTCAAGCTGAACAAACTCACAGGAGTGAGCTAGAAGGGATGAAAAAGGAGATCTCGAGGCTGACACGGGAGTTACACCAGAGGGACATCACAATTGCGTCTGCGAGCGGCTCCGCATCAGACCTAGAACAACGGCTGAGGACAGAGATCGAAAGAGCAGAAAGGAAAGCAGTGGAGCACAGGGTAAAAAAGGCTGAAGGCTCATATGTTGTCTCTTCAGGGGATCTGGGGGCTTGGAATACCATCCTCGTTCTTCGCTGTGTTCGTAGTTTCTTTCTGTCTGCAGCCTTTGAACAAAGACTTTGAGACCCTTCTGGTGAAGTCTTCTAATTTGTGTTAAATCTATCTTCCTGCTTTTCAAACCTCTAACACCCCGTACTTCTGAACTCTCTGAGATGTCATCATCCAGACTGAGTTAACATGAGCAATCTTTGGAAACTAAATAAATGACTGTGCATGGCTACTTGCGCGGTCTTCCCTGTACTCTTGCAGGAATGATGGCTGAAAAAGTGCTTTGTTCTTGGCCTTGAACTGAGGGTGGAAAATGGCTGTTGTGAGGTGTTGTGTGCGTGTGTTGTGTGTTCTTTTTCTGAGCTGTTGTTTGCCTCTGTCTCCTCAGGTCATTCTAGTTCAGCTGGAAACCTTGAGGATGGAAAACCGTCATCTCTCAGAGATGCTGGAAAAAATGGAGTTTGGTCTGCTGGAGGTGAGGGAACAGAGGTGGAAAGGGTCTACGTGGTGGTTCTCCAACCTGGGAGCAGAACTACTCTTTGCCCAGACCGCTCACAAAGCTTGGTAGAGCTCAGTGAGCTTAAACCCCAGTACAAAGGTCAGTTTGTGAGGAAACAAGGCCCAGAGCTACTGAGCATCTTGTTCAGTCACAGAGTAGTGAGGAGCACTGCGGCAACAGAGCTCTCATCTCAGTTCCTTCCCTATGGGGTCTGGCCAGTGGTTTTTAGCACATTTGGTACACTTCCCTTTTGTGCCTGTTTGCCTCAAAAATCTGGTTCCAAATCTCTGTTGTCCTTCTGAACTCAGAGCTGTAACCACTCTGGTCCTTGCACTTTCTGGGATGGGAGCATGTCTCCTGTCCTGGTGAGGGACCATTCATTAAAGGAATGGAAACAGTGCCAATGATGCCCACCTGACCTAGTAAGGAGAAGATGGGGAGAAAAAAAAAGTGGGATTGTAGGAATTGTTTTAAGGAATCACTTGCCAGCCTTTGCTCTGCGTTTGGCTATGGTATCTTGCCAGACTAATTTGACTTCAGCCCTTCTCTGTTAGGGGAAAGATGTCACCCTAAGAGCACTCAGTGAAGACTATGCTGCTGAATTAAATAAACTACAATCTGAGAACCAGCAACTGCAAAAGGATCTGGCAGAGGCCAGAGCAAAACTGGAGCCCACAACCCGTGTCTGCCAGGGTGAACCTGAGGGCACTGCTCAGCAGTTGCAGAGCGAGGAGCCTGAGACCAGGGATGTGCAGGACAGGTGAGTGTTGCATAACCCCAAGGATGCTGCTTCCTTTTGGTGAGAGAAAACAGGAGGAATGGGGCTGCGTGGGATTTTAATGACGTGCTTTACAAATAGCATCTATCTGCAGCACGTGGTACGTAGGGGAGGACACAAAGGACTGCTTTGGAGCCTGCCTTTATGCTGTAAGTAGTGCAATAGCTTTTAGTTCCAGCTGTTTTGCATTCTGCAAAGCCAGCTAGAATTTGACTGCCTCTGTTCTGGATAGAGAAGCAGCGTGTGCTGTATTTGGTGAAAGGACTGGATTTGGCACAGGCGGCTCTGCTCTTTTGCAGCGCTAGGATGTAGGCATGCAGTAGCTTTCGATATCTGCAGTAGCAGAAGAGAGAGAGAGAATTCCCTGGTGACTGGGTGTGCGTCAGGGAGTCCTGTGGAAATAGGGACGGCCAGTTTGGGTTGCCAGGGCTGTCAGTGAACTGTGTGAATTGCTATTTCTGTGCAGGTTCTTGCTGAAGTTCAGCCGTTAAGTGGCAAACTGCCAAACAGTTCTGTTTTCAAACCTGCCTTGCAGGACAACTCAGGAGTCACAGCGTAAACATGACGAACAAACAGAGGAAATGCATCACAAGCCTGACAAGAGTATTCTGCATCCTCAAGAGGAGCCCCAGAGATGGAAGGCCCAGCCTTTGCCTGCTGAAACGGGAGCTGCGGTCCCTGAGACTGGTGAGCTGCCTGCTCAGAGCAGGAGGAGCTGCATGGAGTCCCCCACCCCTGCTCCAGGTGCCCTGCAGGGAGCAGGTTCTTTGCTCCTTGTGCTGGATGACAGCAAAAATTTTCCACATGGAGCATCTAAGGAGTCCACCTCAGATCATGAGCGAGAATCTGTGCCTTTGGTAAGCCATTGTGTAGAAACTCTTCGCCATTCAGCTACTGACAGTACCTCTGGGTTCTCATGGGAAGAGGAGACGGATATTTGAACCTGTGATGGTGTGTGATTCTGTATGCATATGTCCAATGTTAAACAGGGAGAAGACACTGCTCGGTAGTTATTACTTGCACCTGGAGCCATTTATGCTGGCTGATAGGAGAGCCTGAAACGAGTGCCTGACTGCACAAGTGGAGGTTGTTATTTTTCCCAGTCACTGACCTTACTTTTTAACAGGGAGCAGTGTTTGCACCTTCTCCATCCTCTTAACTCATCCCAGCTGCTGAAGCACTTGCCCAGCATGCAGGGAACTTGGGCCCAACACCTGCTGTGCTGACAGCCTGTGGACTGATAGGAGCAGGGAGAGGTGGAGTGGAATAGCAGAGGAACACCAAGACTAACTGTACGCTGGAATTTGTCAGCCCAGGCCTGTAGGAGTCCAGGGAGGGCTGAAGCCTGGGTGCTGGTCCCTGCTCCAGATGTGCTGTCAGTAGCAGCAGTCTTCAGAGTTTTTCCCCCTCTGGTTGTGTATTGCAAGCTGTGACAGCAGCTGTTCTTATTTTGTGGGGAACACAGAGAAGAGTCTCTGAAGCTCATGCGTTGTCCAGTCTGTAGATCTTGTTGAGGTTTTCTTCCAAGAATAGGTCTTAATTGTTTCAGAACTGAAATTGCCTGTGGGTATGCCCAGACAATGAATGTTAGGACTTTAGAGAACTGTGATGTTCTGAATGGAAGCTCTTCAGACTGCAGGATTGGCACTGACGTGCAGGCAGTTCCACTTCAGGCCTTGAGAAGCTGTAGGGCTTGATATTTTGTAGAAGAGAATGTGCTGCTTTTTGTTGAGGATGGTCTGGGAGGTAGGAATAAAGTTTCTGGGGATACCCAAACATTTCTCCTGGTGATGGCTGGGGCTCCCTGCTCATGGTCAAGCTGTGTCTTAAATCAGTTCCTTTGACATCAAGAGAACAGACTTCATATCTAGTAGTAGGGTGGGAGGGATTTTCTTGCTATTTGCAGCCTTTTTGCTGTTTCCCTTTGTTCCTGCCTGTTGATAGGAGGCCAGAAAACCATGAGACTCCAGGGTTTGGAAATAACCAAGTGCCAAGACACTGGGGCAAGTTTTCTGTAGTGGGAAGCAGCCCCGTTGCAATTCACTTGCCAGCCCCTGTGCAGGAAGCTTCTCTTTAGCTCCTTA
>VXAV01005068.1:35164-52552 GCA_013399715.1 Alectura lathami | reverse complement strand
TGCAAAAAAAAAAAAAAAAAAGTAAATGGGGGGTTCTGGGCGCCAGAGCTGGGATGCACACTCAGGTGGGACTCAGCATGGAGCAGGGAAAGGTACAGAGGATGGAGCACCACCCGTTTCCCCTGCACAGGGAAACTCACTGACACACTGTGAAACAGCCCTGCCTTCACAGATGAGAAGGGAAGTTTTGCTGGAAGTGAGGCAATCTGCGCAATTCATCCTCCCACCGCTTTCTCCTCCCTCCAGCCTTTCCCCTGTTTCCAGTCCCTAGCAGGGCCCTGCTGAGCAGCCAACAGCCCCTGCCCTGGGGGACTCTGCACCCATAAAGCACAAGGGGCAGAGGGTAAACCTATAACTGACGGCGGTGCGGTGCGTGGCTCCCAGTCCCCAGCTTCGCACCACGTACTGGTGGCTCCTGTCCTGGCCACCAAGGAGCACTGCAGCCTACTGACTGCTTGAGGTAGGGGCTCCTGCTGCTGGGTGGCTGCAGCGGCTTGGGAAAGGCAGAGCAGGGCTGGTGGCAGGTCCCACTGCGTCACCAAGGGTGCAGGCAGGAGACCAGGCACAGCTGCACGCTTGCTGTTTGGCCCTTACCTTCTCCATTTCCACTGCACTGATGAAGCCTCCCAGCACCCTTCTAACACCCTCACCTGCTTTAGGGTAGCTTCACGCTACCAAAGCCTACCTGGCTGAGCATCACCCTGCCTGCAGCCAGCAATGCTGGGCAGCTCAGGCACAACTGAAGGGGTAAAGGAAAATAATAATAATAATAATTTTTTAAAAAGCAGCTTCTCAGGCAAGTTTCTGCAGTGCAGTGACCTGCCCAGCCTTGTGCTGGGGAAGCCACGCGCCCGCCCTGCGAGCGGCGAGCGCTGAGCGTGCAGACATAGGTGGGCGTGCAGCCGCCACACTCCTTGCTGTGCACACCACGGCATCCCAAAGGGATGGGAACGGGGATACGTGCAGCTTCGCACCCACATCTGCGTGCCTGAACCACGCGGGGTGCGATGGGCAGCGCAGCTCACCTTCCTCCTGCAAGCCTTAGGGAACGGTGTTGGAGGAGAGAGCGCGCAGGACCGAGGTCCGTCTGGTTCACATCCTGCTGCCCTTAACAGATGTCTAAAGGACGAGTGCCAGAGAGGAGCGAGGGCTCAGCCTGCCTCCAAGCACACCTCCCCCTGAGCTGGACATCAGCAGCCAGAAGTGGCTGAATTTACACCACTGACAAACAACTGATGGAGCCACCCCTCGTGATTGCGCCTCATCTCCTCCCAGCTCCTTAACGTGTCTGGCTCTCACAACACCCAGTGGCAACAAATTCCTTAGTTTAACATCACCATGCAGCGGTGGCCTCCCTGTGAGCCTGCTGCCCAGACCCTCCAGCCCGAGCCTTTACCAGCAGAGAAGCCCCACCAGCAAGCAGCCTCCACTGGGAGCCTTCCTCTCCATTCCCTTACGCCCACAGCCACCAACCATGAGATCACCCAGTGACACAGCACAGCCCAGCACATCCCTCGGCACAGGGGACAGCGAGCAGAGATTTCCCTCCCCCTTTCCCAAGCATCCAGGATGCAGGAATCTGGCACCCAGGATGAGGATTTACCCAAAGGGCACAGAAACACGCCCCAGAGACCAATGCAACCTATGGGGGAGAGGTCTCTCCCTGGCCAGGGCTACGTCACCGAGCGGGGACAAAGTGACAAGTGTCCCTGTGCCATAGCTTGCAGGCAGCCTCACTGCCCAGGAATGCAGCTCGTTAAGCGGGCAGCGGTGCTGGGAATAGCAGGGATGCTCACCTTAATGGGGCTTGAGCAGTTCCCCAAGACAGAGCTTCCCCACACAGCTGCCAGGCGCTGCTGCTGATCCCGGTTTATCTCTTAGATAAACAGCATCAGTTAAAACAATTTGCTCAGGGATTTTATTGCTGCATAAACAGACAGCCCAGTGCAACCAGGCTGAGAGAAGCAGGAGGTGGATACATTAAACAGAGAAAGAACTTGTTTTCTCAAACTGCCCCAAATGAAGCCGCAGTCTCTCGCCAATCCCAAACACAGGAGTTGCTCCCGTAGCCGAGCTGACAGCGTTTGCCTGGGCAATAACAGAGAAGCCAGCTCTGACCCTGCAGCATCAGCACCTCCTCCCAAGTCTGCCAAAGCCTTGGAGGAGACGTGGAGCTATCTCCCACCAGCACTCAAAGCAACAGGACACGAAATTTCCCTTGGGGAGCTGGAAAATGGGCATGGAAAAGGAAGCTGGAAAAGCGACGTCAGACACCAGATTTCCCCCAGCTCCACCAGCACCCAAGAGCCAGGCGCATCTTCTCCCAGGACAACCACCAAGAAGAACAAAGCACTGCTGAGCTCTGCGGGGACCCACAGGAGGAACAGCCCCCACACCGCCACCGTCCCCTGCACCCGTGGGGTGACAGTGGTGACCCCACGTGCCCCCGAGCCCCCATCCTAACGCTGCTCCCCCCTGTGGGATCGCACCCAGCAGCTTATCCGGGCGTACCTGGCGGAGCTATGAGCGGAATGCTGGCCCTGGCCGCCTGCCCGGAGCGCGTTCAGGTTTATTGAGCAGGAAGGTGCAGGGGCGGGGGGCGGCATCCTGGGGACAGCTTTGGGACAGAGATGCCCCACCCCTGCAGCTGCATCCTGAGCCATGCAAATTGGGGAAGTTGGCTAAATCAGGGAAGTTCGCTCACCTGGGGGAGCACAGGCTGCAGTTACCAACCCCGAGAGGTAACCCCAGGACACCCTCTGCAAAGCGAGGCTCCGGAGGTGTTTTGACAACACCGGCCGGCAGAAACGCTCCCTGCTGCCCGCGATAAGCAGGCTGCGCTGCTGCCTGCGCGAGGTTTGATCAGCCCGTCGGGTTGTAACCCACAGCAGGGCAAGGAAAGCAATGAGCTGCAGCTGGGAAGGCAGGAGCTGGTTCACCCTGCAGTCAGGGGATCCGCTCAGATCACTTCTACACCCTCCTCACTGATGCTTCCTCTGCAAAACAGCCATTGCTCCATTCTACAGAGGTTCTTGAAGGCCTGAGCTCACTCAAGGCCCCAGAGCATTGTTTTTTTTCCCAGAAACAGAGTGAGATATGGTGCTTCTTGGCTGGGAAGAGCAGGTCCGGAGCCAAGGCAATCACAGCTTGGCAGCAGGATGGAGCTGGCATGCAGCATGGTGCTAACTCCACGCACACGGCACTGCTGCTCTGCAGCCTGGGGGTGCAGAAGTACTGGTGGGGGGGCTGCAGGACAGCTCAGGCAGTGCTTTGGGTACCAGAGCCGAGCACTGGTAGGAGCTCACATGCACCCAGCCAGGCTGAGGGCTTGGGCTGGAACCTCCACCTGCAAACATCTGCAGTGTGAAAGGCCGGGAAGAAGCTGAAGGACTCGTCTTCACAACATGAGCTCAGCCTCAGATGGGTGCTTTTGTTCAACACTGCGCACACAGCACCAGCATGTGGCTGCAACCGAGCACCCCTCGCGGTCCCAGCGCTGCAGCCTGGGCTCCTCCCGGCCCACACAGCTCAAAGCAGTAAGCATCCTACAGTTCTGCTCCCCAGCAAGCACAAGGACCTCCAGGAGCAGGCAACTAACTTCTCCCAACAGCTCTTCCCCCATCTGCAGCCCGGCTCCAGGTGCAGCATCCCACGGTGGATGCACGACAGCGGCCTGCAGCCTCCCACTCCCTCCCACCAGTATGACCGTAGCTACCAGCTCGGACCTGCCCCACTGCACCACATCGTGCTACTCACGGCTCCTGCAGCTGCGAGCATTGTGCAGAGCAACTGGTTTGCTTGCTGTGGAGGAGCGAAGCCCGCTCTGAAGGCAGGGAGCAAGGAGAAAGGGGAGCAGGAAGCTCTAGCTGTGCATCTGCACTGCAGAATGGGCAAGTTGCATTTGTGGGATTTATGCCAGAAGATGTGAACTAGCTCAGCCATGCTCTTTGGTGAAAGAGATCAGGAAGCCCAGTCCTAACGCATCTCCTCTTTGCTTACTCCTACCGCCTAGCTGGGATGCCAGGATCTTACACAGATGAGAAAAGAGCAGTCCAGTCTGGCAGAGCACCCCCAGCACCACGCACGCATGACCAACACGCTCTGTGCCCCCTGCTGCTGCCGACGGAGTTGGGACCAGGCTGCAGGAGAGGCTGGCAGGAGGAGACGCAGAGCGCATCGCACTGCCCGTGTCACTGCGGCAGTGACAACATCCTGGGCAGCCCCTGGAGGAGGATCTCGCCCTGTCATCAGCTCTCCTCCCAGGTTGGGTGCCAGCAGCTCCCTGCTGTGCCCCACCCGCTGGGAGCTGCGAGCTGTCCCGATTCCCTCCTGCTGCCAGCAGCCACGAGCAGCACACAGGGCAGGGCTGCCAGGTTCTGCTCGGCCACGGGCTGGCTGTGCAAGCTGGGACCACACCAGTGCTCATTCACCTCACCTGCCTCGGCCTGCAGGCAGCATCCAGGCGAGTTAAATGCCTCATTAACCCAGGCAAATTGCTTTAGAGCCCTTAGAGGAGAGCGAACAGCTTCACGCTGCTCTCCAGCAGGTCCTGAGCCTCCACCCTCCCCTCTCTCCAGACAGAGCAGTTTGGATGAGACCAGTTCCAACCCTGAGCACTCCTGCTTGCTCCAAGAGCCATGAGCAGGTCTCCCTGCCAGCTGACCCCAAACAGGGAACTGAGCACCAAACCGGGGCACACACGGCTGCAGAGATCAGCAAAAGCTCCTCAGCCCCTCTGTTCCCCTTGTTCTAACTCAGTATCACCCACAAACCAAAGATGCTGTGGCACTGCCAGCCCTGCAGCTCACTTGAGCTAATTAGCATCCCTGCCAGCCAGAGAGCACAGTGGTCTAATATTAGACAGAAAATGCACTTAGAGCCCATCGGGACGACACAACATCCTCCAGGAGCGTGGTGTTTGCTCCCAGCCTCCGCTGTTAGGGCGGGGAAAAAAAAAAAAATGTGGTGGGAAGAGGAAGCCGGTTGCAGAAGACACCAAGGTTTGTTTCCTGAGCCTGGAGAGGGCCAGGCAAGCTGGGTTAACGTGCTTTCCTTCTCTCAAAGTGAGATCTTGCAATAGGCAAGGAATAAACTAGCTGCAAGAGAAGTGAGTAGCAGTGCTGGGAAGAAACGCACTACATCCAAGGAAATGGATTCAGGCTGTGCTCACCCCACCATGCCATTAAAACCTGCTGCAGTCTGGGAGGTGGAGGAGCAGAATCCAAGTGGCTGCAGGACACACGAAGAGCCAGGGTGTAAAAAATCAGAAGAAAGAGTGGTCCGAAACATCACACATTCAGTCTGCAGCCTGTGCTGCAGCCAGACTGAAATTAGCCAAATTGAGTATAAATTATTGAAAGCACTAGAGTCCCATTTCCTTTGCTAATCAAAGAAAATGATTCCAGGGGGCTGAAAGTGCCGGAAGAGAGGCAGTTTTTTTCAAGAAGAATGCACTGCCGGACTAGATTCTGTAAGGAGGGAGCAGCTCACAGAGCTGTCACCTCCGCAGCCCCTTCTCCTGCCTGGCTCCAAGGGGACAGGACCCCAGGGCCAGCTGCATCCCCACCACAGAGCTCCTCCAAAGGAACGCAGGACATGGACAAGCAGCGGGAGCTGAGGGAAAGATTCTAACACAGGCAGCAGCGATCTGCAGCTGAGAAAAACCAGATTCCAGCTCTCCTCCTGCCAGAAGGACAGGGCCACTGAGTCCCCTATGGCTGCAAACTGGTGGCAGGGTTAAAACAACCCGAATTCATACCTGGGACTGCCTGCGTGCGTTCTGCGAGCAGCCAAGCCTGTACACTCAACATGCGCTTCAAGCAGGTAGCGAGCAACAGGGCTGGACCACGTTTGACGCCGTGCAAAGTGACGCCAAGCAGGCAGGGAAACAAGGCACAGGGAAGGTTGGACAGATGCGTGGCAACAACTTTTTTTTTTTGATGCAGTGACACAGAGACAAAACTCAGGAGCGAAAAGCAATGGTCAGTGCATACGGATGGGCAAAGGAAGGAACAGCAGCACCAAGAGCATATGGCCGGGTGCCAGCAGGACTTGTCATGAGTGCACAGGGGAGATGCTGGCCGTGCTGCTGCCCGAGAAGCCCCAGCCAGTCCCGCAGAGAAGTGCGGCAGGACATGCTCGGAGCGGGGCCAGCGGAGCCTTCCCAGAGCAGTAGCCTCCCACACCAGATTAAAATTCCATAGGAATTTGCTAAACAAATCGACTCCCTGAGCTACTGCCATAAACCCAGGGGATGTTTCGCATTACTACCACGCAGAGGAAGGGGAGGGAAGCAGACCCTTGGGCTTGGCCCAAGCTCCGGACTCCTGCCACCGCTGCAGGGATAACGCAGGGGACAGGGGCAGCGCCGTGCTCCATCCTCCCCCAAGCACCAGGACCTCACCTGGTCCTTCTGCCCCTGTGCCAGCATCCAGCACCCAGCCCAGGGTTGGGGGCAGGAGGGGGGTCCCCAGGATTGTGCAGCACTGGATTCTCCCCTGTCGGTTTACAGCACTTCTACAGCTGCTGGCTAACTTCCTCACCCTCCCAAGATGGAGGTGTTGATGCTGTTCTCATTATCTTCGATTCAAAACAGAGCCAAGAAAAGGAGAGGGGAAAAAAAAAAAACTTTAAGCACAAACCCACACACTAACCCCTTGCAACCCCCTCCTTGCCTGCTCTGAAGCACAAAGCAGTGCCCGGGATGGATTAAAAAGAAACAGTCACAGGGTGGAGGAAGGCTGCAAAGAGACCAGACCATGGGAAGTGACCACAGCCCACATCACCTAACACAAGCCCATGCCAGCAATTTCCCTGCTGCGAGGAGCCTACTGTGCGCTTCTTACAGCCTCTGGAAGGAGCCTGAAAAGGAAATTTTGCATGGACTGGTTTACAGGAACAAAACGTCTCGGTTCTACAGAGGCACAGACCTAAAAATAAAGGGAGGGCAGAATAGAAGCGAACAGGAAGATGATGAAATGGAGCGGACAATGTCACTCCGAGAGGTGCTTTCAAAGCAGCCCCGCTCCCAAACCCACCAGAAACCTCTGAGTGCAGAACAAAGCAGAGGAAGCTTGCGGCAACCACTGGGCTCACCCTGGAGAGAAGGGAGCTGGAAGCCCCAAAGAGTACACAAGGGAACGTGCACTGCAGGAAGAGATCAAAGAGGGGAAGGAAAACAAAAAAACAAGTTATCTCCCTGGGTAAAACCATGGGAGAACAGAGGCTGGATGCAGTTCTTCCATGGGAGTAATTAATAGGGTTGCCACAGAGATGAAAAGTCAGGAGAGTTCTGGACTGGCTATAATAAGAATTTTAATAAGAGCTAAGTGGCATTTTTAAACATATGGAGCATCTGCAGCACACTGCATCTTGAACATGTGCCAGAACAGCTAGCTTTATTACAGGCATCTACACGGGGGGGAAGAAGTTACTGAGGGCTGCTTGCTGTCCCCAGGGCAGCACCCGCAGACACCACACAGCTGCCACGGGTGGGCGACCAGCAGCACCGGGACACCCGGGTGGGACCCGGGGCACACTGAGGGTCACCTGGGGCAGAGCATCACTGGCAGCTGGAATAACTCCCACGGGGAAGCAGAGCATCACCCACGGGCCGCCCCATCCCAGCGAAACACTCAGTAAAATCCCCCTTGGTGCACCATTTTTCACATCACCTGAGAAGGTGAGGCACGGGGCAAGGAACTTCTTGCAGATGTGCTGGACGTGCTGCACGCAACGAGGGCTCTGGCTCCCCGTGCCCAAGGCTATCTGCTTTCACCACCATGGCTTTTCCCAGGAGGTTCAAGGTCCACCCGGAGCTCCAAAGCTAACACAAACAATCCTCGCTGGGGCAATTGCACCCAGGTTAACGCAAATCACGCCGCGAGCAAGGCGCTATTTGAAAGCGGCCCTGGGTTCTCATTAACCAGGGCCCTAACGCGGCTTTAATCTGCACTTCCTTCCACCCAGACAGCTCAGCGTGGAGTCGGCACACCGCCCCTCCCACACCGCACACACACAGGAAAAAAAAAAATCTTCATTTTCTCAAAGCAGAGCTGCGATCAAAGCGCAGCACGAGACAGGCAGCAAGGGGAAGATCCCCCAGGGACCAGCCAGCTGTCGACCCACAGCTGGATCGGGGCAGAGAGCATGGCGAGACCCGCAGCTAGCACGGAGCCTCAGACACCTGAAGCAGCGGCTCCAGGACGCAGGCAGCTTGCGGAGCTTAGCAGAAGCCCCGGGTTTGGCTGCAGCCGCTCAGAGCGTTGTTAGCACGATGAGATGTAATCAAACCAATCGCTGTTTTAACTCCAACCTGAGCTGTTTCGCAGAGATGCCCTGGTTTGAACTCCCCCTTTCTAAACAGGAAAGATCTTGATGTGTAGGATTTTTCCAAGCTGGAGCAACAGGAGATGAAGATTCTCAAAACATTCATGTTTTTCCGTTCAGCTGTCACCATTCTTCCAATTCTTTCTGCAAAAGCACTCAAAGGTTTGTTTTTCGACTGTGCAGCGCAGAGCAGCGTTCTGGGCAGCTTTGCTTTGAAGCCTCCTGTGGGGAGCTGATGGGAAACAAGTCCTGGAGCTAAATTCTCAGCCTCAGAGCTCGGAGATGGTTCCCAGGGCAGCAGGAGCAGGTTCTCATGGCTGGTTCTGCACAGCCTCCCAGCACCCAGCTACGCTGGGCAAGTCGAAAGGAGCATTCACAGAGATGAGCCTGAGGTTTGGGTACAGCCTGCGGGAAACCAAGGTTTTGGAGGGGACAATCTGTCCCAAGCTGCCTACAGCCAACCTGCCAGCACCCAGCACATTGGATGCACGTGCCACGACCAAGATACGGAGAGAAGAAGATGGAGTCCAATGGCTGTGACCAGAAAGGTGGCTTCACCGAGGCACTAAAAGAGCCGCCAGGTCAGCTGGATGCCAGCACAGTTGCTGCATCTCCCCTGCGCGACACGCTTTAACCCACCCGAGCCATCGGTAGGTCCAGGTTGCCTCGGTTTTGTCCCTTCTCAGCTGCATTTTGGGCAGGTCTCCACCAGGCTGGGGAAGTCGGATCCACCACACCTTGCTAGGTGCCCACAGGCTGCGTTCCAGCCCTCGCCTGCCCCCACGGCTGTCCCCTGACCACAGCATCCCGCTGAGCCACCAGGATCCTTGATCAAAGGCACTGTTCAGCGAGCCTTCTTCAGAGAAGAGGGGATTCCCAGAAAGAATCTGCTACCTGTCATCGGGAGAGCTTGTCAGCATAGCAGGGAGGAAAAATAAACCCACCTATCGGTGCACGGACCTGTCAGCACACAGTAAGGAGAGAGAGAAAGTTTAAACAGGCCCGGCTTTGGCACCTTCAGCTCCCTTGCACAACAGGTCACTGAGCAAATCCTTCCTAGGGCGTTGCATCAGAGGACATGCTTGCAGACAGGCGCGTTGCTCACGGGAGACCTGTGCAGGGCACCTGCACAGCTGCAGGGCACGACAGCCCCATCTCCTGCAAGTAGGGCTGATGGACGCTTCCCCGCCATGGCGACGGGGCTGTAACCAGCATCACGTCAACGCAGCGCAGTTTGGAACCTTCCCCCGTGGAAGGAGGAAGCCGGCACGGGTCCCAGATAAATTCTGTGTTGAATCCCAAGTATTAAGAGGGAAATCAGCTCATTCATCTCCCAGGGGCCCCAAGGGGCAGCATCCTTCAGCAGAAAGAGGAACGACCTAGCTCAGCCAGCCCAGTGCAGCTCACATCCAGTATGTGAAGAGCTTGCCAAAGAACACAGAAAACTAGGTGAAGACAGAATTATTCCAAATGTTTGCTCAGGTTCAACAAAAAAAAAAAAAAAAAAAAAAAGTAAAACCACACACACACCACACACACTCTTCTTTCTCCTCCTGCCCCCTCCACTAGGACTGATGCCTTTCAAGTGCAACACAAAACAACTCCAGCTAGAAAACCTCCAGCATCTCAGCCTCTTGCAAAAGCCACTCAAGAGTGCCTCCTGCGAGCCCCTCTGCTGAGCCAGCTCCCTCCCAGACACAGAGCTCGGTCGTTCGCCTCTGTCAGCATTCACAGCTGGAGGAAGGGGTTATGGCCTCTCCTCTGCACATCCAGAGAGGAGGAGGGAGCCAGCCCGTGTTTATTTGTTGTCCGTGCAGAATTCCTGCATTCCTTCCCTTGTTTACTCATCTGCTCTCAGGATGTGTTCAGACCCCAAAGGGCTTTTGGGGCACCGCGTTCCCCCCCGAGCCTGGGGCTCGTGCTGGAACAGGACAAGCACAACGAGAGGAAGCGAGAAGCCAGCAGATGGGATGTTGCAGAAGCGTTCTCATGGTGGTTGGGCAACAAGCACAAGAAAGATTGGCCCTCTCCTGATCTGCTCTCCATGGAAGCCTTACTCCAAGTCGCGACAACGGAGAAGCACAACTCACACCCCAAAACTGCTCGGCTTGGCTGTGACCTGGTTATATCCTGGAGCGGCAAGCTTCAGCCCCAGGAGAACTCAGCTGGCTCCTCAGATCCCTTCTTTGCAGAGGGGACTGAGAACCTGCATTAAATCTGCAGCAAAAATCACACGAATTAACTCGGCTTGGCTGCACCACCTCTGGCAGCGAGGTCAACACCGGACACCGCCCCTGTGCTAAGCGAGTCCACGGAGCGACATGACAACCCCAAATGCAACGAGGACCAGCACGCCCGATCCACCTGGCCACCAGCAGCACCACCGCCCAACAGCCGCAGGCTGCGAGCAGGAGGCAGCCAGCAGAGCCTCACCTTCCACGCAGTGCTCCACCTCCTCCAGGTTGCGCAGCGTGATCCGCATGAGGCTGGAGTTGAGCATCAGCTCGTTGCGGTGGGCAGGCCACATGTACTGCGGGGCGGGGTTGACGAAGAAAATCCGCGTGTCCCCGGTCGAGACCTGGTTGTCGCAGATTAAGGGGTCCCCGAAGCCACCGATGACCACTTTGTTGCCACCGTCCAAGAGGATCTCGTGCGTGACGATGTCTTTGCCTTTCAGGTAGCGCCAGACTCTCACCTTGAACAAGAGGGAGGGAGAGCACGTGAGACCTTTCCCCAGACACAACCAGCACCTTCTGGGTTAGTTTTCACCACGCTGTCGCACGATGCCCAGGAGCAGCTCAGGCTGGCAAAGCCTTCCAGCAGAGCTAATTTCATCAGCCATCCCTCTAAAAGCACAAAATGCGTGGGCAAGGCTAAAGCGCAAACTATTTCTCCCAAAAATCACACCCAACCCCCCGACGCATCGTCCTTCCCATCTCCCAAGGGCTCCCTTGCGGGTTCTCCAGCGAGGGGCTCGCTCCCCCCTGCACACAGCCCTCCCCTCCGCTGGCACCCGAGCCCCAGGATTTGCATTTCGTTCCTGCCTCCCCTCCCCTGGCAGCAGGCTCTGGCCCTCCGCCAGCCCAGTTGCTGTTGTCAGAGGCTCAAACACAGCCCGACAAAAAGCTGCTCCTCGCCAGACCCTACAGGAGCCATCCTGACCCCCCTCCCCTAAAACAGCCTCTGCTCCTTCCTCCCATCCACCATCAGCAGGAGGCGGGCTGCTTTCCCCACCCTCAGCACAAACACCCCCAAGGGCCATGCCACAAAGGACGCCACAGGCTGGCCCCATTCCCTTTCCTTTAGGCTTGCCCCTTATCAGGGCAGGAGCAACGGCTCCAGATAAGCTGCTGCTTCCCAGCAAGCCCTAGAGGGACATCACGGACAACCTGCTCCGGGAAAGTCCTCCCACCCAGGGACAGGCAGGAGGGATGCTCAAGCGTTTCCCTTGCAGGGGCAGAAATCTGCAGTTTTGAGCAGTAAGAGGTTGATCTCGTCAGCTCCTTCCCCTCTGATATTCCAGCCTTCCTGCCCACATGAAGCATTTCAGCTGCCACGCGGCTGCACATAGATGGGGTGGGGAAGATAACACTAATCAATCACTGCTGACCATGGCTAATGAGGAATTCAAACCCACAGCAGGAGGTCCTCTCCTGGACCGGGCAGCGGTGGGATACACCTCCACGCACATCCCAGAGACATCCGGATTGCAAGGAAACCTCAGCGGTGAGAGGTATCAGGGGAAAAGAAATCCCTCCTGAATTAAAGCAAGCTTTGAAGGGTGCATTAAAAGGCTGGAAGGCTCCAAGCGGAAGGCTGTGCAGCTAAGGGGAGCACTGCCCATCCACCGAGGAGGCCGTGAACAGACACAAGAGCCTTGAAGCAGGGCTAGGTGGAGTCTGGGTGATGGAAACATGAAATCCTCTGGCTCTGGCAAGGCACCAGTGGCTTAGGAAGACGCAGGGAGAGGGGATAACACCCCAGTGCTCCCTGTGACAAACTGCCCAAAAAACATCCGCAGAGGATGAAAGAAGCAGCCCTACAACTAATGATTTATTGCACCCAGGCTACGAGACGTGTCCCCATCCACTCCTGACAGGTCAGAAAGCCTCGAGGTGCTCGGAGCATGCTTCAACACCCCCTCCGCCAGCACCTCCCTTCTGTGCAGCCCCAGGGCCCCGTCACCTGCATTCCCCAGCTGCCCAGAGAGCACTTCAGCACAGCACGGCACAGCGTGCCAAGCACGGGGCAGCCGGGAGGCGGAGGCTCGGCAATAAGCAGGCTCTCGAGCCCCTCTCCCTAGGAAGCACGCAGGTATGTGCTCTAACAGGGCAACTGCCAAGGGAACACAAGGAGCAGGGGGGATGCTCACATGAACCCACCCCCCCAGGGACACTGGGGTGGCAGCAGTCAGTTGTTCCTGTTCTTGACACGAGTTTTAGTTTTTGTGGCTTGTTGCGGAAGAGGAGGAAAGCAGGGAGCAGGCACCATCCCTCTCCAGAACGAAGCGTTCTTGTAGCTATCTGCAACTGCAGCTCGCTGGCCCCTACCCTTTAAGTGCAGCCCTTCAAGTGCACTGAGCTCCCCACGGATTTCTTTGAGGGTGCTCAGAGAGAAAGACCCTTACTCCGTGCCAAATGCCTCCAGCCCATTATTCAGTGACGACAGAGGATGTGCACACAAATCTGACACTGCAAACTTCAAGCATGAGGGTTTAAAATGCATCTTTTTTTTTTTTTTTTTGGAGGCTCAGGGGAATGCCAGTCTCTGTAACCAACCTCACAACTTTTTCAAGCCCTACCACTAGTGCTTCAGGGGTGTGAGCTCGGCCCTGAGCAGGGGGCTTCAGGGTCCCCAGTCACCTTGAGCCAGCCTCAAACACCTGCAGGACTGGGGTGGATGCTGTGAGGTTTGCAAGAGGTGTTGTACCCGTGTGCCTCCCAACCTCCCTTGGGCTAAGCCACGCCAGAGCAACCCAAGGACAAGAAATAACTCATAGGCAGGCTGCCATCACGCAGTCCAAGCCCAAGCTTCGGGAAAGGAGACGAGCTGAGGGAGCAACGCTTTCTGAAGCTGCCTGCCCAAGAAGCCTGCCTGAAAGCCAAGCGCTGAGCAGCCGTGTCGCCGAGAGCCTTTTACTCAGAGATGGCACTCGACCAGCAAGCAGAGGGAGCTTCAGATGGCGAGGAGCCGTAGCAGGCAGCTTTCCTCCCTCTGGTCTCACAGGAATCCCAGCATTCACACAGAGACATCTGCGCCCCACACACAGGTGGTGCCACCTCCAAGGACCCCATCTGGGGACACCCGCGATGGTGGCACCCCCGGACACAGGGTGCTGCGAGCACAGCTTGCATGGGGCACTGCAGCTTGCACAGCTTTCCTGTAGGCTTGCAAGCCTCCTGCTTCCCCACCTGCCTGCCCAGCTCCCCACGGTTGTTCTTCGCCCCACAGTCAAGTCAAGACACCTTCCTCCCGCAGCGCTGGCCCCACCTCCTCTTCCTCCGCAGCAGCCCGAAAGCCGCAGGGCAAGCGCTCAGGCTGCAACAAGGTGAGGTGCAGAAGCAGCCAGGGTGAAAACCCCAGGAACACAAAGGAAACAAAAGGGAAAGAAAAAAAAATAAAATAAAGAGAGGCGGGAGGAAAGCACGCCCCGAGGCTCCTGCTGAAAGGTAGCAGTCGGGCATTTGGGCATTTCGCAGCTAGGTCTATGGGGAAGAAGGGCTGAAGCCTAGCCCCTCTTCTGAAGCAGATGGTAATTTGAGTTAATTAGCATGGCTGTTGTAGTCATAGCTCACAGAGCCAGGCCACAGCATTCACAAGCAACATCAGAGTCCACCAGCCTTCTCCGCACCCTTATCCTCTATAATGAATGGATGCGAAGGCACCAAAGACCAAGAGATTACCTGTAGGGCATCCCATTCATCATCACACACAATTAAGACCTTGCTACTGGTGACTCACTGGCTACATCAAGGATGGGGGAAGAAAAGGGAGAGAGAAAAAATTAGGCTGGAGCCTGGTTCCAGAAGGTCCTTTCCTATGGCAGACTCGCTCACTCTTTCACCAACGAGCACATAAAACACTGGATTAGGACTGTTTTACGAGACTCCTGGCAGCTGCAAGGAGGTGGAGTAAGAACAGTGAAGACTTTATTTAAGCAGTTCTTTGCAAAACTGTGATTTGAGTGTGGTACAAAACGAGTGAGTGACAGGGTTTTCCAATACGCCATGGGGTCCATCACTCAGCAGGCCATGGGACCACCTGCACAGGCGTGTGCGGGGTGAATTCCAGCAGGAATTTGCTTTGAGAAATGCAAGCTACGGGCTTGTAAGGTGGCTAGGAAGGTGAGAAGTGGCCTCAGAAGAGAGCTGTCACTCCCGGACTGAAGTACAAAAGGTCACCAAGAGATTTCAGCAGCCTTCTGCAGGAGCTAACAGAGCACCAAGCCTGCCTCTCCCCCAGCCCCTTCCACACCCAGCCCTGGCCGGAGAACAGCCACCGTCCTCCCCCAAAATACAGGCTCCATTGTTCCAGACAGGATCCACATCCTCCCCAACACTTCCTATAGCGCATATAGGACCTGCGCCTGTCCTATAAATAGGAGCTCCCTTCACAGATATCAGGTCAACCCAGAGGGAGGCACAGCAGGCAGGGACAACGGCAGCACGCGGGCTGCAAACGGGGTGAACGGCAGCACGGCGAGCCCAGGGCTGCGGCGAGGAGCAAAGCCCCGACCCTGTGCCAAACCCCTCCCTGGGCACATTAGCAAGTTTCAAACTGAGGAAGAGGAGACTAACAAAACTCCTAATTATTAATCTCCTCTGGTAGCAACTGAATGGCTGGTAGCTATTTAAGGGTGTTTATCTAACATTAGCTTCACATTTCTCCTCCGAGTTGTAATGTGCTTATCTTCATATATCAAAGGCTTCAGCTGGGAGGGTTTAGAGTTTAACTAGGAAGAACAATACACTAATGCAGCACCACCGCCGCAGACTCTCGCACGCCTGCTGCTCGCAGACCACCCAGCACCAGCACAGTCTGGGTGCGGGCTCTGGGGGACTCCTGCACGCCTGGCCCTTGTGTTTCCTGTGCAGATAAAGGAGAACCCGACAGGAGATAACTGTGGTATTCAGAGGCAACCTCGGGGCCTAAGGAACAGTTACCGGCGTTGCAGTGAGGAAGCAGACGTGTTTTCTCACAAGCTCAGCGGCTGGATCATTCCTGCACCAGGGTCGGGGTGAGTGAAGCGGGAGCCAGCAGCCAGATTTAAGGCCAGAGCTGCCCTTCTGGGTTTGCTTTTTTTAACCAGCTCCCAGGCTCCAAGTGCAACCCTGGAATCCACAGCCGTGGCTGCTGGAAAACTACTCACAAGTCAAGGGAACGGCATCCTCCTGAATCACACAGTTCAGAAAAATTTCGTTTATCTGCTTTCAGGTCCTTATGATACACCAAACCCCATTTCAAAGCTTTTTCCTACAAACACTATGAACACACCATTAAAGGAAGGACTGCCTTCAGTCAAGTGAGGAACAACTGCTGTAAGGAAACTGCTGTCAACGTCACGGCATGACAAAGAGAGCGCTGCCACAGCGATGGGATGGGCACCTTCGCAGCGGGCAGGAGATAAGGCTTTTCTCCTTTCAGTTTCTTTTTCAGGACTCCAGTACTGGGAAGGCACCTTGCAGGCAGGCTCTGGCCATCAGGTGCTGCTGTGATCCCAGCACTCACTAGAAGCTAAACCCTACTTTTAACCCTGGATCAAGCAACACAAACCTTCTCGGCAGCATCCCAGGGAAAGATGGGCAGGAGAACCTCTTCCCAAGCTGAGCACTGGGTTTCAGACAAAGCCCCCGCTTACAGACCATATTCCCCACCTGCCTTCTGTTTGATTCCACCCTCCCGAAGGCTGAGCTCCTGAGCAAGCAGGTTCACCACCATAGGAGCACTGACACCACGGTTTTCCTGGCCCAGCGCCTGCAGTAAGATGAAGTCTGGATTTCACACTAGCCAGACACCTTGCCATGCACCCACAGCGGGAGGAGGAGACCGGTTTGTTAGCCGAACACCTCCTGCCTCCTTGCATTAGCACCCAGCATCAGGTGGCCCGCATCCACCCAGCCATATGTGCCCCAAGCTGCCACAGGACACCGGCTGCTCGCAGCAGCTTATTAGTTTTCCACGTAGCACCCAGGATGTGCCAGACACTTTGCAAACATACGGTCCCTGCACGAGCCTGGAGGGGCTGTGAGCTAATTTACAGAGTACAGATTGTCCCCTACAGCATGGCAAGGGGCAGAGCCGTGGAAGCAAGCAGGAAGCAGCAGGCACCAGCTGGACAGACAGAAGCTTTTCCACTAGTTTATAGGGCTGAGAGGGCCTCCAGAATAAAGGGTATTTCCATGTTTTAAAGTTAACCCAGGGCAGAGCTCTCCCACCAGCTGGGCATCGCCCCAAGCCCCTAGTAGTGCTGGCTCCAGGCTGGAACCGCAGCAAATTTTAGGATGGAAAAAGGGGACCGGGAGAAGAGAGCAAAGCAATGCAGCACAGCAGCAAGTCCTCGCAAGCGAGATTCCTGCCCTGGGAAGGGTTAAGCCATCCAGCACGTTTTCTGACAAGCAGGCGGATGGTATTTCAGGTTGCTCAGTACTTCACCGACTCTCAGCTTTGGGGGGAAAAAAACCATAGCCAGAGGCCAGATTCATAGTTAAACAATAGCTTGAGCTAGAGGAACTCAAGATGCTGCTAAAGCAAACAGGGAGCTGCATTTACAGCTCCAAGCACCTTCCCGCAGCCCGAGTCACAACCGAAGCAGAAAGTTGGGAATCGGCTCCGCATCGCGGAACGCAGGGAAATGCCCATAAAAAGCAACCTTGAGAGATTCCCCTCGAAACAGCTGGCGGGGCCGCGCCGGGGCGAGCCTCCGCAGTCTAAAAATACATAATTACACCCCAAAGCTCCAATTTAGACAATAAAAACCACATGCGCCCGCACGCGAACGAGCCCAAAGTTTCCCCCGAGCTTTCTCGGGGGGCAAAACCCCGCCACCTTCCCCAGCCCCCC
>VXAV01005068.1:0-34627 GCA_013399715.1 Alectura lathami | reverse complement strand
AATCTGAATTGCTGATAAGGAGGCAGCGGGGGTAGGGGAGAGGAGTGCGCGGGGGGGTGGGGGGAGGCAGCGCTGGGGCCGCGGAGCTCCGCGCACGCCCTCCCCCGGCCAGGGGGCTCACGGCAGGTTAATGGGTAATCGGCCCGGCAGCGGGAGGAGGCTTTTAAAGGTGTAGGGAGCGAGGCCCAGGGGCTGCCCGCTCCGCCGGCCCCGGACGAGCTTTCCCTGCGGGACCCCCCCCAACTCCGAGCCCGAGTGCAGCCGCGCTGGGATGCGCAGGGCCGGAGGGGGTTCCGTCCTCGTGGGATTTCCCCCTTTTCCATCTGGGGAAACTGAGGCTGGCAGAGCCAGCCCCCCCCGTCCCGGCGAGCCCCGACAAAGGAAGGCAGCGCTGCCTGGCGGCTGGCGGGGGGAGATGGCCCCGGGCACGGCACAGCCACCCTCGGGCCGCTGCCTTGCGCCTGCCCCCGGAGCAATGTGACCCTCTGCCCTGCCTTCCCCCGGGGGCCGGAGGGCAATCTGCCCAGATGTCGCGTGCAATTACTGCAAATATAAAATGAAAAGTTAAGTGGCACCAGGGGAGGGATATTGTTTCCCCCCTCCATAAATTAGCCGTCCCCTGGAGGCGTTTTACAAGGCTGTTTTCCTCGCAGGCCTTAAACAAGTCATGTTTGTGAGCAGGTGAAGTTTAACCACGGTGCTGGTGCGGGACACGGTGCTCCTGGTGCTCCGGGGTGTGCGTGTCTCACTGCACGGCAGCATCCTGCACTGCAAGGCTCCGCAAGCCACCACCCCTCCTCTGCATCCCCCAGGTTTTGGGGAGCGCTCCTCGCGCTGCTTGGCCCCGCAGCCACACGTGTGCGCCAATCCTTTCTCTCCTCTGGAACACGATCAGAAATTAACTGTGAGATAGGAACAAATGAATCACATCGAGCATTCAAAACGCTGTCCAAGCCTACCTTCTCCCCCGAAGAGAACAGAATACCAGAGGTGCCATAAATCTGTCTGGGTACAGCGCAACTGCTGTGGTTTTACGGGGCAGGCATACTGTGTGTGCTCTGCTTCAAACCACGCGCTCCACATCTCAGCGCTGACTTCAGTCCCAGCGTTTTGGGTTCTCCTAAGCCCCTCCAGCCGGCCTCCTTCACCCCTAAACCCCAATTTCTGTCCCATTAATCTGAGCCAACACCTCAACACCTAAGGAAGGCTGCCCACTGCAGTGCTTTAGCACCTGAGCAAAGACTTCAGAGATGAAACTTTTGGAAAAAAGTGGCCCACAGCATAGTTAATTTTCAGGAAACATTCTCAGCACGGGTGGGAAGAGCCCACCTTAAGCCCGCCGTAAGGCTCCGGGGTCCTCACTGCTGCGCAAGGGAGGCTCAGCACAGACTCCATTACCACGCTGCTGCTATTATAAACTCGAGCAACCAGCTAAAAATATTTCAGCGCCTGGCAGATTATTTTTGCTATTTTAATTATTAATTTTTATTGTATTCCTCGAGCGCTGCTCAACTGTAAATCGCAAAAACGACCTCAGCTGGAGGTGGGAGAAAGCAGCGGCGACGTTCAGCTCCCACACCTTGCGAAGTGGAGAGGGGAAGAATTATTTATGCTTTGTTTGTATTATTTTCTGTTTGCTAGCTCTCTCCTGGCCCCACCCCGCCATCTGCTTTCAAAGCTGTGAAGAGAAAAATGGATTTAACAAGCTTTTCTGGTGGGTTTGCCCCTATACGGTCAGCTCTTTCAAGAGGATCTATTGAAGCTAGTAGGGTTTTGGGTAGAGCTGCTACCCAAGGCACCCTCCTCCCTCTCTGCTGATTTAATAAAGCTCGTTGGCAGAAAGGAGTTTGCTTTGTCAAAGGAGGGCATCGAGGGCCTTTCTGCTCCCCATTTTTCTGCTCCGCCACCGCTGCGCTGAAGGCGAGAGGAAAAATTGGCCAAGTAACTGTGGGAAAACCGAAACAAAATATTTGGCAAATCGACACACAAAATAAATAAACTGTGTAACTGACAAAAGTACATAAATCACTGGGTTTGTCCAGACTCTTTACAAGACAGCTATTGTAAACCTGAGGCTGCAAAAACTTCAGTGAACCAAGTGAAGTACCACATTCAGCCTCTGAAATAGCAAGAGGTCTTGGAAAACTGGCAAGGGCGTGATTCTGTGTTTGCTGCCTGACACCTCTGCATGCATTTCCTTTGTATTTCCAGGATTTTCTTGCAGGAGGGGCCTAAACTTTCCAGGAGAGGAGAACAAAGCAAAGCGACGCACTGTGATATTTGCAATCCAGTGGTTACAGAGGCCAGCAAATCTGCAAAAACCCCTGCTGTTACGAGCCCACTGCTGGTACAGGATGGATGTGTGAGCACTGACCTCTGTCCACCTTCTTAGCTCCCAGCACTGACGCTTCAGCGGTGCCCACGCTGCTTCTCGCCCATCCGAGCGTCTGGAGCAGCTCTGCCTGATCAGGGCTTCTCCCTCCGGCAGCTGCTGTCACCTCTGAGACAGGACTGTAATTTTTTAGCGCCCTTTGAAGGTTTTTCCTATTTTAACAACTCGTGGCACAGGCAAACGAGCTCCTTTTTGGCTGGGCTGAGTAACTCAGCAAAGGTCTCTCATTTATTGCGAGTTATTGCCTCCCCGGGATGACTGTGCAGACGCTCCTGCTGTGCTCAGCACTTCCACGCCAGCACCTCTCTGCTGTTTGACCCCGAAGCACTTCCCTCTGCAGCTATTTGTTATCGCCCCACTGTCAGACCTTCATTTCCCAGCTGCTTGCTTTGGTGGAGCCCCGGTGTCTGCGGCAGGTGCTTCAATGGGAGCAGTGCTTCAGGGTGCCCAGGGCGGGTGCCTGCATGCTGCAGGGCAAACACAGCGAGCTGCTCACCTCTCCCCTTCACTCCCACTGGTGTGGCACGCTTACCCTAACAGGAAATCCTCAGGTTTTCAGGCCAAGCCTTCAAAGCAAATAAAAGCCCTGCGTGAACACCAAGTGAAGCAGAACCGCGGCATGAGTCAGGGTGAGCCAGCGTCCCCATCCTACGGGGGCTGGCCCTTCATTTCTGTGCTGTTTGTTTGCCTCTGTGCCCCACCGGCTGGTTGCCCTGCTCTGAAGCTCTCCATCTCTGATAAGCTTTAAGATATGTTTTAATGTGTCGTGTCCCCCCACCCCCTTTTCTCTTTCAAGTTAATCCCTCACGGTGGTTTCTGACATTGTCAAATGGCTTTTGTGTACTGTCAGAAAACCTCTTGATGTAGCTACCGAGCAGCTGCTAACAAGTTGCCCCTGGGATCCTATATCTATGAGGCTGTCTGCCTGGATAATGATTTTTAAATAAGGAAATCTATTAATGAGGTCTCAGAGGGAGCAGCGCTGGGGTCCTGCGGCCTCCCCCCTGGCCAGGGGAGGGTTGGGTGCTGCAGCATCACCGGAGCTGGTGGCCCTGCGCAGCAGTGGGAGACACAAGCACGGGTACACGGCAGTGACCTGCACAGTCCTTCCCCCCTCGTCACTGGGGAAAGGGTGGGAACAAGCTGGGAGCTAGGAAAAATCCAAGGAGGGAATGGAAAACCAGTCTTCTCCTCCCCAGATCGGGATGTTAGCTATTCCATAGCTACTCTTTGGGTTTTTTTGGCTTTGCCCCAAAGTTTAGGAGCAGCTGAGATCCAAGCTTCTCCCACCAACACCATCCTAAACCTTCGACCTTAAAAAAGGAAAAGCACGCTGAGATTTGCAAATATTCTCACGACTCTGGGAGACAGAATGTAAAACCCATTGCATATTGTGAGTGCTGTGGTACGATCACGGGCTGGGTGCCCACACCCGGCACTACGAGGGCAGCAGGACGAGGCAGCAAGTAGCCCAGCGCTGCTGTTAACGCCCCCCAAAAGCAGCTGCTGCTCCCGGGTGCCCCTCAGGAGCAGGACCGAGCCATGCAGGCTTTGCAGCGAGCTCAGCACAGTGCGAGCCTGTTAAATTCATCGGAGGTGCTCTCTGCTTTCCAGGCTGACCGTGATGGGCTGGGCACGGACAGAGGGATGGAACACCCGTACGGAGCGCAGAGGCTCCCACAGGTGTCACCTCGCTGGGATTTTGGTGGCTGAGAACCCCACCGGCGTGGTTTGGGGCTTAACCTAGCAACCCCTCGGCCTGGGGCGAAAGCATCCGGTGAACCACAATGACTCCTTTAATTAAAGGAGGGAAAAAAAGGGAAACAGATAGAAAGTTCAGTGTGAACTTCAGGGCAAACGGTCCTCCATTACCAAATCCCATCTTAAAAAGTGCATGGGGCTAATTGAATTACTCTTGCTGGATTTCTATGTAGCCATGAAGTCTTCTTAATGTGGATTGATGGCATAAATCTGTTCTCCATTGAGGAAAAAGTGAACGCTGGCCCCTGACATCTATCTTTCTTTCCAGAAATCCCATCTAACTGGACGTCTCCCTAGGCCACTTCCCAGAGAAGGATGTCTCTATCCATTACCCCCGACACACAGCAGCGAAAGGAAGCGAGGTCCGCTCACATCTAATTACTCCCACTCCTGGATTTATTACGATCATGCCGGGATTAATTGAGAAAGTAAAAATGCTTAGTTGGGTGATCAATCTTCCCCGAGTTACTTACCTTGTCACTCGCTAATAACTGTAAAATAAAAATGCCCCTCTTTGCTGCATCTCAGCAAATGGATTTCTATAACACATTGCTAGGAATCTTTAAAAGGCATTTGAAAGCAGTAAGGAGACAAATTGGATTAGCTGGAGAGAAAGTGCAACCAAAGCAATTTTTTGTTCCTATAAAGCACAAATTTCCCTTCTCCAGCGCTCCAGGTAGCGGGGCAGCTGTCCCCGTTTTGGTTGGAGAGAAATATCCCAGTTTCCTTCTGCAACAAACTCCTTCAAATAAAAAGCACCCAGCACCTCCCGCAGCCAGGGCGTTCCTATTCCCTGCCAACTACAGCTGCAGCTCTCCCCCTGCCACCAAGGGCCAGCTACAAACCCGGAGGGACCACAAAGACACGCAGCTTTCAGGAGCCCTCCTGTAGCAGAAAGCCATTAAGGGCTCTGGGAAGCAGGATCAGGGCTGAAAGAGAAGAAATTAACATTCAGGGCATGCAGGAATGGGGCTTTTTCCTTTTTTCCCCCTTTTTCAAGGAGCGAGGATCCAAGGTTTTAGCGTTCCATCGGAGGGCACCTGGCAACCTTTGCAGAGCCGCTGGCAGCCGGACCTGCTGCTCCAGTCCCCACTGTGCAGGGCACCCGGGACGTGCACAAAGCATCTGCACCGCGCCCAGCGAGGCTGCAGGGCTGCGAGGACCCGCAAAGGGACCGAGCGCTCCCAGCCTCATGCTGCCCTAAACCCATGGCATAGCCCAGAGTGGGATTTATTGGACCAGATCGCAGAGGCTTTTGTGTCGAGTCTTATCCCAAAGAGTTAATGCAGCTGGTGCTGTTGCCATGGGGGGGGGGGGGGGGTGAAAAAAAAAAAAAAAAAAGAGAGGCAATAAAAAAGGAAAGAGAGAAAGGCATTAAAATTATCAGCTCTTAAAAAATTTCTATCTAAAAATCAATTCCTTAGTGCACACCCATAGAATAACCGGGAAATATTTTATCCTCCCGCTGCTGAGCTGAGAGGAGCCAGCACAGGGCGATGCTGCCTCAGCTGCATCTCCCAGACGCTCCCCTCTGCATTCATTATTCCGCGCACACACACAAGAGCAGGGATCCAGGCTGGGTTAACCTCTTGCTGCCTGGTTCTCTATGGCAAAGCGAGGAGATGATGCTGCCGCACCCCGCCGTGGTAAAAGGGATTCCCTGGCCACCCATCCCCTGGGCCATGGGCAAGTCGCTGCCTTTCTTTTTTCACATTTTCCTGGGGAAAATTGAGATAATGGCAGGGTAATCCCTGCGCTGAGCCTTTGTGGCACTGGGAAAACATAGGACGCTGCCCATGGGGTCATGTACGGAATTAGCGCAGGTGAGCGGGGTGGATGGAGGTGGCTCTGCCACGGCCCAGAGCTCGGTGCAGCTCCCATCGCGCAGCACGAGCCGCTGCACCCAGCTGTCGGCAGGCAGCTGCCTTCTGCCAGGCACATCTGGAGGATGCACAAGGGGATGCTGGGGCAGATGCACAGGGGGATCCAAAGCGGACGCACAGCCCTGCAACCACTGCAGCAAAAGGCTGGGGGAGAGGCACTGCCTTCTGCGAGGCCACTCAGCTTGCTGCAGGGATCGGGAGGCGAGCCAAGGAGCGAGCACAGCAGGGCTGGGGACAGAGCTGCCATGCACTGTGTCATCTACTCCGGGCCCGTCAGGGGGACCGCATTCCAGCTCCCCTTGGCAGCAATAGGCAGAGCCTTTCAATTAAAGAAAGTGCCTGGGTGAATTGCTGCCTCATCCATTAGGCTCATCTGAGTCAGGCGCTTGCAGACTGTCTGCTTTCCGCTGCATTTCATTTGGGAAATTAGTTTCTTCTCAAAAAGCAGAAAGGCAGAGGGAAGGGTGAAGTCTGTGGAAAGAGAAAGGGACGACCCCACTGGGATAAAGCAAACGGCGCAGCCCCGGGCAGTGGGTTTAGCATTTTGACAGCAGAGGCAGACACGGGTGCAATATTCAGGGCAGCGGGAACACGTGGGGCATGAGGACAGGCAGGGAGACAAATGCAGTGCCCTCCTGCCCGGGACCACGTGCTCACACGTGTGCAAATGCCCACCCAGGAGGAGCAGCCCAGCCCCTCAGTGCACGCTGCGGAGGCGGCGTTCCCGAGCCACGCTGCTCTCACATCAGACTACTGTTGCAGAAAAACCAAGTTCTGTTTCATTTCTTTCCCCCCCCCCACCCCTTGTAGTCATAAAAGTTTTCTTTGTTAGGCAATAGCTGGAAAACAGCTGCTCGCAGAGCTGAGGGCTTGTTCAGACACATAATCCTCGCTGAAGAGCCAGGCCATTTACAAGGGTGAACAGATCTGTGTTAGGATCTTAGCACTGAGCAGCTCCTCATGGCCTGACTGTGTCAGCGAGTGCATGATCCCAGCTGCCAAACAGGAGGCAGCCGGGCAGGGGAGGGCTGCTGGCTCTCGTTGCCTCATTCCAGAGCTGTAAGGAGCACTAGGAACAAGATGCTGTGCTGCAGAGCTCTCAGACCTGAGGTTAACTTATTTACTGGATGGTAAGCAAGGTAAAACTAAAGTAAAACTTGCCAAAATAGAGCAGAAATGGAGCAGAGCCAGATGTTTTAAGACCAGAGAGAAGCTAATTGGCCTTGTTGCTCTTGGTTTAGCTGTTCAATTCAAAGTTCAGACCTGGGACCAGAGACTTATCCTGGGCTTGCTGCTGGTCTAGTCAAGCAGAATTTGTTGCAAGCAATTTATTCTGGTTTGGCTTTATAATTTCGTTGGTCAGATCCACTTTTGGAAACCGTTAACACCCTGGATATCTCTACAGCAGGCAGGGAATGTCTCCCTCGTGGATGCTGATGCATACAGGAGAAGCAACAGTGGGGCTGACCTCAGTGTGAGAGCCTGGCGTAGCCCATCCACTTCTCCCTGGCAAGGCACTATTATTAATAGTGCTTATGCTTATAATAGCAAGCATGCCCAAATCAGGCTTGCTGGTGGCAGCCACCATACACAAACATCACTCCCATTTGCTCTATTGTAAGACCCCAAAGCTGAGCAGAGCTCCATTCACAAACAGTTTTAAGTCACATCAATTTTTCATCCCGAGTTGTTTCTCTCTCAGCTTAGAGGAAAGCCTGAGAGCCACAGCGATGGAGGGGACATCTCCCACCCCTCACCTACCAGAAGTGGTGGGGGGACACACAGCAAAGCCAGGAGAGAGGCTTCACAATGAAATTAATCCCAGTCCCGGTGCAGGATCAGGGGTCAGAAGCAATACGTGCTGCTCGCCCACAGCAGCCGGACAGCACAGAGCGCTGCAGCAGAGAGCAGATGTAATTCCATCACACTGGGCTCTGAGGGCACAGGCCTTGGCACAAGCCTGCCTCTGTCTGGACAAGAGGAGACAAAGCTCCCACTGCCCTCCCACGTGTGCTCACCAGGGCTTCCAGCTCGTTCCCCTCCTGGCCAGGCAGACAGTTCCTCTGCTCCTGGTCCCTCCATGGGTGCTGTCCCGGGGTCAGCCAACGCTGCATTCATTCTTCTCCTTCCTTGCAAAACTGGAAGAAAATCAAGGCTGAATTTGCAAAAGTGAGACAAGAAAAGAATGTTCAATTAAAAACACAATATGAGCAGGGCTGACCCAGGAGAATTAATACAGTTAAAGTAAAAGGCTGGCTTGAGACTCTGGCAGCAGGAAAGCTATGAAATGAAACGCCATAAACCTCTACCAAGTGGGGAACAACAGCAGTGCCAAGACGCAGTACTTCGATATTACTCAAGCTCACTGAGTTATTGACTGGCCATTGCAGCGCAGCCTTAGCGACAGGAATGAGGAAATCAGGCCCTAAGTAATTAACATGGCTACTTGGTGTCACAGGGAGATGCCAGAGGAGGAGCCAGGGTGGCTGGGGCACCGTGCTCCGCCACAACGCAAACCTCAGCCCACCTTCCTCCTGCTGACAAGCTGCATTTCCCAGAGATGACCCCCAAGGTGCCCACAGAGCAGCACGGTTTGGCAGAAGACGTCTGAGGGCCTCAGCCTCGCTTCCTGAGAGCAAAGCCCACGGCAAGAACCGTCATCCCAAATTTTCTGAAGCGTTAGCAGGGCAGGTTCTCAGGGACAAGAGAGACAGGGTGCAGGGCTTGGCGACTGCTTGGGGCTGGCAAGATCCAGACATTGGAGTAATGCTGGAGTTGCACGACCGGATCCTGGTGGCCCTTGAGGAGCAAGCTGAAGCTCCTGAGGCTTGGGGCCATTTACCTTCCCAACTCACCAGTCTGCTCCCTGCCAGCAGCCAAGGGCCATGGGTGGCGAAGGCTTTGTAGTGCCACAGCTCACATATTTGGTGCTGTGCAGAAAGCACTTCTGTGGGCACCCTTTGGCACCCCCTAAGCACAAACTCAAATTGTTCATGGGCTGGAAGCTGTGTCCAAGCATCCCCCCAGCGTGGGACGGGAACGCAGCTCGCTCGGCCCGGTGCTGCAGTAGCCAGGGCCGGCGGCAGGTGGCCTCTGGTGGCCCCTGGTGGCCGCGAGCCGCCGTGCAGCGCAGGACCCGCCGCCGCCCGGCAGAGGGCACGCGTGGGCCGCGGAGAGCGGCGGGGGGACACGGGGGGGACCCCGGGCAGCCCCCAGCCTTGCGCTGGGCCGGTTGGTCAGCAGCACGCGGAGAACGCATTCGTATTTGTTTTTGCTCAAGTTATTCTCCTAAAACGAGCTTGGGGGCTCTGTGTATAGAGGATGCTCCAGAGTGGGCTCGCCCTCGGCGGCAGCAACCTTATTAAAACATCGGAAAGGACAGGCGGCCAGCAGGAGGCAACCTGCTGGAGTCAATGAGCCACGGTGCCGGGACAGCTCTGGCTGAGCATCGCCTCCCTCTGCCCTGCCAGCCCTGCTTTGCGGACAGAGGGAGCTTTATCCAGGTCAGCGCGGAAGGAAAATGCAGCTGAGCTCTGCATTCAGAAAGCATTTTGTCCCGAACAGCAGGACAGGGCTCTGGGAAGGAGGCTCCTGCTGGCACAGCTACCGCTTGTCACCGGGCATCTTTGGCAAGGATGCTGCAGGCTGCGTTCTCCAGTCCCAGAGAGTGCCCAGTACCTCTGAGCAGTCTGAGTACCAGTCACAGCCCAGGACAGGCACACAACAGCTCTTCACACCCCCAGAGAACCAGCAGCGGAGCTCATTAAAGCACAACTCACAAGACATCATCACAGCAAGCGCTTGCCCCTTGCCAGGGTGCACAGTGCCTAAAGAAAACACGCTGGGCTGCAAAACACCAACACTTGGCACAAAGAAGCACTTTGTCAGCTCCCGACCACCGTGACATTCCAGCCTGAAAACCCCTGTGGTCATGTTTCTAAGAAAACGCTGCAGATCCTTATCCTTCTCCCCTTCCCTGGCACAGGGAGCTGCCAGCCAGGACGAGTGGCTGCAATCCCATCAGGGGCGTGATGAAATGGAAAGAGGAAAATATTCTGGAACTGCCCATGCTGGAAGAAAATCAGCCCTTGCTACCCAGCCCGGATCCCACAGCCCTCACAATGCAGCCTGGCCCCGCTATTGTGCGGGGGAGACAGAACAGGTCCAGAGCAGATTTTTTTCTGCTGGCTGAGATCCATCACGTCGGTGGCTCGCTCATGGGCATAGAGTCATCAAAGCGTCCGTCAGAGCTAAGCGGCACTGACAGCCGCGCAGCGGGAACAAAGGGGCCATAACACTTATTAATCATATCCCTCCCCGTTGAGCCCGGCCCATCAATCAGTCGCCGTGGCCTTGTACTTTGAATTCCCCGAGCGGCGAGCTGCCGATCCCATGGCCGTCCCGCTGGGGGACTGGGCGGCGGGGCACACCGTTGCTGGGACAACGCTGGCTGCTGTTTCCTGTTTCCCCAGATGTCAGCCATGTGTTTCCAGCAGGACCAGGATTGTCCCCAAACCAGATGGAGCCACGGGGCTCTTTTGCGAGTGCAGCTGTGGCAGCCCTGTGCACAGATGTTGTCCGGTGCTCCCGACTTGACCGCCCTTGCATCCTGGTGGATCCTCCTTCCCTGTGCCTGGGCACACGAGCTTCCTTGAGAGTCCCATTTGCCTCAAGTCTATTGGGTGATTTCCTTCAGCTCCTCAAAGGTTTGATGCAAAAATCCTTCCAGATCCAATGGCTTGGGCTGTCCTCATCTGCCAAGTCAAGGTCTGGTGCCAAGGGAGCAGGAGCTGGGCTGAGAGCGACCAGCTCAGCTGCAGGGGACACACAGACGCTTCACATGACAGATGGACACCCCCGTGAGCTTGATGATAGCTTGGGAGGAGTGAGCAGGTGCTTGAGAGCCCCCAAAATGCAGTGCCTGCTCACAGCAGCTCGGGATATGGGGTATGGCCAATCTGCAGCATCCCCTGTTACAGGCAAGGGCTTTGGCCCCATCACTAAACCATGTCCCTTAGCATCACATCCACATCCCTTTAATACCTTCAGGGTCTGCAGCTCAGAAGTCAGGAGATGGTCTGTCCTCCTGGACCCAGAAGTTGTCCTTCTTCATGCCGTGCGCTGGGAATGTCCCATGAAAAGCATCCCCAGAAGAGTCCCTTCATTCATTAGGGAAACACCAACTGCCCAGTGCAGGGCTGGAAGAATGACTGTGAGGCACAGGCACAGCCTGGAGCCTGCAGTCTGGTTCCATCTCCAAATTTCTGTTCCATTCTTTCCTCTGCCATTTTCTCAGAACTCAGACTGCTGCAGGAGGTATTTCCCAGCTCCTGCTTCGTAGCCTGTGATGTGTGCTGGGAAGCTGCACCTGGAAGAAGCCATCCTCAAGCAACAGCTGCTTCAGGCACTTTCTGAAATGACTATGCTTAAAATCACTGCTGCTGACACCAGGTCACAGCCCAGTCCCCATCCCGACACCCACCTCCATGGGGCTGGGGCTCTTCATCTCACCAGCAAGCTCCATCCCAGAGCAAGCAGGACGAGATGCAAGTACCTTGGGCTCAGCTTCCAGCTCTCATTAGCCCACCCTTTATCATCCCCCTCCCTGATCCCACCTGTAAAGCAGGGATAATGATACTTAGCAGTTTGGGGTCCCCAAACAAGGAGCAGGCAGCATCTCCCCCCTGCCATGCACTGCATTCCCACACTCTGTTTTTTATGGTCTCTTCTCCCCCCCCCCCCTCCCCTTAATGAGATTAAGTGAGAATAAATTATGCAGAGCCCACCCCTCTCTCTTTGCCCCCTCACTCCCAGGAGGCTGCCCTGCGTGATTTCTAATTAGCATCATTAATAGGGGTGGGGGCAGCCCTGCTGCCACAATCAGAGCTGTCAGCGAGGCCCTCACCACTGTTCAAGCATCCCAGGGCTTTTGTCCCCAGGCAGAAGGGAGCCCAGGGCTTAAGGCCACTTTCCTTTTGTGTTGGGCAGGGGGTAGGAGGGGGCTCTCCTTTCCCTCTGCTGCCCCCTGAATTATTCCTGGGACCACCAGGAGAGGTGATGCCACCAAAAGCCCCTCTCCAGGCGGGTGATGGACGTGGGGCTGCTCCCCATTTCTCCTCCCTTTATTTATCCACGGGATTTCAAGCAGGTCCCAGAGGACTGCCGCAAGCAGGTGGCTGTCCCTACACTTGTAGCCGGCCGCAGTGCCACTGGGGGTGGCAGGGAGCCACGGCCGCCCCCGCCACAGCCTCTAATGCGCAGCAGAAGGGGGCACGTCGGGAGCGGATGTGTTAACGGTTTCTGGTTCAATGGAAGGAAAAATCCCCACAAAGGAAGGTGTACAAATATTGTGGGAAATCTATTGGCCCCTTAATATTTGATGAAGGCCCGGGCCATTCAGCCGGCGTGAATTCCACAGCAAGGTCTCATTCAGGCAGCATCAATGGGAAACTTTTAATTGAGAGGCACTTCATTCAGGGCCCGCAGGTCATTCAGTGCGAGGGGCTTTCAGCAGAACAGAGAGCCGTGTCTTTCCAAGTCGCTCCAGAAGAAAAGCCACTGTTTCCTGCGCTTGGAGCTTGAATGCTGAGGGCTTTAATCCCCCCAAAGGGAAAACTGATTCCATTTAAAGAAAAAAAAATCATTTCTCAAATAGTTAAAAAAAAAAAAAAAAAGGAGGAAAGATAAAAAGGGAGGTGGGAAGGGATGGGGCTGGGCAAGTGGAAGGCAGAGCACCTGCCAGCATCACCTGCATCACCCTGCCTGTGGACATGCGTGCATTACGGCAGCACACGTGAGTGTCTCTCACTGCTCTCTCCTTGGAGTGCATTGGGATGCTCCAATCTTTAATGCATCACTTAGATACCACGCTCATGAACAAGATGGGAACCCTCGTCTTTCCCTCCTCTGACGATTTTTAGGGTCCCTTTGGGACACACCGCACCCTCTGCGTGACCCCCTTCCCCAGCTGCGACGAGCCATGGCGGCAGCTGCCCTCCAAACGCGCCCTTCTGAGGCTGGGTGCCATCAACCCACAAGAGGCCGGGCCGAGGGGGACACCCTGCATTCCCCGGCGGGGGAGAAAGATGAAGAAGGAATTAAAGAGCAGCGGGAGGGCAGCGACGCTGCTCATTATGTCCCCGCGCGGCGGTTTCCAGGGAGATGGCTCCGCCGCTGCATCCCTCTCCCATCCCGCTGCGGCTCTGCGGGCTGCGGGAGCGTGGCTGCTGCTCTCCCTCTGTTCCCAGCTGTCTGCCGGGCGCTCTCCCAGGGCCTGCGGCCCATGGTGGGTTTGGGACCATATGGGAGAGAAAAGAACCCCAGTGCAGGAGAGTTGTCTGCAAGCGGCGCGGAGTTGTGTTGTGTTTCCACTGCTGGGTGATGCAACTGTAGTCTGGAGTCATTCAAATGGACCAAGTCACGTGCTGTGAAAAAGGCAGCAAAGTTCTTCCAGAGAAGTTTTGTTTTGTAAACTAAGTGCAACGCAAAATACCCCGAGAACCACATAATTCATGATCACCAAGAGCAACCGTACAAATCCCCTCCTTACCCCTAGCACCCCCTCGGTGGCACCAAGGGACTTTCCCAGGGGTGCACATTCGCACAGAGCAATCAGCAGCGTGAAGGCATTTCCCCCTCTGCTAGTGCTGCACAAGTGTCAGCCATGCCCCAAGCTTTGGAGGAGCACACAGCCTGTTGTGCAGGTGCTCCTGCTGAAATTCCCCCCTCATCATGCACCTTCCCCTGCCTCGCTCAACCCATGGGTACCACAGAAGGGAACTCACAGGGGGCACCTGCAGGGGATGCAAGGCAGCCCCCACCCACCCCTGGGCCACATCTGCTCCAGTTGCTGGGGAAAAGAGCACAGCAGCCAGCACGCCCCATGGTAACTCCATGCATGAGCACACGTTTTGTAATGCATGAGAGCATAATTAGCTCATGCATGAGTGCCCAGCTAATTTATGCATGAGAGCCCAATTAGTACCCACATAAGAATCTGATTAGTTCTTGCATGAGCACCCAATTAATTTATGTTTGATTGCTTGATTATGTTGCACATGAGCAGCCAAGAAGTTCACATAGGAGCTGTTGGCTCACGCCTGAGCTCCCAGGCAGCACATGCATGAGTGCACCTTTGCATCACGGCTGAGCACCCAATTCACTCATGCACGAGCCCCCCGCAGCATCACACCGAGCCCCTCACTGCATCCTGCATGAGCACCCAATCACACCTTGCGTGAGCACCTGATGGGCACCTGCACGGCTGAGGGATTACGTCGTGCATGGGTGCTTGGTTAGTGCACACCTGAGCTCCCACTTGAGCGCTGCGTTGGACATGCAGGGCAGGTTTCAAGGAAGCAGGAGCTACCCTTATCTGCTTCCAGCCAGCTGTGAAACCTGTGCAATGCCCCATTGCCTGCAGGAACATCAGCCCTGCAGAATGCCTGCAGATCCAACCATGTCAGCAGCGATGGGAGGAAGCACATGAGGCGATGTGAGGGAAGATTGACACCCCTGTGAGCACTGGGAGGCACTGGCACAGCCTGCCTCCTAAAGCAGCTCTGGATTTCCCGCTGCAGGTGCAAATGCCCAGCTCACCCTCAGACTGTGCTTGGCCAAGCCTCCTTTTGCACTGGTTTGCCCCCATAAGAAGTCAAGCATGTGCTTCTCCAGCTGCTTGTGCCAAACACGAGGGCTGGTTTAGAGTAAAATTGAAATAAATAAGAAAAATAAAATAAGTATGGAGCAAGAAAGGCATGGAGGAGGGAGAGAAAATCGAGCAGAGGAAAGGAGGAAGAGCTGTCAAGTGCTCCCCATCACGTCCTGTAAGCCCCCAGGTATTTACAGGCCGGGTTCAGCTTTCCCAGCTTGTTCCCAGTCTCGGCACAAAGGCCAAGAGCAGGAGAAGGAGAAGGCCAGAGAATGGCACCAGGGCCCATGAAAGCCCCCGACAAACCCCATTGAAGTGGCGGTCCTGTTCCCATCTGTCAGCAGCCACTCAGTGAAAGGGTGTGAAGGGGAGGGGGGCCGCGGTGTGAATCGGGGGCTGACACAAAGAGGAAGAGACTGATTATGCTGTTATTTCTCCACTTTCAAACCCCATTAGGGGACATGCCGGGCTTTTCTCAGGGTCTTTGGGATGCTTAAGCTGCCCATTTAGCAGCGGGAACGGTCCAATTAAAAGAAAGACAAAGGAGGAGCCCAGCCTATCTTAATTGAAATGGGTTTCAGTCTAATGAGGATTAGGTTCAAGAACAGACCTAAGGGAGCAATCCAATACCCATTACCCTCCTGGGCTGTACCACCGCCAGGGCCACGCTGTGCGAGCCTTTTAGCCAGCTAACGGGGCGCGGTGGGAGACGGGGCAGCCCCCCCTGCAGCCGCCAGCCCCAGGAGCAGGCTCCCACATTTTGCATTTGCCCTGTTGTTCAGAGGCAAACTTTCCCGGGAAACCTTGGCTGCAGGGTCTGGGATCAGGCTGAGGAAAAGGCTTGCTTCCCTGCCCACCGCCCCCAGCTCACCCTCTGCGCGCTGATTCCCTTTGCTGTGAGCTTTGCCCTGCAAACACCCACACCTGCATTTGTCAGGAAAGTCCTGTTTGACTCCGGGTGGAACGTGCGCACAGTGCTGCTTCGATTTGCACGCTTCTTAGTTGCTGAAATCCTGTAAAATTCCAGTGACTGCTGTAAGGCGAGGTTATATATACATGTAACCAAGCAGGTGGACTTGATCTTTGTGGCTTCTTCCAAGTGAACTATTCTATTCTATTCTATTCTATTNTTTGTGGCTTCTTCCAATTGAACTATTCTATTCTATTCTATTCTATTCTATTCTATTCTATTCTATTCTATTCTATTCTATTCTATTCTATTCTATTCTATTCTATTCTACCCCATTCCACCTATATATGTAGCTTTAGCATTGTCCAAATTAATTTTGGGGGGGGATAGTAAAAGCCACAGCTCTCTTGCAGGTGTCTTCCTCCTTCCTCTCTCCTGTCCTGCCAGAAAGGATAATGCTAAAACAAGACAAGAGAAAAGACATCAATTTCTTTTTCTTCTTCTTCTTCTTCTTTTTTTTTTTTTTTTTTTTTTTAATTTGTCCAAAAATTGTTTTTCCCCCTTCTAAGGCCCAGCTGAACGATTCTAGCAGATATTTTTTAAATTATTCTGCCATACATTTTTCCCGGCAGCCCACCTACCCCAGCAGAACAAAGCAGGAAAACCATCACCCAGATATCCCAGCTGCCCCTCCATGTTCGTCCCGTGCCCAGCCCTACCGAGGCTGGCTTGTACCGCTCTGTTCCCAGTTTCCCCGGTACTCGGGATAACTCTGCTTTCAGTGTCACCAGTGCCCGGAGTGACTCTGCCCCCGGTACCCCCAGTGCCTGGGGTGGCTCTGCCCCCAGTGTCCCCGGTGCTCAGGCTGACTCTGCCCCCAGTGACCCTGTGTTCCGAGTGACTTTGCCCCCGAAGTGACTCTGCCCCGGGTGTCCCCGGTACTCGGGGTAGCTCTGCCCTCAGTGCCCCCAGCGCTCGGAGTGACTCTCCCCAGCGTCCCCAATGCCCGGGGTGGCTCTGCCCCCTGTGTCCCCAGCACCCGAGCTGGCTCTGCCCCCGGTGCCCGGTGACCCCCGCCCGCTGCTCGAAGCCCCCGGTGGCAGCTCGGTGCCACGAGAGGGCAGCGCGCACCCAGCGTCGGCACCCGCAGCCCGCTCATCCCTGCGGGAAAGCCTGGAGCTCGGGAACGCTTGGGATCGCCGTGCAGGAGAGCCTGCTGCTGAGCCGCGGTGTGCTCGCAGGGGCTGCTTAGAGCCCCTTCTTCCCACGCAGCCCGTAGCGGAAAGGAGGGGACCGCAGAGCGTGGCTGGGACGGGGCTGCTCACACGCTGCACGGCTCCGAAGTCCTCGCTGGCTATAAAACCTCCGTGGGAACCTGGTCTTCTGGTTGCACTGAATTCACAGTTCATGGCTGCAAGCAGCTCATGGCTGGCAGTAGCTGATGCGCTCTGTTCATCACCAATAAACAGCAGTAAGAAGGACAGGACCACTTCTTGCTAATGTTCCCCTTAAATCTGCTGCCAAATCCTATCAGGAAGGACCAGCGCAGGTCCCAGCTTGTGCAGCAGGATCACTGAGTACTGAGCCTCTCTCCCACCCAGACCCCCTCCTTTTTCTGCATCTCTCCTCACACCCCATGGCCTCTTCCCTACCCCACACCTGCCCTCCACCCTCTTGCTGGCAGCTGCAGAGGGAATTTGCAAGAAGCCAGCTCTCCAGAGCCCCAGCAAGCAAAGCTTTAGAGATCATCTGGATTCTTGTGCACTTCACCTCTCAGCTGCCAGGAGTCAGGAGGGAGGGAGCAGCGAGCAGCACGCAGGCTGGGCAGCCTGGGAGGCAGCTGGGATGAGAGACACATGATATTTTCCATTTTCTCATCTGAATTACGAGCTCCAATAAATAACGCTGGAAATCTCACGCAGCGCGAGCGCCGGCCTCCCAGGTATCCCATGGTTTGAGTCAACAGAGGTGGAAGCAGGTGGCGTGCACAATTTATCATCCCCCTGGGGGGAGGATTTCTGGCGGTGACTGACAAGTGGCTCCTTTCTGCTCCTGTCGCTCGTCTCTGTCAGCCCTCGCTTATCAGCGCACCGCTGGGTCTCTCTGCCTCCCCCCCGGCATTAATCACGCTCTCGATGCTGCCCACGCCTCTGCTGGAACCGGGTCGTGAAACTCGCATCCCACCCACTTACCGCAAAGCAGCGGGAGTCACGTTTCAGCCTCCGGCAGAATCGTGCGGGGCTCAGCGGGCTGGGGCTCTGCGGGAGGAGCACGGCTGCTCGTGAACCACCGCTGCTCGCCTGCAGCCCACCCCAAGCCGACGCGGTGGGGGGGTGTGCCGAAGGATGCTCTCACATCGTCCCCGCGGTCCCCTTGGGTGCAAGCAGTCGGGGGGACAGCTTCCCCAGGGCATCAGCGGGGGGAGACAGAGGGAGATGCTGGGGGGTCTCTGGTGGGTACTAGGGAAGGGGAGAATGGGGCTAAGCTGGCCTCAGCCTCACCTTTCTCCTCTCTTCCCTTTCCTGGTGCCTTGGCATAAAGATCAGGGGCGCGGAGGACGGCAGGGGATGCAGGGATGAAGTTGGTTCAGCACCTGGAGGTCTACGCCAGCGAGAACAAGCCCAAGTCACAGATGTGAGTGACATGCCCAGGACACCCCGCACACTGCCCCTTCTCTGCATGGCCCCTGTGCTCTCTGCTGTGCCATCTCCCTTGTTCTCCAGCGACCATGCAGCTCTCCATGGCCCCAGCATGGCTCCAAGAGTTCTGCACGTGGGAAAATCCCCACCTCTGGGTCAGGGGTTGGAAGAAGCAGAGCCAGGAGGCCAGGGGACTCTCACCTGGGCCTGGGCCCCTTTTGGGATGGGAGCTGGAAAATGAGATTAAACGTAGTGATTTGTTTCCCCATGCTGAGAGGAAAATAGGGACAAGGGATTAGCCCGGCGTGAACACGTCCCACCACACCTGCTGCTGCAAGCCCAGAGCAGAGCAGGGCCCCAGCTCAGGGTGAAGCCTGGAAGGACCAAAACATCCTGAGTTTTATACTTAAATTCCAGCGCTGGCACCACAGACGCAATTTCCAGAAAGGCTGGGTCAGGAGCTGGTGGCCCAGGCTTTGCTTCTGATGGTGAAAAATACTTCCATCCCACCTCTGGTCTCAGATTCTCACTCTGCCTATTCATCTGGCTACAGCACAGCATTCCCTAGCACAAGGGGAAGGCCTGGAGAATGTCTTTTTCCAAAGGGGGTATCAGGCTTTGCATTAAAATACTGCAAGAAGCTGAGAAGGGGCAATAAAAGAAGATGAATGATGTGCAGGTGCTGGCTGGGATCCCCTGGAATGAGCAGCACTCAGTCCCCGGCTCCTCTCACCATCCTGTGTGCTTTTCCCTCTGGCTTCTTTAGCAGGGATTTTCTATTTTTTTTATTTTTTATTTTTTTCTATTGAAGTGTGTGGCTCATGTGCACTGAACTGCTGGGAATTTCCACTCTCTGGTCCCAAGCTAATAGATCCAGCTGCAAAGATACTGCGTGTTCAGGTCCAGGGTTTGCTCGCTCAGGTCTGTCTCTCGTTTCATTGTTAAACCAAGTGAAATGTGACAGATTTAAAAGCGAGACGCAGAGCAAAGCTTTGTGGGGAAGAACCGGTGGAGGTTTGAAAGCTGAGTAGGAAGCAAGCGGAGCTGTAAAGCTAAGTTTGGGCTCCACAAAAAGCCTGCCTTTCCCAGACCCGCCTCAGTTCCAAACCACTGTTGGTTGCAGCCCCTAAATTACAGCCAAGCAGAAACTTTGAAACTCTAGGACATGGGAACATAGAAGCACGTCACTGAGAATATCCTGAGTACAGAGGCTGCGGTAACGCTAGATGGAGGTGCTGAATATCTCACTGAGGTGCTCCAGCAGCTTTTTCAGAGCACTCCCACCTGTGTTATCCATGCTGAACTCTCCCATTTCCTTCTCCAGGGCGTTTCCCGAGTGATCCCTCCCAGCACCTAGAGACGGTTTCCAGGGCTGTGGTCAGCATTTGGAGAGGAGAAGGAGAGGGAAATGTTTCCTCCCTCCAGCCCCAAGAGCCTGCTCTGCCTTGTCCCAGCTCTCAGCTCACCAGCCAGCAATTCACCCTCGCCGTGCGATCGCAGGGCTGCGCAGCCACAGCCCATCTGCACCCCTGTGAGGAAATTAAACCCAATGCTTCTGGATGCTGCCCTCCACGTGGCTGCTCGGCGTGGGTTTGCAGAACGGATGGGGATGCTGCGGTGTCAGGGATGCTGCACAGGGCTCTGTCCCCATATCTTGCCGGCGGCAGCCCCGTCCCTGGTCGCCTGCCAGGCGGGGAGGGCGGGCTGGGCTGACTCAGCAGCTGGATGGAGCCTGATAACGCCACTGTGTTATCAGCCCCGATTGAGTTGATGGTTGCCTTGGGTGCTTTCCAGATCTTGATACTTCAGGGAGCTGCGGTGACTCACGGGGCGCGTCGGGAGGAGGGCACGCTTCCCGTGGCGTGTTTCGGTGCAGATTGCCCCCGTTTCAGTAAATGAGTAAATTTTATTTATCGCAGCGGCGGCGTGCTGCCTGCCACCGCCACGCAGCCGAGGGGAGCGTGCCTGCCTGACGGAGGCGTTTCGCAATTGATGCTGACACGCTCCCATATTTCAAACCGCAGTGCAGGCGCCAGGGGATCCAGCAGCCACTTCCCTGTTTCCATTTGTGCAGCGAAGGCGGGGATGCTGTGTGCTTCCCTGCGTGACATTTGTCACCGAGCGAAGGCACAGCGGCTCCACAACACGTTCTCAGCCCTCTGGGGCTAAAACCAGCATTGCTCTGGGGCGAGCTGAACAGCCTGGAAGTGCTCCAGCTTGGATAGCAGCGGGCTGACTCATGGGCAGGGCCGGATTTGCTGGGAAATTGGGTTTTCTGCACCTGCTCACAAGGGGCCATGCCTTGCTCCAGACCCAGCCCTGCAGACAGCAGCCTCTGCTGCTCTGCTGTCCGTCTGCCTGCCTCCCTGGCTCCTGAGATACATCCCCTGGGATGCCGTGGGCAGACATTAGCAAGAAAAGCCTTCCAGGAAGGCTGGTACTCAAAGCCCCATCCCTTCTGCTGTATTTCCCACAGGGCAACATCTGAAAATGCTTTTTTTTTTTTTTTTTCTTTGCATGTGCAGAGCACGCTCCTGCTGTTCCCTTATCAAATTTCTTCTCATCGATCTGAGGAGCAACTGCGAGCCACACTCAATTCCTTCTTAATGCATTCCTGGTGGGGAGAAATGTTCTAAGTGCATCCCAGCAGTGCCTCCCCTGGCTCATGGCACTGCTGTGCACTCCCAGCCCTGCAGCCCCGTGCTCCAGCACGCTGGAGCTGGCACTCCAGGACCATTGCTGCCCTGTGCGTCCTCCCAGAAGGATGAAGCTGAATCATTCTGTTCTCATTTCGTGCCTGCTGGAGCCAATTTGCAGCCCAAGGACAGAGCCTGACCGCTACGTCTGAGCATCTCACGCTCGTTGCCTTGCAAACACGAACCTGCTGGTGACGGCCGCTCCTCCAGCCCTTGGCCACGTCATCGCAGGGGTAGGGCACAGGGACTGTCCCCAGGGACCTGGTGACGGGCCAGATGTGCAGTCTGGGAGGCTGTGGGTGTTGCAGAGCTGTGATAGGAGGGTTCAGGGACGGGTGTGGAGACCGCAGAGGCTGAAGGGCAGAGCTCAACTCCCACATTGACTCATGAACACAAGCAGCTCATTTACTGCTCTATTGAGACATCTCAGCAGCATTATCAATTGCAGCAAAAGTCAGAGACAGGACATGGGGCCAGACATGGGGCTGAGCCCTGCTGCAGGCAGCAGTTATTGTCCTCATGGAGCCAACAAACAGCTCTGTCGATTGCAGAGATGCTGCACTTAGCTCTGCTGAGGCAGGGATGGAGCGAGGTGGTCCCCACGCCTTCCTCTGGGAAAGCATCTGCCATGAGGTGAGGAGTCTGCAAAAAGCCTGATAAAATCTGGGAAATGCAAACCAGATTTGGGAGGGAGGGGGAATTTTTTGCGTCTGGCATCCCAGGGCAGATGTCACTAGTGATGACTGCAAGGCAGATGTTGGTGTCACAGGGACAACAGCTGGGGGCTGTCTGTCTGCAGAGCGCTGATGGTGAACAACATGCTTCAGAAGGAAAGGGCAAGGGGAAAGGGCAGGGAAGCAGGGCTGACGGGATGAGCTGACTGCACCCCACCTCCTAATCAATACTGAGCACCTGAAAAGGAGCCTCGAACCCCTCTCCAGGCAGCTGGTGCCCTCAGCAGCACAAGGATGCTTGTAGCGTTTCCCAAACTGCTGCATCAAGCCATTGCCAGTTGTAGACACCAGGGCAGTATGTGTGAGGCCACCTGGGACAGCCACGGTCACCATCAGTATCAGGCACGCTGGACATGCCCAGGCTCCACAGGCCTCTGGACTTTAGTGTACGGCCGTCTGTGTTTTGCTTCATAAGTGTGCTGCAGAGCTCGTAGGTTGCAGATGATCTGCAAAATCACTCAGGGAGGCTTCGGAGCATTTCCTTCATCTGGCAAATGGTTTGCCGCACGGAGCTGGTGGAAAGCAGTGGCTGCNCAGTGAAAGGCTAATCCAAGCTAATTTAAACCGTCCTCATTACCTTATTGCACTGATGTCAAAGCAGATTTTGCAGAACAGTCCAAAGGTTAAATACTGGCCATTGAAATACAGCCCTTGGTGATGAGAAAAGAATCCTTTCACTTTAAGAAAAAAAGCTAAGAAACAAAAAAAAAAAAAAAAAAAAAAAAAAAAAAGCACAAAAAAAAAAGCGCACAAAAAAAAGCACACAAAAGCAATTAGGAGAAGGTGGTGAGGACAGCAATGCTAAATTGGGAGCAAACATGCAAACATGCATTTCTGTACCCAGGGAACCTGTGAGGTGACTTCAGCCCAAAGCCAATGCCCACGGAAAAGGCCACTGGCAACGTGTGAACTGCTAATTTGTTCTCAGTGGTGCAGCCACGGAAGGAATTCCAGCTGAATAAAGTCCTTTCTGCTCTGATTAATTGTCCCCCCTGGTTATGAACAATGCAGAACGAAATAGGGATAATATTCCTGCTAGGGAAATGGGGGAGACAGTCACCCAAACGCTGCCATTATCGAGTCTAAATAGCCAAGGCTGGTTCTGAATGCATTAAAGTGGTGGAGGAAGCCCCGGGAGGAAAGAATGTCCCCTATTAGCCAAGCCCCGAGTGTCCCCGCTACTACAATAGGGGAAAGATGCCGCGCTCCGCACTGCCTGCTGCTGCCCTGGGTTCAGTTAAATGTCAGCCCAGCATCCACAAGCTGCAAATTACCGGAGGGCGTGCAGCTCTTTCAGCCCCACTGAACCCTATCCACGGGGAAATAATCCCGGCCCCGGCTGGCTGGGGTGGAGGCATGGCCCCGGCTGTGCCTGGCTCCAAATCAGGGTGGGGGTTCAGCTGCTGCCCCCCTGCGCCAGCACCGCAGCTGGTGGGAAGCTCGGTTTTATCCAGGGGACTAAGGCTGTGGATGAAAAAATGTTGGTTTTCCTCCCAGATGCGTGGGGGAATGTATGCAGGAAGGTGGCTGCAAATGTTGGCCAAACTTCTGCACCCTCCCTGCAGGCTTGGAGCAGCCCTGGGGCAGGGAGATGCAGGGAGAACACGGGGAGGGCAGCAGGGATGGGGAGCCCCTTGCTGTCTGCTGCACGCAGGATGCGCTCCTTCCCCAGCACACACCCAGCAGCTAGCTGCGTGTCACCCCGGGCACCCCTGCCAGCAGGACACAGAGCATCCTCTGTCTCTAGGCTTTATTTGCAGTTTCCCATCTCATCCTAATGAATGTCCCCGTTGGCGTGGAGTCCTTCTCCTGCCCGGCCAAGAGGAGCCCAGGGCAGCAGGGTGCAAAGCAGGCAGGGCAGGAGGGTGCAAAGCCTGCAGCGATTCCAGCACCATGCACAGCTGCATGCAAAGTAGCCAGCCCTGCTCCCCAGCTGCCTCCGGCATCCTTGCCCCCGAGGTCATTCTGCAGCAAAAATAAAGTGATGCAGGAATATAAAATCAGTATAAATTATTACAAAGGTGACTGCGGGGTGCGGGGCCAGCTGTGCTCCAGCTGTGGGTCTGTTCCCAGGTACCTGCAGGTCCTGGGGATGCTCAGAAGCCAGCACGGGGCACGTCAGGCGCTGGGACTGTGCTGCTGCCCCCGAGCATTCCCTGCCGTGCAGCCAGGCCTGGAGCCCGTTAATAGACACGCACAATGCAGAGCAGCCCGGGGTGGTTCTCAGGGGAAAAGGGAGGCTCCAGGCGATAGCCGGTCTCATCAGCAAAGCAAAATGTGCTGGCCGGGGCGTTGACGCACTTATTTTGCCATTGTCCCTGGAAAAGGAGCGGTCGTGCTTCCCTGCTGCTGGTTTAAAACTAATTACATTCCCTTTAAAGCAGGGAAATAAAAGGTGCTTGGTTTACTGGGAAGCCTGGTCGCATTTTACTGTTGCCACCAAGGCTGAGCCCTTCCCCGCAGACCCCTGCTCACGCTGCCCCTACCTAAAGTTGCCGTCGGGCAGCGACCTCCGTGGCAGCGGGAGCACTCGGAGCAGTTGAAATGTGGCGTAAGGGTTTTGCTTTATTCTTAACTGCTGGCTTTCAGCACCTAATCCTTCATCCTGCGGGTCTGTCTGCTGCTCCCAGCCAGCCCTGCTCCCTACCCTCACCCATTGTTCCGAGTTGTTGATTTGTTTTGAATAGATGCATTTTTAACTGATTGCTAGAATTCTGGGGGGGTTTGTTTTTCTTTTTGCAGAGCAGCACCCAAAAAGCACCGGGCCTTCCCCTCATTCCCCGAGGTACTTCTCATCCCACCTCACCTCTGTCCTGCACCCTGGCTTGTAGAGCACAAGGTGGTGATGCCAATGGCCATGGGTTTGTTGTATGTGACACCACCCACGGGTGCAGGGCTGAGGGCCAGGCAGGATGTGACAGCCCCAGGGGCTGCAGGAAGGGGAACAGAAGTCCCTGGTGCTCTGATGGCATGTGGTGGAGGTGTCACCTGGATGCAAAACAAGGTCCCGAGCTTGCCACTGCTGTGTGCATGGTCACTCCGTGTTAGCTTCCCTTCTGCAAATCTCTGCGTCAAGTCCTTAAAACCCCAAACCCGTATGGGGTGCCCTACAGGGGATGTTCACAAGGAGAAGCCAGGCAAGCAGCAGCCTTTGCCAGCTGTTCCCTGTTGGGAAGGGAAGGGTTTGCTGTGATATCAGGGGCTCAGCCGAGGGTACCTGCCCCACGCTGCAGCATTCCCACGAGAATCAGTTCCATACCCAAAAGCCTCCACCTCCCCTCCCTGCCTCTCTCCCCTGCTTAATTGGTTTGCAAATGTTAAATGTCTTGGCTCTGCATCCAAACCCCTGTCTGGCTCCTGCAGATACAGCCTAACCCTAGGGGAGTGCCAGGGCTCCGGCCCCTTCGACTCCCTCTTCACCATAGCAGCGAGCCCCCGCCGGGCTGGCCATTGTGTCCCCCTCCCCTGGACAGAGCACCTGGAGACCTCCTTGTAAAAACTTCATTTGCTGGGGAAAGCTTTGATTAAAGCAGCCTGGCGGGGGGCTGCCCCGCTCCCGAGTCAATATTGGTTTTGGAGCAGATGGGGGTGTCAAGGGGCTGGGGGCCGCGGGCGCGCGGATGCCTCAGGGGCCCTTGGCAGCGCTGCCGAGATCAAAGTGGGGCAGCCCCGGCGAGGTGGAGCAGCCCTGTGTGCTGGAAACCTCGGGGAACAAAAGCATCAAAGTAAATCAAATGAAACTAATTGAAGCGCTTTAGCATTAAATAACGAGGGAGAGGCTTTCATGAAACGCCAGCTTCTTCCCGTCAAAAAAGCTCGGGACGTGCTTCCAAGAAAACCGACACGACAATCCCCTCCAACGACGACAGCAACAACAAAAAGCCCTAAACCCAAACATTTTGCACAAAAGGGAGAGATTGGGGTGGCTGGGTGGCTGCAAGAGCCCAGAGGGGAGCTGAGTGGCCATGGAGAGGGCGGTGGGCAGCCAGAGCCTGCGCCCCAAGCACGTGGCACATTTTTTCTCATGCTGCTTCAGCCCCTCAGCTCCGGGAGCTGTCACCTTGGTGCACATGGACATGCTGGAAGCTGCTGGGACCCTGTGGGAGCATTCCCAGGGCAGGGGGCAGCTGCATCACCAGCTCTCACCCAGCTCCATCCCCAGCTCCCTAAAGCACGGTGCCTGCGCTCCTCTGTGCCCGCTGCTGGCTCTGCAATAGGAGGTCTTTGCCCAAGGGCGGCTTCTTTGTCCTCAGACATTTGTTGCACGGGATCTTCCTGCTGCCAGGCCTCGTGTTCTGCATGTTGGGGGCATTTTAGGATGGAGAACGCTGCAGGGTGCAGAGAGGCGGCTGCCACCAAGGCACCTGCTGAACATGCTGGTGCCTGGAGCCCACCCCTGCACGCAGCACGCCTCGGTGAGCCTGCTGCAAGCTGGTGACCTCAAGTTGTGGCCCATTTCTTCCTTTTTGGCTCACTGTCTCTGCACAGGAAGGGCACCCATGGCAGCTTCTCATCCTTTTGGACAGGACTTTTGGTCTGCGCTTTGGTAACCACTCTCATCTAGGCGCAGGGCTGGTTTTCCCTCCCACAGCGGAGGGATCCAGACCGGAGGCAAACACTGTCCCTCCCGTGCTAAGCCCCGCTCTTCCCAAAGCATCACCCTGCCAGCCCTGCCTGGGAAATGAAAGGAGAGAGAAGCAGGGATGGACTAGAACGAAAGCCATTGAAATGTCCTTGTTAGCCGGCGGCTAAACCGGATTGTGGCCATGATGAAAGAAACCCACATGAAGACAATTAGACTAAATTATGTCCAGTCACAGAAGACAAGTTAACAGTGAAATGCGAGGCAGTCCGACTCCAGCCAGGCTCGATGTCTGGCTTACCCCATCGCTGCCACTCATACATCACCGATCAAGGGAAGCCCCTGCAGGTTGTTTTAAACCAGGGCCAGCGGGAGGTTGGGCTAATGAGTAAAATCTGAACATTCCTCAAATTTCCCATCCATCCCAGGGTGAGGGGAGGGTGGGGAAAGGGGGATGGGGACAAAGTGCCTCTCTGAGGAGGGAGGTGGATGCTAAAGGGGGAACAGAACGCTGGGAGCAGGGAGATGCTAAGCACAAATGGACCTGAGCGGTGCCAGCCTGGAGGACATCTCCTCCAAGGAGGGATCCACCCAGCTCCCTCCCCACTGCGTCCTTCCTGTAGCATGAAGTGAAGCTGGGGTGATCAGCGGTGCGGTTGGTCCTGTGGTGGGAGCCCTGCCCTTGGTGGGTTTCTCTGCCAGATAACCCAGGGATGCAGCTGCTGGGAGTGCAGAGGGTGCTTAGCGCAGTCAGGGGCTTCTCAGACCCCTGGCCCACTGTTACTGCTTTATTCCCCCAAGGACGACTCAGTCAAGAGCCAGCTCAATGCCCAGCCTCATCCATAGCAAAGCCAATAAATAAACCTCGCCCACCTCTTCGGGGTTCTTTAAAAGGGGGCTGTGGAGGAGGGGGAAGGTAATTAAAAGACATCAAAGAGAGGGCAGGAAAAAAAAAAAAAGGCATTTTAAAGAGGGAAGAAGAGGGAAAACAGCCATTCTTGATCAATATAATTGCAGTGCTTCAGCAGGCTGCTTTAAAGCACAAGCACCGAGCAGCTCACCCACTGGTCCCTGCTGTAAGGACACCCCAAAGGACACTCCAGAAGTGCCCTGCACCCAGCCCCAGGAGCAGGACCCCAGCACAGGGTGTCCCTTCCCTTAGTGTCCCTGCCTTTTACGGTGACAAAAGCAAATTTTGGCTTCCTGAGGATGAGGGTGGCCAACGCCTGCTGGAAGAGAGTGGGGTGGGGATGAGGGGTACCAATAGGACTGGGAGCCAGGGGATGCGGTGTGGGAGGAGGAGCAAATCCTCCTGTCTGGGTGCAGAGAGCTCTGGGGCTGGGTGTGCACAGCAGGTCAGACTGCAGAGTTTTGCTCGTCCTTCAAGCCTTAAACCCCCGAAATGAGAAAAAAAAAAAATGCAATTGGAAGAGAGGAAAAGATGGGAATTAATCAGTAATAAACTTTTACCCTTTTTCTTCATTAATGAAACCAGCATATGGCTCCTATCCTGAAGTCAAGCCGCCTCCTGCTCTCGGTTCTGCCACGCTCGCTCCCTCCACTGCTCCTCCGCGCGTCCCCGTCTCCATCGCCCTCTCCCTGGGATTTTAATTACATTCATCTATTTCCACTCACTGGGTCTGTCACTTTGCAGCGGGGCCGCTGTAATTATGCTGTGGGAAGCAGCGCTCACTTCGCTGAAGCCTGAGCGGATTAAGGATCCTCCGCGCCTTTTCCCACCCCTCTCTGCCAGGTACCTTCACAAAGATGACAGATGGTCAGGGACCATTTATTTCCCCTAATGAGCTGGTACAAAAGGAGATGGCTCCCCAAACACATGTATATGTTCAGTTAACTAAAAATGCCCCAAACTCCCAGGGTTTTGGCTGGAAGATGGGAAGGGTCTGAACCCGGATGTGGAAGCATGCCAGCAAAATTGGGATTTGGGGCTCTGCTTGGGAAATGGGGATAGGGGACTTGAAACGCTTCAGCCCGGTGCAGCTCAACCACAGCCCTGCAGAAGCCAACGCAACCGTGAGGCCTGGGGCTGCTGGTGGGCGTCGGAGGATCCTGAAGGATGAGGAAGATAATTCCAAGCAGAAGCATGTGCGGAGATCACGGCATGAGAAGGGAGCAGGGCTGCCGTAGCCCAAGTAAAGCACCAGAGCTTCGAGGATCTGCAGAGATTTGTGCCAGCAGACGGCTTAGAAACAAAAGGGGATTCCATCTAGCCCTCTGGGGTTTGATCTCCACGTGCACCGTTTTCCTGGGATGAGAGCTTCCTTGCAGCAGCCAGGCTATGCACAGTGCACGTGCTCTTCTCAGAGCCTCCAGCCCAGCTCCTCCAGAGATCTGCCAGGCCGATGCTTGGAGCACCAAGCCTCGAACCTATGGGACAGCACAGCCTGGCTGTTTGCAGGCATTTTCTCACCTGTATGACAGGCGCAGTTGTGTGCCCTAACATCAGCTCTGAGGCTGCTGCGGTGGCCAACGAGGTTGTCCTGGGGATGAAACGCGCCAGGGAAGCCAAAGGTCCTGACCCGTGCTGGTAATTAAAGATCCCACAGCAGTTTTTGCAAGAGAAGGGAACCAGCCCTGCTGTCCTGGCCGGGCTCCAGCTCGGGTAATTGCATTCAGCCCCTCGACCCCGCGGGCCGGCTCGGTGGCAGCTGTGACATGCCACAGTGTGTGCCGGGGCTGCGGGGTGACGCGGGGGGACCCCAGAGCCAGATAAAAGGTGAGCTGGGGGTGTTCAGCGCCTAACCCTGCTGCTAGCTCATTAAAAGACAACATTTGCAGGTCCCCTTTAAACTGTTTATCCATTATTGAAAATACCATATGTTACATGTCCATGAAGATCAGCTTTCAGCCTCAAGATAAGCTGCCTCCATTTATTGTTCTTCCCTCTCTCCCTCCTCCCTCCCTCCCCCTGGGCTTTTAATTACATCCATCACCTCCCACCCCTCCGGTGGGGCTGGCTGCCTGGCTCAGGGAACAGGGCCCAATTTTTCCTCTTGGAAGGGAGCAATTGTTTCGCTTCCCGCACACAAGTCCTACAGCGAGAGACATTTAGCAGCCGCTGTGAAATTTCAGCCAGGATTGGAATTTATTTTAAGACGCCGGCCTTTAAATTTTTCATTAAACCTTTTCCCCCTGTGATGCAGCAAGCTTCTGCGGGGACCGGGGGAACGGCGTGTTTGCATGCCTGGCACGTCAGGAAGGGAGGGAGGATTTTGCTTGGGCAAAGACATCCCAATGCACATCCCTGTGCTGGAGCAGGAGCGAGCCCTGGGCTCGCTTTGCTTTGGGTGGGCTGCACCGTGAGCAGCCCCGGGCGTGCTGCCTGCTGCAGGGCTTGCTGGCAGCACCCTGCCGTCAGCCCTCGGGTTGGCTGCTTGCAGCTCCGCCAGACTTCATGCTGACATTCACCGCGCTGGGTGCGGGCTTTTGCCGGGAAGGCGATGCCTGGAGGAACTCCGAGGGGATGAAGCCGCCTTCAGGAGATCTGCAGCCTTCTGCCCACGTGCTCTGCTTTGTGCTTTCCTTCCAGCTCTGCTCTGTGCTTGGCAGGGGCTCTGCAAAGATTAAGTGAACCCACGCAGAGGACGCAGTGGGGCTCCCACAAGCACAGGGGGGGCACAGCTGTCATCACACCCAAAGGAGATGCGACGGGGCTGCCCACGCAGGCTGAGCGCAGCACTTCCACCCACTGCATTGCTCTGCAGCCTTAACTAAAGTCTTTCTTTCTGATGTGCGATAATTTCTAGCTTTGGCTCTTTCGGATCTTTGGCCAGGCTTTTCCTGACTATAACCCGAAAAAGTGCTGCTGGTGAGCATAGTGCCTCCTACCCGAGCAGCCAGCACAGACTTGCTCGCTGTTAGATTGCTCCTTCCCATCAACAGCAGCAGCAAAACCAGGAACTTCTCCTGCAAAGCCCAGCCCAGCCCGTTAACAGAGACTCCTGGGCAGAACTCCCTGCACCCTGGTGCCACCCAGCCGTAACAAACTGATCACCCGCACCCAGGCGCATGGGGAGGCTTTTGCAAGGCAGCAGGTTTGAGCCTGAGCTGCTCAGCGCACAGCAGCGAGGTGTATCATTAATTTATTAATTATTCACACAGCGCCAGACGGGCGCGCGTGAGATCAGACAGGGACTGCTGGCTCCCAGCAAGCTCCCTGACTCCCCTTATGTCAAGACTTGCTCTTCAGTCACAGGCACGTTGTCACTGGCCACCTGCATGTGACAGGACAATCTTTGTTAAAATCCCAATTAGCAGATAATAAGGGCAGCACAAAACCACACTCTCCCGAGCCAGGCTGGCGCACACCATCCTTTCTCTTCCCCTCTCTGTTTGAAATAAAAGGCTTCTTGTCAAAACTTCAGGGCAAGAAGCAGCTCAGGTGAGCGGAGGGATGGGGCTGAAGGATGAGGGATGCTGGAGGGACCCCAGTCACAGAATCATAGAATCATAGCATCGTAGCATCATAGCATCATAGCATCATAGAATGGCTTAGTTTGAAAGAAATCATCTAGTTCCAACCTCACCGTGGGGCCCATCCCCCTCTGAGCCCACGGTGACAGGCACAGCACAGCACCGCGGGGGATGAAGAGCATCTTCGAAAGGCCCTGAGAAGTTTCCCTTTCATCGCTTGCTTGCAATTGCCATGAAGCATTAATGCAGGGTGGTAAAGGGAGAGAGGAGCAAACAGGCCAGGCAGCCGCTGCCAGCACTTTCATCCGTGCATGAGGCCGGGGATGCAAATCTGGGAGCCACCTCCCGCTGGGACATGTCAGCAGGATCATGGCAAGGATGGGGCAGAGGAACCTGCATGGATGGTTTGGGATGGCGTGGGCAGGCAGGAAAATGTCGGTGTGATGCCAGCAGTGCTTTTCTCATCTCGCTTTCAAACAGGTTTTAATCTATCAGTAATGCTTTCAGTAAGAATTACTGGCAGAAGGTAGGACCAGAGCTCGTGGTTTGCCCAGTCAGAGGAAGTTTGGAGCATCCAGCCTCAAGGAACAGAGAGAAAAAGCTACAGAAAGAGATGTGACATTCCATCTGCAAGGCTTAGGGGAGCAGGCGTTGGGCTTGATGATCTTGAAGACATTTTCCAGCCTAAGTAACTCCATGACCCCATGAAATGTGCCCCAGCACTGTGAGATACCTGGGCATCGCTGCTTTGCAGGGAGCAGCGTGCCAGGCTGGGTGTCCTGTCCCTCCCACCCAATTAAGACTATTCTTTTTGCCATTCCAGGCAATTTTTTAATATAAAATTGAGACCATGAAAAATCACGTCCTTTCGCTGGAAGACAACAGGGCATTTCTCACTGTGTCACTGCGTGCAGCCTGGGGAGCTCGTTTGCTTATTTTTAACTGGGGGAATGAAGTAACGACGTTAATCTTCCGTGTGCAGCTCTAAAGAAGTCGAAACTCCCACCGAATGCCATGAAATCCCCTCCACAATGAAGTCGTTCAGAGGTGCCAATCACGAGCACTGGAAGGGAAAACCTTCCCAAGAGGAAGCGGTGCTGCTGGTGCACCCTCAGGGTGAGGTGCGTGCCTGCGTGGTTTGCTTTTGTGAGGACAAGTGCAAACACCCACCAGCAGCCAAAGTAAGGTGGCAGCAGGATTGTCCCTTCCATTCCCAGGCCTTCCTCCTCCTCCTCCTCCTCCCCTTGCAGGATGCCAGGAGTTGGGATGCACGGGAAAATGGGCAGACGGATAAAACCATCAGCAAGAAGCAGGACGCAATGCTTCTATACAAACACAATCATGGTATTTCTATTTAATGCATTAAAAGAATGATCAATGAAATTATTTTTTCCCAGCCACAGAGCATTAGAAAGCTTTAAGCAACAAAAACTTGGGGTGCAGAGGAGCCTCCCACCCAGACCAGAAGGGTGCAGGAAGGTCCCGAGCCGATTTTTTGCTCGGCAAAAAGTGCCAAAAGAAAAGCAGCCTGAGCACCCAGCACTGCAAAAACCCATCGTGACGCCGCCGCCTTGCTTCCTGCCACGCTCTGAGCTGCTCCGGGCGTGCTGCAGGGCAGGGTGGGCTGGGCGCAGGGCAGACCCCAGCACGCGCCCAGCACCCAGAGGACGCGGAGAGCCGCAGCTCGTGTCATTAGCCTTGTAAACAAGGCGGACTTTCTCAAAATATTTATTTTAGGACCCAAATTAAATGTTCCAGCTCCCTGGGAATTCAATTCGCCCTTTCTGCGGGCGCTACGCAGGGCTCCCAATGCCTCAGTGCACGGCTTTAAAGGCATTTCTCCACTCTTTTGGATTAGTGACCCATTCTAACGGGTCCTCATTGACCGGGAGTGTGGGTCTCTCAAAGAGTCCATTGGATGCAGCTTACAAAAGAGTTTAGCCGGAGATGAAGAGTTTACAAAAAGTTTGTAGGAAACCGTGGAGTCCTTTTAAAAGAGAATAAACTGCCACTGCTGTGTCTGGGCTGAGTTAATCTGATTAGGCCAAGCTCATCAACAGCCCCACTGAAAGGAGCGAGGCGGGGGGAACGCGGGCTGGGGACGGCCCCAGAGAGAAACCGGGGACCTTTTTACTCGGGAAGTCAAACAAAACCTATTGTGGCAGAGCATGCTTGCCTACAGATGGCAAAATGACAAATCTTTTCAGAGGCAAAGCAAATATAATTGATGGCTTTTTTTTTTTTTTTTTTTGCCCCAGGTATGGGAACAGACACTTAATAAGCTTAAGGGAAAGCGAAGTGAGAGGGGCCACGAAATACCACAGATACTTGTCCTGGCTGCTTGGATGGCACAGGGCGATGAAGGTCACCTTCTGTACATGAAACGTGGGGAATAGGAAGTCCTAACACCTAGCATTTATGCTCCTGGGTCCCTTAGGAACCACATGGCTACCCATGGTGGGAAGAGATGCAGACCCCATGCCCATGCTCCACCACCATCCGCCCCGAGCTGCCCCTTGGTGAGCAGGTGATGCAGAGCCCCCGAGGTTTTGCAGCAGTCTCCTCACAAACCCAGCCACTGAGGCTGCTCGGAGCCACACAACCTTCAGCCCCGAGCAGCCGTGCTGGCAGCAATGCACTGCAAGCTGATGCACTTGCATGGTGTGCTTGCACGATGCTCTTCCACGATGCACTTGCCTGATGTTCTTGCGTGATGCCCTTGTGCAATGCACATTTTTGACCTGGGAAACCACTGGAATCTTTCACCAAGCACCTGAACAAGGCTTCGGTCCCCACCACACGTCCCAGCTGTTTTGCCCCACGGGGCTGGGCAGCATCACGGCATCTCGCTTCGAGATGCTTATTGTGGGCAAAATAAAAACCCCAATTGAATGTCCTGCTGGAAAGTTACACCGCCACCATTGCCTTCTTGGGAGGTGCTTTATGCTCTGTATTAGAGCAGCCAGGGTTGTGCTTGGATTTAACATAGGCAGCTCCTTAGCCAATATAATTAAGAACAGTATCAGTGGAAGGCATGTAAGGAGATTTTCTCCCCAAGGCCACCTAATACAGATGTAATTGACTCTATTTTCTGCTTTCTGCACATGGATTGCTGCAACTCAGCCCCTATTATCCGCCAACAAATGAACAGGATCCGGTGAAAGGGACCTCTTCAGCCAGGGCCGGGCGCAGAGAATGGAGCACTGGGCTGTGTTAAATCCGGACACAACGCGGCTCCCTTCCCTCCCTTTTCATCTCCGCCGCCTTTTCAAGATGTTTTTCCCGGGGAGGGTAAGTCAGCAAATCTGTGTTTGGGCGAAGCGTTGGCACTCGGGGAAGAAGGGAACATCTGTCCCAATCAGCTGGGCTATTCTGTCGCCGCGCCGCCAGACAAAACCGGGGCGATGCCTTCGGAGCGGGGTTTTGTGCGCGCCGTTGCAATTTCCTTTGGCTGAAGTTTCTAAGGGCGGGGAAGGAGGAAGGGAGGTGAGAAAAGAAATTAAACCCCATTTGCTTCGTGGTGAAAGAGGCCCAGAAAAATCTCCATTTCTAATGCCGCACAATCCCCGCCGCGTTGCCTCCGCTGCGTTCCCACAGCCGTCCGCGAAAGGATGTCCTCAGCAGCAGCAGGCACGACGAGCAGCAGTTTGTTAGCACAGGCAGTGACATCCTCAGAAATACCCTTGCTCATAGCTGGAAGAGCCCCAGCATCTCCTCAGAGCAAGAGATGCTCTGAGCCCACTCCCGCTCGGAAGCAAGGGACGCGTTGTGCAGCAACCAGAGGTTTTCCCACTCCACTTTTGGAGGATTTGGCGAGCCCTCCGACCTCAGTAATTAATTTCAGCTGATTACAGTGGTGAGTTCCAGGGAGGAAAAAGAGGTGGCACGAGGTTTGCAAAGGATGGTCGGGGCAGGAGGCTGTGCCGTGATTTGTTACACATTACAG
>VXAV01005067.1:37376-59802 GCA_013399715.1 Alectura lathami | reverse complement strand
TTTTTTTTTTTTTTTTTTTTTTTTTTAATCTGGTTATAGACATTTGAGAGATTTTTCTCAGACCACAAGAATGTGACCATTGACTAGTCTCATATCCTTCCTTCCTCTGAATTCTAAATTCTCTTGTATTAACAGAGATCTCAGTAATAATTTCCTTCATACGTCACTTCGCAAAAGAAAAAAAAAATAGCATATACAAATGAAGTAGGTTCCATACCTTGAAATTAAATGCTGCCAGTATGCCAGAAATCCCAACAAAGGGCATCATGGCATTTCTCATCTTTCATATTGCCAAGGTTCCCTTAAATCAGGGATTTATAAACTGAAACATGGAACAGGTCTTCATCAGCTTCATCCTCCCAACAAAATAAGCAGTCCACATTTAAACTTGTTTAAGAACAAATCTGAAGCCAGAAGTCCACTTGCCTCTTCCCACAGAAGCACACACATCTCCACCTGAGTCACAGTGGACTTATGTTACACATTCTGACTTGAGTGAAACTGTTCCTGAGGCCAGGCTCTTTTCAGTGGTGCCCAGTGACAGGACGAGGGGCAATGGGCAAAAGCTGGAACACAGGAGGCTCCATGCAAATGTAAGAAAGAATTCCTTTACTGTGAGGGTGTCGGAGCGCTGGCGCAGGCTGCCCAGAGAGGCTGTGGAGTCTCCTTCTCTGGAGGAATTCAAGACCCGCCTGGACGCCTTCCTGTGCGACCTGCTGAAGGGAACCTGCTTTAGCAGGGGGTTGGGCTGGATGATCTCCTGAGGACCCTTCCGACCCCTACAATCCTGTGATTCTGTGTGATCTGTTAAACTGGACAGGGCAAAGTTTCATCAGCCAAACAGTAAACAAGGCACTGATTTGTGCTGTAAGGCAGACGGAGATCCAAAGTTTCTGTGGTATTGGATGTCCTCATTCTCGTGTGACAATATTGTTCCGATTAGACTGAAAACTAGGGCTTTTACTTTTCTGTGGCTATTGAACACAGGAATACAGAGGTAGGAAAACTATTATCTGTCTGTAACTCAAGGTCCCCTGATAACTGGGTCTTCCCAGCCCTGTCCCATGCCACCTTTTGGAGTTGGTCATAACCTAAGCGGACATGAGCAAATATAATCTGTAACACATTAAATAATCATTTGTAAAAAGATAGCAGCATCTGGAGACAAAGTTTTTAACAACACGGGCTGATATTTTTACAAGCGCTGTCAGTTAAGGACATACACATCAAGAGGTTAATAAACTCTGCTGAATTTACAAATATAATCTGCAATGCTCGGGTTTTAGCTTCAGGTAGCAGATATTCATTAACAACTGATCTCCACCCAGGTAACAGATCTTGAAATGTAGTAATTAAAAGAATGGCAGAAGGCACATTTTAGGTTCTGGAATTCCAGATTAAAACATTGTTGTCTTTTCCTCTGGAATGAATTGGCTACGGCAGTAATCTGTTATTATTTATACATATTTACATAAATTCAATATTTATATCTATGTGGACTGAGGGTTTAACTGATTATTTATGGATGTGGTCTGAAATCCAAGACCTTTATGGCTGAATTCCCAGTGTCCTGTATGAAATTCTCTGAGACCCATAAAAAAAAAAAAATTAATCTATTTCAGGTTCCCTATCTGAAAGAAGGATGAGAAAACAATGGAGATAATAATGCCTCTTTAGACATTCTTCTCCTTATAGATTTACATATAATAACAGTAGCCTCTTTGAGAAGGAAGTGATTTTTACAGCATAAATTTGTGCAGAACTAGAAGCCTTGGGGGACTAAAAATAATATTGTAATATAAACGATAATTAATTTAACTGGAAAATTTGTACTATAAATATACCCTGAGCAGCAGTCAATGGGAGATCATGCGATGAATCACCAAACCAGATGCGGGTTAGCTAATACAGGCAGAAATGCAAATACTTCCAGGAACACAAGAAGGAGCAAATCCATGCAGCCCACCGTTCTGTCCAGCCACCACAACCCTCTGCTGGGCACAGGGCTTGCTGTGCCCACCGCTGCTACCACCATGAGGCAGGCAGCCAGAGCCCGCAGTGGCCTAGCTCCCACAGGACGCTCCCCAGCCACCAGCATCGTGTCCCCGCTTCTCTTCTCTTCTAGGAAACCATCTTCCTCCTTGGCCCGCATCCACATTTAGGCGCAGGTTTTTAAATGCTGTTTAAGCACTTTAGTTTCACTGAAGTGTTTACTGAAATTAACCTTGGAAATCCAGCCCTCCATTAAGAGCAGCACCAGCCTGCCAGTGGCCTTCCCCTTCCTCACCCTGAGCCAGCAGCAGCCTCAGCAAGCCCAATGCAGCATCTGAAGATTTTTCACACGCTGTGAAAACACATGGCTTCATCTGTCATCGTGCCCTAAGAACCGGAGGAGCACAAGCCCTGTTTTCAGAGGCAGCCCTGCCTTACAGCTTTTTTTTTTTTTCTCCAGGGGAACTCAAAGAAGGAAGCATCGGTCAGAAAGACAGAGGCTGGCGGGCACCAGTTATCAGCCACACGGGCAGGAAGCACCGACTTTCTGATACCACGTGAGATGCTTAGAAAGCCAACGGTAATTATCATTGCTGTAGGCCATGTGGCAGCCCAGACACTGCCCAGCCACTCCCACCAAGCAGCCCCTGCCGCCAGCGGTGGCACTGGCAGCAGACAAGCACCATGGCTAGAAGACACAGCCACCGATGGTCTGCACTGAAAGAGAGTTTTCTGGCATGGTATCAACACACACTGCACAAGACCAGGCATGATACTTTCTCATTTCAGCATTTTCTACTGACACTCTTCTTTGCTGTTATTTGATTAGTTACTACTATTAGAGTCATTACTCCATTGGCCTCAAAGGCCAACACAGAGTCTATAAGCACTTACTATGTGTGACACAAATTACATCACAGTGGAAAATAAATGCTTATGTCTTTAGCAAGTTTGTAGTTGTAAAAATTAAAAAATCATTACATACGAAGCTACTTAAGGTTCTTTTAATTCACCTATTTTAAAATATGACAAAAGATAATTTCATATATAATCCACAAGTCAATACCTTTTTTAGGAAGTGCAGAAACTAGGGCTTTGACTCTCTCAGAACTTCATCAAACAAGTAAACCATTTTACTGTTGGCAAAAATGCATATTTTACTCAAAAATGTTTCATGCTTAAGGTTTCACTCAGCCCCCTGCCTCCAAGAATTTCCCACTTGCAGTCTGTTAGATGTGTATCCCACACATCGCCCTCCTACAGAAAGTGCCTGTTAACGGGTCATGGCTATGGCTGAGGGTGACAAAAGCAGAGCTGTCTGAAATTAGGCATTTCTTCTCTTTGTTTGCCAGCATCTCAGCCATCCGTGAGCTGTACCCACAACTTCCTCTGAACGCCTCTGCCCTATTTGTGCCCAGCCAACTCGCCTGAAACCCTCAGGGACTCGGCTGCAGTTTGTTAGACTAACGATCCAGCGGCCTATGTGACAGCAGAGGGTTGGAGTCAGGTTGTTTGCATTAATTGCTTTACGAACCAAAATTGATTTTATAGTTTTGAAGTCAGGTTGTCCGTATTACTTGTTTCATGAACATCATGAAATGACATCGATCTTATAGTGCTGCAGATTGATTTATTTCGTGATGCATAAGTCGTCATCCAGTGTTTATGTCCTATAGCTAATGGGCACTTTGAAACTCCTTTCTAAGCCCTTCTTGCATCCACTTGAAACAAGTGCTACATATAAATCAATTCATTTAAGTGTGATTAAAGATTTTTAGAACAAAATCTGAAAAAACTTTATGTTGCGTGGTCTCCTCTCACCCATGTGAGTTTAGTTATCAAGTAACAGTTTCAGACAAACAGTGGAAAAAGGAAGATCACATCACTGCAGATACTGCTCTGTAACAAACAGCAGCAGCGAAGGATTTCCCCTCCCAACCCAGACAGAAGTTTTCCCACCTCCTCCACTAGGCCTCTCCCTCTACACAGAGCTCTCTTTGGGAAGCTGGACTCCGCCCCGGAGCACCGTGCCCACCCTGGCGCCCTCCATCACCCACCGCTCACGGGTTCCCTCCCGTTGCTCAGGCAGGCTTTGCTTGCAGGCTTAGGGAGCCGGGCACTGCAGCGGCCTCACAGGCAGCTGCCACAGCGACTTGCAAGGCCAGAATAAAATTGGAAAACCAAGTCTGTAGGAGTCCAGCGTTAGCTGAGCACGGTTTGGATAGCCAGTAGCAAACGTTCAGCACATCAGAGCCCAGACTGACTGCAGACCAGATATCTTTGTTTCCGTGAGCAGCAATAACATATCTATCCAAGCCAATTAGACTTGAGAGACAATCTCTTCACTATATTGAAGTGCTTAAATAAATAAATAAAATCCCTTGTTTCTCATCTCTCCTATTTCACAGGATCACAGAATGTTAGAGATTGGAAGGGACCTCGAAAGATCATCTAGTCCAGTCCCCCTGCCGAAGCAGGAACACCTAGAGCAGATCGCACAGGAACGCGTCCAGGCGGGTTTTGAATGTCTCCAGAGAAGGAGACTCCACAACCTCTCTGGGCAGCCTGTTCCAGTGCTCTGTCACCCTCACTGTGAAGAAACTTCTCCGCATATTTAAGCGGAACCTCCTATGTTCCAGCTTTCGGTCTAGTGTAAATTAAGTGACTTTTACTGAGCTGCATCAGATCTGCAGCACTGCAATTATTAGTAATAGTGTTGTGACCATAAAACTTTGGTGTGGCCTAAATATCCTCCTTGTTCTCTGCATGTACTGATGTCAAAATTCTAACTAATTTAAATATATAAATAACACCAGAAAGCAATCAAGATTCCTTCACTACATTCCTCTCACAGGATAAGTTTCTCATACATATGTATTATGACCAAAAGACGTGTTCTGCATACTGACAGTGCCTCTTGTTCTCAATGTTCTTGTTCACTCTGATAGGTCACCAGCTTTTGATATTGAGCTTTCAGAAAATGCTGCTTTCTTTGGTAAAGTTCACTTTCTTATCAAAATAAGAAATAGCAAAATATCTCAATCCGTCCTAAAAAAAGTCAATACCTCACAGAAAATAAACAGGAGAAAGGAAAAAAAGATGTGTTTCTCCACCATTAAATGACATTCATACATCTAAGCACCACACTCCTCTAAGTCCCATCACAAGAGAAAAATGACGATGCATCACTGCAGAGAGAGTATGAGAATGGCAGAAATAAACACAGGACACCTAAATCACTCCCCCTCAGGAAGAAGAGCCGTAATTCAGAATTAAAATATTTTTTCATCTGCAGCTGGAACATGTCATTTTCTCATTTGCAACTGAAAACAAATTATTTTCAGCAGGCTTTTTTTTTTTTTTTAAACAAAAGTTTTGCATTTTCCACTTGTCACTTTTATCTTTGATTTACACATCAGCTGAGAAGCACTTCTAACAGATGAAGAGTATGCATAAATCTACAGTATTTTTGGAAAAGAAACTTCAATTCCATGAGTTGTTTATACATTATGAACTATTTCTAACACATACATGATTTATGGTGTGCAAACTAGAGCCAAATACATCCACGTGCATAAAAGAGGATATTGTTCTCCTCAGCAACGTGATTGCCACCAAATAGATATATTCTGATATATTCTATTGAGCACTGAAAGAACTAGCCTCTTTACACCACTGAAATATGCTCAGCAACTTTCTGAGAGCAGCAATATAAACTAGCTAGTTATTTTCCTGGTATCCTAGTATGTTTTAGTGCATCTTTTTCATGAAGGTAGCAAGTTAGGTCTGATTTTCAGAAAGGACTGAACAGTCTGTGGCAAATGTGGGTACTTTTGGAACAACAATCTAAAATACCTAATTTCAGTCTGAACATTTAGTATTTGTGGACACTAAAGTGTTCTACTTTACATAGCCACCAGCAGAGGAATTACCAATGGAATGCCCTGACAAAGGTACCAGAGTGTATATATATACATATATACACAAAGCGTGCGGTCATGTTCTGGCTTTTAGGCTCCCAACCCAAGTAACACTGCGATTGTGCCAAACAAAACAGCTACAACAGACAGGAAGGCTTTGGTGCAGATTGTTATAGAAGTTGGTGGAAGAAGAATTTAGGGAAGCAGCAGCCCAGATGGACTCCAACAGGAGCTCTCTGATCTCACATGAACCACTGCACAAAGTTCTTTGGTGCATGCAGGACCTGGCCTTGTAAGCATGGCTTGGGATTTCTCAGAGCAGGACCTCAGAATGAAATACAGTCTTGGGAAGTGTAAATGTCTTGATGGCTTTCAGGCTCTGGCTGCCTAGCCTGTAGGCTTTTCTAGGCACACCTTCAAGCAAAGCTGTGAATAACCAGGGAGTTTTGCTAACATGGAAATCAATACAATTTACAGTTGTCCAGATTTCACTGCAGAAGAACAAATTATGGTCCATCTGTGCGTTAGGCTTTGTCACCTAGAGAAGCCATTATATGAGGCATCTGTAACTTCTTCTCCCTGTGGATATGATCTTGATATAACTTAGAGAAATGCTTCAATGCATTGAAGCAAGGAGGGCAAAGCAGGAGGAATGAAGGCTGAGGTCTGTCTTGAGTAAAAAACAAATACGCTCTCTACCTAGGACACCATCAGGAGGTTCCATGATTATTCAAGTAATATTTCCCTCCACTATTTATACAACCTTAAGTATTCACAAAAGTGAAGCCAAAAATACCCCCCAGACACAACAAAGAGGACAGCCTCTTTGCTGGATGTAAGTAGTACCCTCCTTACTGACCTTTAGAAAAGGCAGGGAAGAAAGGCAAGGAGGTGTCAATTAAGCAGAGACAGACAGCAGAGAGGTGCCGTGAGTTGTGCCATCTAGGCATTTTTATCCACTCTCCTCATCCTCCAGGAACACATAATTAATTTACAGTCATTTTAACCTGCGAACGACACTTGTACAGCTGGAGGACTGACAATCAGTTTCCCATGCTAGCATCAGGGTGTAAAAGCCTAAGTGCTGCCACATTCGTGCGGATGCCTTGAAAAATATAATTGATGGGACCTCCTACCTTGTTAAGTGCAGTGGCACTAGCTGTAACCACATGCAGGCAGGAGGCATACATGCTGCTCTTCAGCAGAAAAAAAAAAAATCAAAAGTAAATAATAAATTAAACAGCCCCTTAGAGTCTTATCTTGAAACACCGTTAACACTAACATCTTCGTTTCTTTGTGTTTTAACTCACAGAATGTGGCAGTGCATGTGCATAAGCAAACTGCCTGGTACACAGCTTTATCTTGTGGATTAGATGGCAATAAATTCAGGCCACGATGTACACAGTCTCTGCTAGAACCACCATAAATTACACAAGTTAATGACAGATCAGTGGAAGAGAAAGGAGTAAGAACTGTAAATGTGTGCATATTTGTACAATAATTCAAGGAATTGCAGATGACAAGGTCTCTTTGCTGAAAAATTGTTCAAATAAAAAGAGCCCAACTTGAAAGGACTGTAAATACCAGACAGCATTTTCACTATCTAGACTATCCAGAAAACAGACTGAGCTTACACACTATGGTAGGTGCATTTGGGGCTCAATGGACAATACAGAGTAACGAGCTAAGCTACTGCCCTGAAGGCCGGAAAAGCCTCCACTTGATCCAGCCAGGCATTTGCCGCAACACCCCTGAGCTACTAAGATGGCATTCAAGTATTTGAATTACCAAAAAACGCCGTTCGTGTGCGTTAACTGAGGGTATACTCATGGGCCAGCAAGGCCCGCCTTCAGGAACTGCAGCCCTGACGGGCTGGGCAACCCCAAAGCTACTCTGCTGGGGTCACCAGAAAGCTTGTGGACCTGCCTGTTACTGCATTCTCCCGTGACACATTCCACTCCTCTTTTCACTCTCTCCGCAGCCAGCTTGTGCTCCCGGCACGCAGGATAGCGAGTGCCGCAGCCACCCCAGGTAACACCTGCGGGTCAGGCTTCACTGGCCAGGAAAAGAAAGCCAGCACCATTCTGCACAGAAACTCCCTTCCCTTCATCCAGACTGCAAAGTTCCCTATGCCTGTCTGAGCGGGGAGGAAGACCTTCCCACCTGGCACAAGTCCCTCTGAGCAGCCCTCTTTATGCTATTGCAGCTAAAACGAGCCCTTAACCGAGGTAACTTTACCTACGGGCAGCGACTGGCAGGGGAGACATCCACCCTGCTGCTCCATGCACAGGGTGTGCTCTTTTAAAAGGCAAGAGGAAAGATTGTAGATGCATAGATCTTAATATGTTGCAAGAAGGGGACATATATACCATAAGTAATCTGACAGAAAAACAGGCTCAAAGATGATAAATTTCATTCCACTGATTTAAAGCAGTAGAGAAATGAATGGTAATCAGTGCATTATCTCCAAACCCAGGTACCTAAAAGCTCCCTTGGCTGTAAAATGTCCTGTTAGTCAGGAGTTGGTTGTATTTCTTGTGCAGCATAACAAATGTGAGCCTGCCTTCCAGGAGTGGGAGTCCTCCTCCTTCGTGGGAGCAACGGATACCCTCAGGGCACTGAGTCATTGCATACTGTACCACAGAGCTAAAAATAGGGAATTGTGTCAAACCAGATTTATAAGAGATTGCTTTCTGTGCGCAGACAGCCCGATTCTAGATTTACATCCGATCCGTGCTCAGCTGTTCTGAACACTTCAGAGGCCGTTAGACGAGCCCAGTGCAATACAGCTTTAGTTATACATGAGTAACTGTCCCACCACTGCCCACATGCAGAAATAAAAAATAGTAAGGAAAAAAGGCAGAAAGAAGGGAGATCTAAGTGAATAACCTGCAAGTGTCATGAGCACTAGCTTCAGATTCATAAATACTTTCAATCCCAGACACCTGAAAAATTAGTATCAATTTTATCAGGTATAAGCCAGAACATGTTCTTGGTGGTTTTTTTCTTGTTTTTTTTTTTTTTTTTTTTTTTTTTTCTTCCATCACAGCTGAACTTACAGGCTACTTCAATTCCTCCCTTAAAGGATCTACAACATGCTTTCTGTACATCTTTGCTTATCTGCCTACCCCAAGGGCAGGGGACATGACAGTACGTACGAGATAAAAGTTATGTTGGTCTGACCAAATTACACATGAGCAGTGAACTCATGAATAAGTTATGGAAGTCATTACAACAAGTGCCAGTAAAACCTTCTTATACGACACCATCGTATATTCTACATATGCGACTTATTTTACAGGAAGGAAAAAACTCTGCATAAGACACTTTTTAGAGAGCCTTAAAATTTTTTATTGGGGCCATTTCTTCTATCCTTCCAACTGCAAACCAGACTTTAATTAAAATAAGCCATGCTCAACTGTGCTCGGAGATATAGAACATTTGAAACATCTCTCAAAGTTACTGCTGTAGTTTTCACTTTGTCAGAACTCATGACCCACCAGAACTTGAACAAAGCGTTGTCCCAGTGGAAAGTTACAGCCTTCCATTTCCCAATGGTGGAAAATGTCTAGGTAGAATCCTGGGTGGTCACAAAGCCAGACATCTTAAAACTATGAAATATTGTCTATTCTGAACATTCCACCACTATAGTTTTCTAAGGTAGAGAAAATTTCAAGACTATTGGCCAGGATATACTATTGTTCAGCTGGCTTAATCAGAAGAATAACAACTTTATGCAGATACTTAAAAATCAATTCCCATGAAGCTGAATGAGGTGTCAGTAAGGTGAATTAGTGTCAATAAGGAAAGTATCAATCCTTGTTTACTTTTTACTTACCCCACAATTATAGGGCAACAACGCGGGAAGAAGGGAAAGGAGGGTGAAAGTGCACTTATTTTATTTCTGTGTTATAAAGCATCCACTTTCAGTTCGCCAAATTTTAACAGTGAGGATGGTTCAAGACATGAGTTTGTCCAACGTTTTCTCAGAGTTCAATTCTTGCAGGTATTTTTCCTCCCTTAAAATGGCAAGCAAAGGTTCAAATCACCAGGAGCTGATAACTGGCATTGTTTTCAGGGGAGCTGCGGGCACACAGGGTAGATTCATTCATCTAAATATAGGTTTCTCCCACTTTGCGGGTTGTCTATGTACTTTTATTGCCTTCCTGAGGAAAAAAGCCCCTTATCAGCACCCAAAACGGAACAGTTGGAAGTAAACAATTTGAGCCCTGGAGGTGCTTCCTTCTGCACTGGCAAGATGCACCTCCAGGCTCTCTGCTCACCCTGTAGGTGTTTGCAGGCAATGCAAATGCAGCCCACAGAGTCTAATACTGACTGCAAGGTTCTTCACTGCTTTGCCCCAAACACAGCCACTTGCACACGTGTAAAATCAGTCAAAAACCTTTTTAACATGGTGAAGTTTTTCAGTTCATACTCTGCTAGGTCACTACCTCTACACCAGCAGTTAATTTGTCCGTAACTGTACTTCTGACAAGAGCAGCACTTCAATCAACAGCGCGGCTTCTCCTTATGCTGGGTCTGCAATCTGGACCGCGTTTTGACACACTTGCCAGGTACGTCAAGGGATTACCTGAAGATTTGTTTTCATTTATCAGTTGCAATACTGAAATAGCCTTTGCTCACCTATGTTGATTTCTGAGGAGATTTGCCACTGTTTTCAAAATCCCACTGAATTAAGGAGAGAAGTGTAGGCATTGGCACTCCTTGCTGATTTTCAGTTCTGCATCCCCACTGCAATTCTTCAAGACATTCACAGGCACGATTTCCTCAGGCTATCAGTACTCATGTTTTGCCTTACTACCTTTCAAAGCACTGAGATGCTTAACTGGGCTCTTGTGCTCCTGCCCAGCGATTTTCAAGAGATAATTTATAGAGCCAGTGGGGGAAAAGAAAGAAATGCCAAACATCCAATGCACTCCCACTGTTTTCCTGAGCGCTGTGTGGAACGAGACCTCCATCTCCCTGCCAGAGAGCCTGGGGTCCTGCTGGGGGATGGCTCCTCAGGAAGCAGGAAAAGGCGAGAAGAGCATGAGGTATCAACTGCTAAATCAATGAGAGACCCGGTAAAGCGTCAGACAGCTTGGCCAGGCAGCCAAGGCAGTTAAGCCCTAGAAAAACTGCTGCTGCCGACAGAGCTTGTGGATAACAGCCTCCCTCTGCCCAGAGCTCAGGGCAGGGACAGCAGGCACACGGGAGGGTGTTAAGTTTTACAGCAGCATCTACTCAGGCTGTAACGAGTGGTATAGTAGCATAGATTAAACCCTCCTGGTCAATGATGTAGATGCTTTGATGAGTCTTGGCTGTCCATCATTAAATCTCATCTGTGTCCTTCACTTCAGCAGTGGGAGGCAATTCAGGATTAATGTTCCAGGGCAATGCTCCATCCAAGCCATGAGCATGTGGAACCATCTCCTTTGTTTCCACAATGGTTTTTCCCCCGAACTCTTTTAAATATATGATCTCTCATCATGGGCCTTTTCTTCCAACCTGCCTTCTCTCATCCCATGCATTCTTTGCCTCTTAATCTCTATTACCTGTAAGTTGAGATGGCCACACTCTACCCCACATGCATGCAGACTGAGGTTTTATTTCTTCCTGTATTCCCATCTAAAGTGAAGCAATAGTGAATTGCACAACAGGACGATGGACCTGAGTCCAGATCGTGCTGGACACACCATGTGGAAAGAGGGTTCTTTCAACTGCTTGTCACACAGCAAACTCTCACCTTCCACGGTCTAGATGCTTGCATCTAAACTTCCTGTGAAACAGGAGGAAGAAAATAGCAACATGAAGCATATCGGAATTAAGGAGTTTTAGCAGAAGTCAAAAGATGACACACAAACACGGGGTGACTGCAGCAGGCAGTATATGTGGGGAAGCCCGAATCTGCCTGAATGAACGTGGAGGGTCAGGCTGGCCTCAGCTGCCCCTGGGCCCAGGAATCTGCAAAGGCCATGTAATGTTCTTTTGTGTGCTGACTTTGTAGTGCAGCTCAATCCATTTCCTGCTGGGATCGTGTTCTCCTTCAGATACAGAAGGGTAGCAAAGGGAGCATGGCACCTGCAGTGCAGCCTAGAAGTGCCCAGCCTCGCTTAACAGACGTACCTCACACCCAGGTAATTAGAGCAAGACAGAATCATGAAGCTCAGCATCCATTAATTTACCTTGGGCTCAGGGTTCAAAGCTAAACTACATTGCAGCCTACACCTAAGGCATTTCTTTTGCTTTTCTCAGGCTTTAAACACTGCTGCCTTGATTTTCCCTTATGGCTTTGCTTGCCCTGAAGTGCCCTGAAGTCAAGATGGAAAACAAGTTGGAGAACACAGAAGGAAGACTAACATTTTAGTTATGCCACTCTTATTGACAACATAGTGACTCAAAATAACTTCTGCATGTAAATGTGGCTGTAAGCGCTGACTGTATTTATGCCAATAATTCTCCACAAATCACTTATTTCAAAACACTTCTTCAAAGCTTTGCACACATAGAACTTTCCTAAACTCCAAGAAGTCCTGTCCATCAACTGTGGCAGTCATCGCATTGCTCTTCAGTACAAGCCATGAGCTACCAGAGCTTAGGGAGCAAAACCACGAGATGGGACAAGGCGGAAGAACCACCTCCTTGCACCAAGGCAATGCTGTGTTATTCCCCCAAACCAAATACAAACCTCAGCATTGAAACGGCAGCACCCCAGTCATGCTACCACAAGGTGTTTATTTTGTGATGGAGCATACATACATACAAGCAGTAAAAAGCAACCTTGGCTAAATCAAGCGCTTGCCTCCAGTGTAGAAGAGTCTCAGAGCCAGTCCCAATAGTGTAAGTTATCCTCAATAGCTTGTGGAACCTGACACAGGACTGCTGTGCTGAAAGCTGCACCCATCACCCTTTCTCTCCCACTCCGAACTGCCAGCATCACATTGCAGTTCAGCTGGAGGCTCTGCTCCCGAGCTCAGCACAACTCCCACCCCAGCCACCAAACCCCTGCTACCGTACCTCAATCCATATGTGCTCAAGCAGCACGCAGACTGTGCAACAGACAGCCTCAAAGCTGTCCCTGAGACACTTCGAGAAATGAGAATGAGCGCCGGAAGGAAAAGTAATTCGCAAGGACTTTTTTCCTCAGGGAAGAAGCAAGTTATTGCTGGCTCTTCTGAGAGCCAAAGATAGCAGGCAAACTCTTCTGTTTTCTAATAGAAACTGTTACACATTTCTTAAAAGGCAGACATGCTGTTTTAACAAGTGACCTTACCGGCTAACTGAGTTTGAAGGGAAGTGTGTTCAAAAGCAAAAGTATAATTTTTGCCACTCAGAGTATGATTTCAATTCAAAACCGTTTTATAGCAAAGCATAAGGTGTAGCATAAGGCTTGAAAGATGTGCCTGAAACATCATCCTGAAGAATATTTTCACTGACTTCCTTAGCAGAAATATCTCAGTTATCAAACACTGCATCAACAAAAGTAGACATTTTTAAAGGCTTAAATCTTAAGCAAAACCATTGATTCTTAACAGCCTTTTCTGAAAAAAAAAAAAAAAAAAAAAAGATGAAAGAAGGTGACAAAAGCTGAAATACGCCTTTGACTGAAGTACTGTACTTTTTACAGAGTTACATTTCTGTATATCTAAGCCAAAGATCAAGTAAAAGCACTGCTTAACACAGAAAGATGTTAACCTAGGACAATCTGGAGAGGTCACAATCAAAGCCTCTGGTGAACACAGCAGAGAATAGGGCCTCCTAAAAGCTCTGGGGGGAGAGTCCCTGCACAGAGAGGGACAGAGCTTTGGCTAACTGAGACTAAGCAACAAACACCATAAGCTGAAGCAGAGACTCTGCAGGCAGTGCACAGCTCAGAGCAGAAGAGCAGGATGCACAGAGGTTGGGCTCTCGTCCAGCTCCTAGCCTCAGCAGTGAAGCCTGGTTAGCAAGGTCTTCACACACTCACAGCTGTGGGAAAAGTCCCAGGACAAGTCCTGAGCCGATGTTGCTCAGGGGGGGTGAAATCTGCTCACCAAAAATGGAGGCACGTTTCCTGGATTTTAGTGCGTTTCCTTTCTCCACCACTCTGGAGTGCTTTTCTTCTGAGTCAATCAATCAGCACCAGGTTCCCGGATCTGGTGCCACCATTATTGCTTTCACTCCTTGGTTTCTGGGCCACACTAACTCTTGTTGTATTGAAGATCTTTAATAGAAACCCTAAAAACGGAGTCTCACTTATCTCACAGCCTGTCACTTCCCAGCAAGATGACAAAACAATTCCTCATTTCTAATATGCATTTACCAGATAACGTGTATGATTTACAAAATGCAGCAGTCAATACATCGAGTATTCAGCAAGTGCTCTTGACATCTGTGAAGTGATTTGCTTGATAAATAGTGAAGCTGTAAGTGTTCCTGTCATACGTACTTCGTTATAATTTTAAGCGACAGTGTTTTGCTCCTAATCAAGGTCTGGATACCTCTCCTACAGCCAGGAGACCACAAAGAGCCCAGGAGTCTGGCTTCCAACAAGCTCCTTGAAAGCTCTTGTAATTTTGCTTTCTGCCTTCGAGGAGGCTGTTCAGTGGGAAGATTAACTTTTCTGACCAGCTCCAATTGCTAGCTCTGCCAGTGACCCTGCTGTAAGACCTCTTGCAAGGCTTAGTGCCTCCACATCCTTTCTTATCCTTTATCAGTTTTTCTCATTTAGAATCGAGTCCTTTGGGAGACTGTTTCTTAACAAGTTTTTTATTTTTTATTGCAAGTCTCAACACAGTTCAGCTTTTATCTCTAGATGATGCCATAACACAACCATGACACTTCAGCACTGACAGAAGAAAGGCCAGACCTGGGCGAGGGGGCATCCTCCAGGAACTCCCACGAACAGCAGTTCCCTGCCCCAGACCTTCGCACAGCCACCTTCATGTGTGCAAGGAGCCCACTTTTTTCAGAAATGACCCAAACACCCTCTGGGTGGTGTTAGCATTTGGCTAACAGCAGAAGTGGGGAAAGGCAGCCAGCCAACGTCCTCCTGCAGAGAGCCTCACAGACACCTTCCAAGAGACACGTCCTATCCTGCAGTTTCTTTCTGCGACTGCCCTCATTATGTTACTTTATTTATAATTATTATAAAGTAGTATTTATTACTTTGGGGGACACAGTGGTAACCTGTGCATCTGCTGCAATTATTGTAAAACCACCATGGCTCGTCTAACAGCAGTTTTCCAGACGTGATGCTGCTACATGATTTACACCAAAATAAATGGATATTGCTGTGGTTTACAGAATGTGGGATGCAGAAAAGCACGGCAGACATTATTTGACTTCACTATGTACACGCAGATCAGCCTTGTTTTGGCAGAAATTAGCTCAATGTGGGGCCTATTGAAGCCTGTCACCATGCAGGAACAACCTTGGGCAGGAGCACAGGAACAGTGTTTTATTTCTGTACTTGACTGAACAAAGCAAAGATTCTGCATATTCTGTGTTTCATTTAAAAGATACAAGAAGACATACTCCTTTTGAAAGGAAAACTACTGGCACCCTTATCCCTGCCACCAGGCCTGCAGCTTCTTTTCTAACAGACCAGAGACGCGTGCAGTAGCTCTGCTTGTAGCCAGGGTCACTCAAAGCACACTAGAAGAGAAAGCTGCAAGGGCAGGCAGAGAGCTGCACCAAATGCAGTGGCCTTTCTTCTCCCCCTTCAGCTCAGACATACCTTTCCCCACACGCCTGCTTGAAATAAAAGCCGCAATGTTTTATGTAAAACAAGTTCAAAAACTTTATTATTACTTTTTAAAATGAGCTCTTAGAAGAGCTACTCCCTCATACTGCAGACTACCAGCATTGCTTCAAGAACAACTGAGTATAAAAATAAGTTGATTTCCTTAGCCATCCCCACCTCTGCCAAGCATCTCAGTGCAAGATTGCTGTGCTTTCCAACAGCCCTTCCTACAGCAGAGGAAAAACCTCCCCTTACAAGAGCATCCAACTGGTCATTTAACTCTAACAACAGCTTGAGCAATTGCACAGCTCTGAGAAGGTAGACACTTGGTAATGTCTTTCATGTTGCAAAGGTAGCTAACCCAAGTCATTGGACAGCTTATTTCCAATCTAACAGGAAACAGTTTATACACAAAAATGATATACTGCTCATCTTTGCAGATGGCTCCTACTTCTACCTACTTGGGAATACAGAAGCAGCACGGTAGGCACAAAATGCTTTCTGTAACTTACACCTTCCCATGCTCTGTCTTCTTCGTTCTCTAACTCATCAAATTCTAAGACATCTACACCTGGACACACTTTTTCCTCATGCTTTACTCTACTCACTGAACCTCCTCAGGAATTTCTAGATCTGAGATAAAGAAAGGTGCGACTAGACTAGTGTCAAGCTTTCTGAACTCATCTCTCTCTCCCACACGGTAATGCAGAAGAAAAAGATGCCACAGAAGTTTAATATTTGTTCTTGCTGCACCCCTTTTGGGCAATTCTTCCTCTGACCTCAGGTTGCATTCATACATCTATCATCAAATATTTTCTGTGTGACCAGCGAGCACTAAATGAGGTGACTTATTCTGACTGCTTACCCTCTTGCTACATTTTTAAGAACAACAGAGATTTGCAAAGGTGATCTGAACCACTAAATGCTTCTATTCAACTTTCCATTGTAAGGGATCTAAACCAGACCTCTTTGAAATTCACATTACTGTCTTATAGGCATGTTCCCAGTTCTACTTGCTTGCAAAAATCACTGCATTTTTTTGATTGCAGCTTGTCTGCTAATACCTATAACCAGCCATAACACTGGAGCTCTGTCAGTGATTTCTGTGAGACCACAGCTTGGGCTCAGCTGGGAAACGAGTTGGTGACCTGCCAGATGAACAAGTATCATGGGAGTCTCTTTCCCAACATATTCCAGCTACAGATCACCTACAGAGCCACAATGAGCATAAGACTGCTTTCTTCTGTCATTGTGGATTTTCCTATGGCTTCTTTTAAACACTTGCTTCCTTATTCCAGCAGCTATTATTTTAGCTTTTCACAGTAACTGAGAAAATTCACTGAATTCCTTTCCTATATGGGAGATGCTCAAGTGGGTAATAGTGATTTTTCCGCATATTGTTCTGCTTGGCATGCTTCTTCTTGCATCTCATTTCCACCTTACCCTACATTTCTAGCAGTCCAGTACTCGGGACCATTTGTCATAGCTAGATATAATATCACAGTTTGTTCCAAATAAGATTTTGGGGCATTTCTAAAGAATGACTGCTTTTACTAGTGTATGTATTCACCATGGCCCTGAGTTGGCCAAAGGTTTGAAATGGATCTAATTATCAACATATTTCTGCAAGCTTTGCAAAAAGAGCTAAAATAATTAACTTCTGAAATGCCTACATCTCAACGGAACGTATACTAAGAAAAAAAGAGGATAAAAAGATGACTTGACCAGTTGCTTCCCACCTGCTTTGTCTTTTCTGGCACATTCACTGCTTACAGGCTTAGCTTTATTTGCTCAATAACTTTCTGCATCACCAGTCACAGCACAATGTTCTTCAGACCCTACTGAAGTCCTGCTATCACCTCTGAAGCCAGAGTCCTGCCTGCGGTCTCCTTGCTGCAAGGATCAGTGATAAAGGTTCACCATCCTGTCCCTTCCTTCCTCCTTGCAGTAGGGCCACTCATGTTCAAAAGCAGCCCCCTGCTGCCTGGCTCTCCTCGTTGCTGCTGCGAGGGAGTGCTGCGTGATCACAAGTGCGCAGAAGATCAAACGCTGCCGTGGTCTTGGTGAGCAATGTGCTCTTTACAGGGAGTAACATAGCCTGGGGCTCCTTGTCAAGAAAAAGGAAATACAGCCCATGACGTGTTTCAAAACCTTGTAGAAATTAAAGACAATGAGGAAATACCAGCCTGTCCAAAAGACAGAAAGAAACCTTCCTTTACGCTTCTGAGCAGGACATGCTTTCTATGCCTGCCCGCATGCACAGTAATAAGGAATTTTTTTCCTTCTGTTGCAGGTTCCTCTCAGCCTTACGATGTCTGAGAAACATTCACCTGTTTGTCAAGACACGAGGAACATCCTTGACAAGATGTAGCACAAGAGGCCAGGACACCTCGCTGCTGGTACCGCCTGCCAACGCGACACCCTGCTGTCCTGGAAGCGCACGGAGGAACGCTGGAACTCCCTCCAGCACAGACATCTGGAGCCATTCACCCCCATTAGCTCTGGAGCAGAGTCACTAAGCAGACATTTCCCAGCCCATGAGGTAAATACCTATCCGTTTGCCTAGATCCTGAACAGCCAGGAACCAACAGATCTCACCTAGGCTGATGTCCCAGACACCAGCTCATACAAACAGTTCCTAGCTCAACTTATCATTTCTTACCAGCAAACCTTCACTTACCCTGGGATGAAGCTAACTGCCATTCCCCCAAAACAGTCCTGTTCACCCTGCACAGCATTTTGCACCACGCTCCGCCCAAGTCCTCAAGCCATGAGTGTGCTGGCAGAGCCCCGCTGTGCAAGGGGACGTTGCTTCACCCAGTGCCGCAGGTGTGTCCCACCATCGCTACCGCTTGTGCTGGGTCCCCTGGGGCACACTGCATGGGATAATGGGGTCACAGAACACGTGAGGCTGGAGGAGACTTGCGCAAGTTTCTACATTTCATACGAGGAATCCTTGGACTCTAGCAATTTTTCTCTTTTCCCCCCATTTTTAGAAGAGATGAAGGAACATCCTAGTGTTCCTATCCATTTGTGTAGATTTGGGGTATTTTATACAGCTGTTATCATTTTTTCTTCACTTTTTCTCATCTCACATCCCCATACTCCTGAACCACTGGCCAACGAACATTTACATTTATCTTCATTTTTACTTCCTCCAGTAGCTTTCACTCCCAAAGTGCTGTTTAGACCTTTCCCTTATCTCCTCAGCCATTTCCATAATTTTAAGGCGGCAGAGGGGTTTACAAGGTGAAAAAATCACACAAGGTCCACAGCCGCAGTAAAACTAAATAAAATAAGCAATAAAAGCCTTCCCATGGAGCTGAGCGGGAGGCTCACCGGAGCAAAGCCCTCTGCTGCCTCTCCCCAGGCTCTGCAGTTCCTTGCTTCTGCACATTCACAGCTATGGATGGCTGAGGTAAGTCTTCTACTATGTTTATATTTTTAATAACCACAAATCCATTCCACCTCTGTAACAGCAGTACCTAACAGAAAAAAAGAACAATATCAGTCCCTTGTAGTACACCGGTATTGCTACAGCCTGAGTGTCTCCAAGTGTTTTGGAGACAGTAGTTACGTTGATAGTTTGAAAAGCAGGTACCTAAATTTCCTCTGTAGTTAGTGGAGGTAGGCAGACAACTCTGAGATTACTCAGTGCATCACAGTTAAATGTCAGCAATATAAAGCCATATATTTTTTGATCCCATCTAAAGTTGTCACATCAGTGTCTTTCATCTAAAAATCCCATAGGAAGATGCTCTTCACTTACTCATGCAAAGCACAAGTAGAATATGGCTCTCATTTCTAATGCAATTGGCCCTACTGTGGATAAAGTCAGGAACACCAGGGAAGTTCATCAGGGAGATAAAATACTGTCATTTATATTAAAAAATAAAACAAACAAAAAAAATCAAAAAAGCCAAGCTCCTAGATATTATACCTAGTGCTATCACTTATTAAGCAATCTATTTCAGAATTTTACCATACCATTCCATGTTTGACCAGTTCCTCCTTTGCAATACCATTAGACAGAACCCTGTCAAGCCCAGTTCAGAGGTGGGAGGACAGGGAAGAGTAACTTGCTAGGCACATACCACAGCATAAGGCCTTGAGGTCTTCCTCCTGCTTCCTGTACTGCTCAGCACAGTCTCACCTCAGTTTATTTTATACCCATACCATGCAATGGGCATATCTGAATTCTAAGCCGGTCAAAAGTTCTGGTTTGACTACTCTCAGCTGAAATAATTCATTTAACTAGAGAACGGGCCCTGCAGTCCTACTGGAGATGTTCAGTTCCTACCTGGCCTTATCCTATAGTAGCAGGAAAGGACAATTCATCTCCTGGACTCATTCATTTGTCATAGCTCTCTAATGAGACTCAGGCCAAAAAAGCCAATGTGTACCAGGTGGGACAAGGGCTGTTGCTAGGCGAAGGCCCATGCGAGACCAGAGGTTCACTCCACCAGGGCTCATCTGTTGGCCGGGGCTGAAGTCACAGCAAAGATCCGAGAAGTTAATGCAACTCTGAGGCCTCTTCAAGAAGAGAGGGGGATGAGCAGAAACCAGAAGAGCCTGAAAATAATCTTCTAAATGTATCTGGGTGCTGTGCAGAGAGTCGTAATTCCCAGATTTTGGGAGTTTCAGTATTTCATTTCATTCCGGTTTGGAGTCAGTGGGAACTGCCACCAGGCCACACTGTGGTTTTCCAAAGCTTTTTGATTTTTGTCTCCTCCTCAACCCACTCATGTGGAGTGATGGGACTCAGACAGCTTACCAAGTGCCTCCAAAAAGAGTTGTCTCCTCTGTCTCTTGGGGTCCTACACAGCAAAGTGAACTGGCAGGAGGCCAGAGAGACTGTCAGCCTCCCATCAATCAAGACAATTTCCCTGGGACAATTATATCCCAGTGAATCTGCACACACTGATACACTCCAGTTACACCAAGGGATTTTGAACTAGGTCTAATGACACTCAGGCATCAAAAGCAGTGACCCGCTGTCACCGACCTTTGCAGGAACTGTTACCTCTGGAGAGCTTCTTCAGCAAGAATAAAATCAAGGATATGTGTCCAGTCCCTGCACAGACATTCAGAAACCTTCCTTCAGGTCCTGAAGCTTCTGTCTGTTTCAGGTCTCTGTTCACCAGAACTATCTTTTGGATAGAGAAACAAGGGTTTGAACACAGAAGGATGATGCTGAATTCTGTATTGCTAATTATCTTACAAGGTCAGAGCCAGAGCACCTCAAACTGCACTCTCATCTCCCTGTGCCTGAGGAAGACCACTTTGAAACCCCGCATCCCTCCCAGCCACCCCAATTTATTTGACAATTGCCAACCATCAGCGCTGCAAGCACCTTTGAAACTAAGTTATTCCTGACAAAACCTCTGACAGCACCATCAAATCCAAAGCATGAAAGCTTTCCCAGTAATGCAGCCATTTGTCTCTGCTTTCCTTGTGCCCAGCTCATCAGTCAAAAACAGCAAGCATTTTGCTTCTGTTCTTCCCTTTCAAAGAGAAGTTGCAAGTGCAAGTAACAGTGAAAGGCTGAACCCGGTTAATCAGGTCAGGACAACCCAGAGTTACAGAAAAAGACAGCTGAAACACACATCTTTGGCCAAGCGCAAGGGCCAGTGACCTACTAGGGCAGGAGAGGGGGCAGGGAAGGGTGACCCCACTCTCAGGTACAGGTGAGGCACCTGGAGCTCAGTGAAATTGTCTTGGTGCCCCGGTTAAAACACAACAGAGTTCTGGAACAGCCTGCAGCTGGCGCCGGGCTCCCGCACGCCCAAGGGCAGCTATCTGGTCAGTGCCCATCTGCATTTCATTCACCACCTGCTGTATTTCCAGGAACCCTTCTTCAGAAGCGTCAGGTGAAGACAGGTCAAAGAGGATTCAGAGCCCCTTTGCTGGATTTACGATGAAACCCTTTCCTCTCCTGAAAGCCACTATCAAGCTACGCTTCAATATCCATCACCTTTGTTCCTTTTCCTTCAGAAATTAGCATGCACCAAGTGACTATGTCTATTAGAGAAAATTGACCCTGGAGTCATTTAGCTAAGGATTTGCCAAAGCTCAGAGGTATTTATTATTCTTACAAGCAATGAGGCATATGGCTGCCTTTTCCAAAAGCCAATTCAGAAAGAAAAGTAAATGACCATTTCTTGAAACCAAAAGGAAAAAATACTTAACAACATTTAGACCAAATCTGTGAAGGAAGATTTCATCACAGGGCTACAAAAAAGGCACAAAATGGAGAAGTGCTGCATGTCTGCTTCAGGATTAATGCCTGGGAGACTACGTGTCGCAGCTCCTCAAAGGGGCTGCTCTCTTCCACACCACGAGTGCAGAAATTGTCAGTGCCAAAGGGACAAGCATGTATGAAGTGGCTTTCACACCTGGGCTCCAAAAGCTACATGAAAATGCTCTGGGAAAACCTGAGGAGGGCTCTTTAAGACGAGGCTGAGGTCTAACATGTAAGTTTGGAGAAGTTTCTGTCCGAGTGAAGTTTGTGACTCTGACTGGACTCTGCGGCTGGCTGGATTAGACAGCAGACCCTGGATTTTCCCTGTTTGGGTACACCAGAGTCTCTGAAGTGCTAAAATGTGCTTCAGCAATGGCACAAAGCTGTCATCACACGACAAAAAACCTTTGATGGTAAAGACATCTTATCCTAGGCCTTACACCAGAGTGATGTCTCTGACTGAAGGCTTTTGAGGCTTTGATCAAGAATTTCAAAAAATACCTGTGCAGAGGAATGAGATACATAAGCCAAGTAAATTTCCACCCCCCC
>VXAV01005067.1:222-37350 GCA_013399715.1 Alectura lathami | reverse complement strand
CCCCCCCCCCCCCCCCCCCAATAGTATTTTCATTGTTTATCTCTGCTCTTGAAACCCAGGAAGGCCAGACTTACCCTAGAGTGTAACGACCCTAAGACTGAAATGCAATTTCTGTCTTTGAAGATGAGACTCAACATATTTAATGCAGAAGTTATTTAACAATTTGATGACTATTGGCATCTGAACTGATCAGAACTGCAGGAAAGACTGAAGCATGAAAGATCACTAAGAACCCCGAAGCCCTGAGGAAATCCAGTGACCCACCTCACTACACTAAGCTGTTCCATGTACTGAAATACTGCATTTTGCCAGGATATAGAAGATGATCTTGTCATTTTCCTGCCAGATACAAAGACTTCTATAAAAAGGGTTGGTACCTGACTTGTGCAGTCAACAGTTCTCAAGTTCAGAGCCCAGCTGGTGATGCCCTTCCCAGCAACTGAACTGCTGCTGTTGTGTCTCCAGCCCTACATCCAGCCGCTGCCAGGTAAGCTTTGCTGCTATGGACAGCAATGCTGGCCGGCCTTGGAAGGCAGACAAACAAACTCAACAAAAAACACCACTTGGACTGTTAGGTTACAGAGAGCTATGTTTTGGCATTCACTCAAAGGAAGAAGCAGTGCCAAAGGATGCTGACATGTCTACAACAAGAAACACAGAAGTTATGGCTATAGACAACAGAAACATTGACATGACAGGGAATATTCCAGGCATGACTGGTTCAACACACATTCTGCTTTCCTGAAAACTTGAAGATGCACTGTGGTGCCAACTACAATGTATCACTGCCTACAGAGCATAATTTCCTATGATAATTTTTTAAGAGTAATACAACCAAATATTTCTCCACCACAAAAACAACACTAGGTTAAAGCTCAGGTACTCATGGAGAGAGTTATTTACAGCAAGTTCACTTTAAAAAAAAAAATCATGACATGGCTAAACATTGTTCCTATTGATGAAGTAGAATGCCTTCTTTGCTTCAGGAGATACACCAGTCTAGAATTAAGGAAACCAGAAAAAGAAGCTTCACATGAGCTCGATTTACATGACTAATGGGCAGTTTAGACTCACTGAAGTTTTCAACCCAGGCTGCTTGTGGTAACACAACCTTAAGAGAAAAAGGAAATCCTCATTTCAAAATTTTTTTTTTTTTTTTTTTGCATTACGGAAGCTTTCAAAGCCACACCAACCTACAACCCAAGGAGCAATCCTGACCGACATATTTCCAATGGAAGAACTGCTTTAACTTTTTTTATTTTTCTAAATAACAGAACAACAGAAAAAAAAAGTCGCTCCCCCTGCTCCATGTCCACAGTGTGCAAATCAATTGTGAGTAACTAGGAATTAACTTCCTTTGCATTAAGAAGCTTGTTAGCTGCTGGCATTACAGTTTTCTTTGAGTTGCTAATCTGGTGTAGCTAATTAAGATTTGCAAAGACTGTTGCAATATTCTAATTATGGTAAGAACATGTCCCTCAAAGCCACTGACTGTGGAACAAAAGTTACTCTGCTATCCACATTCTTTGCACAATGTTCACAGCAATACGCTATTGCCTCCCCACCTTGGGATGGTCTCTAACAGCTGAAATCATTGACGAAGAGGAAGGAAAAAGGGTAGAGAGGCAGCTGAAGAGCAGCAGCAGCAGCCGTCAGGGTTATCTCACCTCCCCCTGCCCACCCTGCACCACTCCCTGCCTTCACACACAATGTGCAATGAGCACAGTATGACAGATGGAGCAGGCAGCATCAGGCCCCTGGCTTCCTGTAGATCTTCCTGTAGATCTGCATGATTACATGTGCTCACGTTATCTCCTCCTTGTGATAAAGCAACCTTTCCTCTCGCCCTCTAGTGCTCGCTGCTCTCAGCACAAATGTCACATTTCGTGCAGGACGCGACTTGGGCCTGGTTCCTGTTCCTGGCAGAAAGAAATGGGCCCAAACGCTTGCGGATTTGGCTTTCCAGCAGTTCAGGTTCATGTTGCACATCTCCATCACGTCTATGCGCAAGACGCAGCCAGCGCTCTGCCCAGTTGACTTCACCTGCACCCCCTCAGAGATGACTCTGAGGAGCAGCACTCCTGCTTTTAGTACTGACGTTTTACTAACGATTCCATTTAGCAACTTCTAGTCAGAGTTAATGCTCCTGATCTCATATACTCCAGAGCCTCTGGTTTTCTGGCACATTCTGCTGAGTGGGGCAAACTCTCAGTTGTGCAATTTGGTTTCAGCTCATGAGATTTTAACCATTGCCTTCGTATCTTCTGCAGTCCTTTATAAACTGGTAGGATTCAGATGGATTTTCAACTCACTTTTTCTTTTCTGCCAAATATTTTGCTTTCTTCTCAGCATTGTGAATAATGAGAAAGAGACAGAAAGCAGGTGGGACAGTCAACTTGATTCCTTTATTTCTGTCACCACAATTTCACCTAACCTGTTTCAGCTCACAGGTGTCAGAACATTTCTGCAGTTCTCCCCACTATACACTACATTAAAAATGAAACGTCCCAAAGGAACAAACTGAAAATATAAAGAAAAAAGAAATAAAAAACTTAGTGCACTCAGAACACTTGGCTTCCTTTTCAGCTTCCTGGATCATGAATTCGCTTATATTTCAAAACGGAAAGCTCTCTTGAGGTCCAAATGCTCCCTTTCCATATGTGCTAGAACTAAAATAAAATCCACTATTGTGTGAAAACCAAAATGAAATGCAGTGCAAAGTGTACAGCTGGTGACACATCGAAGGGCTGGAACCCAGTTTGAGATGATCGTGAGCTAGAGGATGTTTTTTGGAACTTCTCTGAAAGTAAGAAATATAATGCAGGCTGTGGGACACCAGAACTTGCTGACTACCCAACCAAACCATCTTCTGGCACACAGCTGCACCTGAAGGATCGGCCAGGGAGGTGAAGCTGCAGGAACATGTACCTTTAACAGCTCAGTGAACTCCTCTAGCTAAATAATGCCAAGGCAACAGGTAAATTGCTTTTAATGCTCTGGTCCAGAGCTGTCTGAGGAAAAACAAAACACAAAAAAGCAGACCCCAGACGTAAACCTCAATATGAGAAATGTAACCCCCACACCCCTGTGCACACAACAAGGCACTCAGACAGCACTCTTCCCAAACATCAGAGCCATTAAAATATCCAATCTAGGTCAGTGCAAAGAAAGCCAGGTTGGTCCACTCTACATGACTGATGACACTTGTCATTTAATGCATCTCAGTTTTCTCATTTACAGTTTTCAACCACATTGTCTGGAGAAAGAAGAAAAAAAGAAAGGGAAAATCCATAAAAAAACCAAGTCCTCACAGCTAATTCTATCACACAACGAATATTGATTCCTTTCTGATTTTCATAGAAATTTGTCAGAGTCCTGTCAGTGCAAGATTGATTTCTCTGCTTCAGGGAACGGTAGGTTATCAATATAATTGCTACCATCAGTGCATTTTCACAATCCTTCCTGACATTTCTGCTCCAGTGGCAGATCAGTGCGATGTTGACTATTTCCTCACCTGAGCCAGCTACCGCTGCAGGAGGGTTTCATTTCTTCCTCTGGTAGAGAAGAAACATTCCTGCCCCAGCGACCATGAAGCACTTTTTTGTTATTGCTCAACACTGCAAGAGTTAAGTGAAAGCACTATGAAATAGCAGCCATACATCTGATGATTTTATTTTTCCCGAATGCATTCAGCGTGCATGCGAACTGTAGCTTCAGTATATCTCCTGCAAGGAAACTGGGAATTCAGTGAATCTAAGGCTTCTGCTGCATTACTGCACTGGGGTCAGCTGAGAGGTGCTGATCCCACAGAGAAACCAAGCATGTGTTGGAAGCAAACCCAGCAGGTGCTGAGCAGCACCAGCCCCACAGGTTTCAAGATGCTCCTTGCCTGTCTGCATCAACCTACTGAAATGTACTTCACCCCAACACCACTCCACAAGTGGGCTACACATCTGCCCTCCTGCTCCTCAGAGCTTGACAATCGCCCATCCCAAGGCTGCTCTAGCCAACTTGTTTCCCCATCTTGAGTTTTACTGTCACCTGTAAAGAAATTCTTCTCCCCCATGGCTTGCCCATAACAAAGGAATCTGCAGCTCACTGAGAGGATCGTATATGGGGCTCCATTTCCCAAGCTGTCCACAAGAGCCCTCCCTGTGTCGCCATTACACAGAAGTGGCACCCTGATTTTGGTCATCCTATACGCATTACGAGAGGCGGAGACGTGCTGCAAGAGTGCAAACCCCCAACTGCGCACACACAAAATCCAAAGCGGCTCCCTGAGGCTGAGCAAAAGTTATTGCTGACCCTCTTGCCAACTCCCTGCTAAAGGAAAAGCACGGCATAAGGGCTAATTGAGGACCCACTGAAGTCCCCAGGCTTTGGAGCAAGCCTTTAGTTCCAGCCATCACAGCTTACCCGTGGCTTCCCTGTGTACAGCCAGGTGCCTGAGGAATACTGTGTCACTCGATAGCCAAAGCCTCAGACTCTCACTTGAATTGAGCTTTGATACAGCTCTCTAGCTCTAAAGGATTTAGCATCTCTGTTGAGAACTAATAGCAGGAGCTTTACTTCTGTGATATCCAAGCTATCACAGTAGCACATCCCCTAAAATACAGCAGGTCAGAAACCTTCCATCAGGAAAAAAAAAAAAAAAAAAAAAAACTGTTCTTTCGCTTTTCAAACTGAGGACTTATTGAAGCAGACGCTTCCTATGAAAAAATATATGTTGGAGAAAAAAAGCATTTCTCAGGACAGTATTTTTAATCCAAGACAAGTGCTTACCCCCCAAGAAAAACAGTCAGGGCATGCAGCTGAGTGGAAACACAGCTTAAATCTCTCATCCGTTTGGTAAAGAGGCACCTGCTAATAAGGTGGCATCCTTGTACCTGGAATGCTGTAAATCCCTGTGCTAATTCTAGAAATGTTTCTCACATCTGTATGCATCCATGCGTCTGGATCTTATTCCAGTAAAGTCAAACAAACAAGCATTGAAAACTCTGTATATTTCTTTTGGTTCAGTGGAATTTTGTTCCCAAGCCAAGCCTTGTTCTTAACTTCTGCCATTTATCTGCCTTCCACAGAGGCTCTCAGCTGCCATCAGCCACCGCTGTCCAATTTGCAGCTGCGGGCACGCTGCCGTGCAGTGAGCAACACATTAGTAATGCATCTGACGATAATGGGACTCGCAGCAATAATACCCATACTGTGGCCAACAGGAACTTAGAGTCCTCGATAAAACCCTGCTCTGTTCTGCAAAGCACAAGTTTGTTGCAACTCTCTGTAACAGGTATAAAGGTGGCCCGAGCCAACGCAGATAATACAACGGTTGCTGTCAAGCTGGGATAAAGGCTCAGCTGAAGCTGTACCACTGGGTCCAAAAGGCACGGCATCGCTGAAGCTTCACTGCTAACAGATAACCACAAATTCTCTCTCTGGCATTTGGTAAGGTAAGCACAGGGGAGGCTAACTCAAACATCAGTGGGGCTGCATAAGAAGCTCTCCCAGCAGTATTTAAGGCTGCAAAGACCTCTGCCCCTGAGAACTAATTTGGCAGCCGTGAGCGCATTATGAGGTTACAGAAATTCACTTTTGTTGAACTCCTGGCCTACCAAACATGCATTTACAACAGATAAATATGTACAGCATCAACAAGCCAGAGGATTACCAGGATTAGATACAGTCTTCTCTACTGCTGCCAATGTTCCAGACAATCCCTCCCACCAAGCAAAAGCAGCACATCACAACAGCATGGTACGTATAAATCTTGTGTACTTGATGAGCAAATGCATTCAATATGAAATGCCACTGAAGAGATTTTTATAAATCTAAATAGGTTTTGATATCTGCTCCTTTCCTCTTCAATAAATGGAAAATATTGCAAAGGGCAGATACCTATGTATGGCATAACAAGATCAGCTGCTGCCAGGCCAGCTCAGCACCACAGCTGATAACCTGGTTTCAGCACATGAATCTCTTTCAAGGTAAGAGATTACTTCTAGGCCTCTTTCAAGGCCTAGAAAACTGAAGTTATACCTGCTCACCCTCCAAAACACCAGAGACCTGCAAGCTGATGCGAAAGGGTGGAGAGCCCCATGCCACCGGTGAGCAACTGCTTCACAGAGGGAACCGTGCGAGTAGCCACTCTCAGCACTGGAGGCTACTTTCAAACTAAAAAGATTTTTCTTGTTTACTTTTTGTTTTTGACTTTTTCACATTGTTTTCCTTAGACAACTTTAAAAACATCTTTTGTTCCAAAACAGTATTAACACATAATCCAGTTAAGCACCTAATACCATGTTTTAAGGGACTTTGTGCATCTCTATACCAAGCAACTGTAGTCTGTAATCAAGAGCCCCCTGTTCTGAAAGCCAAGTATGCCCAACTGCCAGTGATCTGGAGAGAGGTGTTAGAAAAAAATCCCCTTCTGGTGTAAGTGCTTTTCCGTAACACATAGGTATGGACACAAACTCCCTTACCCACCCTCTATTTAACATATAATGCCTCATTTATTAATATTCTACAGTAGCGAGGTCCGTCTAGTGAAGCATTAATGTAACATTTCTCAAATGAAGTTCTTGTTCTGCTTGATCTATCCTGTAAATGCTTGGTAATCTATCTTGATACGCTCCTGTCTGTCAGGGGCTGATACCTACTTCATGCTTCTGCTGGAAAAGGCAGGCAGTGGCACTGAGGTACCTTCCTGGGATGCTGTAGCCTTCCGTTCCTAATTACACGAGACCATTTTCACTGTTTCAAAGCTGATGCAGGACATGAATAATGTGAAGCAGTGTGCAGTATTTACAGTCAGCATTTAACAATTGGAAAAGAAGTAATGATGCTTAATATGGACTGGAAAGGTCTCTGAACTTCCTTTCCAGCAGTAAGGAAAAGTAAGAGCATTTCAAGAAGGGTTTAGTACTGCAAGTTTCCAGGGAAATTTGCATGAAAACAGATGGCTTTATTTTCGAGAATTATTTCCGCTCTGCCTTTTTGAGTGTTGAGAGATTCTGTTTGTTATTTCCCCTCTCCCCCAATCACTTTGTATTTTTACATCCAGTTAAACGTACATTTCTTTATCCACTCACTAAAAAGGAATGGTGGCAAGCTGATAGTCACTGCGTCATTTCACCATAGATACTTATAGAAAAAGATTTTGCTGAATTCCCTCTGTGACTTTTGCTGCAGATTTTCCTAGGTACTGGCAAAATATACATTGTTTCCTCAGGACAAAACTTATTTTTTTTTAGTGAAAACCATCAAAATTCTTTTAAATCACCAGACCACTAGCACACTTCAGTATTGCAAGACTACCACCAAGTAACAACCCACAAGGAACACCCATGCGGTCAGACAACACTTCTGCGACAGCACCTCATCCAAAACCCGTGGCTGATGTGATACCCATGGGCTTTTCAGAAGCTTCTGGAGCTGGTAGTCCTCCCAGCAGCTGACATCCAGCAAAATCGCTGTCCCACAAAGTCTGATATCAAAGCACTAGCTCTGACTGGGCCACCTACCCTCTGTGAAAGGAGCGACAATGGAGGGAAATGGCAATCGCTTTCCCACCTCCTGCCCATTTGCTGTCCTTCAAACACACCAGGCTGACAGCCTCGAAACACCTCTCAAAGGCTTTTGTGTTGTACCTGGAAAACAAGTAAAACATGTTACCTCAGGTAACTGCTGCCCCTCAGAGACGGCCACGGCTGCACCACGGACGAACAGACGGACAGGCTGCGGAGGCCAGCCATGCCGCTTCTGCTGAGTAACAGCCAACGAAGGCCAAAGCACCTCCAGTGGAGCCTCGGGTCCACGTGCTCCTCACAGAGCAGGCCCAGGAGCAGGAGGGAGTTGAGAGACAGGAAGATCCTCTTCCTGTCTCTCTGCACTCACCCCTCCTGGAGAGATACCAGCTCTGGGGAACCAGCACCACTGGCATGTGAAAATAAACAACTGGGCAGCACATTTATCATCCCCTCTGCCTCTCAGAGAAGACAGCAGAGAACCTTCCTCTGTGACTCTGCATTGAATACATCCTCATTATTTCTTTTCCTGTGAGAGGTGATAGATGCCCAGTTCCACCTTCCTCTACGCAAGACGTGGTTTCAAATGAGGTGTATCAGCAGGCTGGCTGTGCGGGGATGCGGGTGGGAACACGTTCACAGCTCACATGTATCTATTACCATTAACAGCTTGGAATACACAGCTGCTGGTTAACATAGCACTGCATGGGACCACTCCCCCCACTCAGCACTCAGACATTTTTAAAAGGAGCTCCCTTAGTGTACAAAAAAATTCTTTCATTTACATAAATAGCTGTACACATTTTATAAATACAGTGTGTGCGCCAACATTCACATATGCAAAGGTAAAATAAAAAACCTGTTACTTTTAGGGGAGAGATTCGTGGCAAACTCAGCAGAAGTCAATCTCATTTTCCATCAAGAAAGGCAGCCATTAACATGTTTTCTGACACCATGGAGAGTTATGAGTACATTAAGAGAACTCAAAGTGAAAATACAGGTGAAGCAAGCGTTAGGGAAGAGCAAAAATAATGGATGGTCATTAATGTTTTGGGAGAGGTTGAAGGGTTTGGATGCTTTTCAGTAAAGCAAGATGAGCGATTGCAAAGGACTCCTGTGTAGATCAAGGTGCCCAAGCCTGAGACAGGAGTGGTGACTTCTGATTTCTGTTTGACCTTGAGACCATAACTGCTAAAGCAGCATCACTGTGTTTGTTGTAATTGGCAGTCGCTGAGCTGAAGATTAAGCTTGCATGAAAACCGAATTACCACTCAACGTCTTTCAATAAACCGGAAAATATAGTTATCTGTAGTCCATATTGCTACATAAGAACTAAAGGTAAAAAACTGCAACTTTTTCTCCTTGGGTTTGTAAGTTACCTGATGCACTTAGAATAAGATCAATGTTGACTTTTGGAATTATACAGTCTGCAGTGAGGACCAGCAAAGGCCTTCCTCGAGTCTAGGTACCAATACAAGTAATAGAAGAGCTTTATCTAAAAATAAACAAAGAAAAAAAGAAGTGTGATACTTGAAATATATAGTACATAATGAAAGGACGCTTGAATGTTCTGTATTTAGTTCTTTGCTAATTCTGCAATGCTAACTCTTGCTAATTTTGCAGCTTCCTCAGAAATATTTTACAGCAGTGGAAGCTGAAGTTGCTGTGATTATATTAATATATTAACTCAAGAAGTAGAAGAATTGGACTGAGACAACTGAATGCTTTTGTACAATCTGACTGCAACTCCAGCACTGCTTTCACCTCCTGCCATAAATGTAAGCCAGCTGTCATTACACAAAAACCAAGGAAGCTGCTGAAATAAGGCTAAAAGGAGAACCAATGAGCTTTGTCTGTTGCCTACTCCAATGTGTTTGTAGTTGCAAGCTATAATCTACCACAAATAGCCACATTTAAAAAATGCAATTACACGGAACAAAGCTGATGACTCTTTCAATGCACAAAGATCATTAGAAAAACCGTAACCAGTTGCAAACTATTATTTCTTTGCACCAGAGAAATGAATTGATTACATGTAAGCTGATTTTCTGTCACACATAAGTGGAAGCGTGCTTGTAAAACCCAGTTGGGCCTGCCAGCATTAGCACCTCTAGAGCAGGCGTACAGATGTGAAAGTTCAGGTGTTCTGGGGCTTGTGGGGAAGCCTTAAGAACTCCATTTGCCATTTTGGTTGCTAACCTCCAGCCCAGGTGAACACAAACTACTCAAACTAGAGTTTTTGAGATCTTCAGCTAAGAAGCAAGCAATATTTACGGTAAAGAAAAGTAAAAATGAATTGATTCATGCTGATCCCCAGAGCATTTCCCCTTACTTTGGCATTTCTCTAGACAAATGATCACTCTCACCAATGATCCTGAATCAAGATCAGGAGCAACATGGACACTAGAGACCTGTCAGGATAAATTCTCCTTCCAGCACAAGAAACAGTCTGCCTATCTGTCACAACCAGACCCAATACACTGGAAGCCTCTGTATTACAAGTTTTCTTGCATGTTTTTTTGTAGTTTTCTTGATGAAACTGAAGTGCATGCTTCAAAGAAGACAATCATTATGCTGATTGTTATGCAGACTGAAAGCATTCTCATCATGGAGTCACATTTTAAAGTTGTTACTGAAAAACTTAAAGAGATAAGAAAACGGAAACTACTTCTCTCAACACAGTGCATCACTTACAACGGACAATCTAACACAAAGATACCCTCAGTTGAGTGGAATCAACTTCACATTGATATTTTCCAAAGGGAGAACTGCAATCATGTTTCCAAAGACAAAATATATTTCAGCTTCAAAAAAGTGCCGTTGTGAACTCTCAATAATAAAAGCAGACTAATATTTTGTGGATTAAGATTTCCCATTAATTTGCATTCAAAGAAAATTCTGACCAGCTCTGCAGGGGTCTATGCACACGTGTGAGAGGGAAGGTCCGTGGTGGTGAAGTCTTGCATTATTGATGAAACTCACCCAGCTTGTCTCCAGACAAGCACCATGCATTTTAAAGATTTGTTTTAGAGATTCTTCACTAAGCTTGCAAAACATGAACTAAGAAGAAAAATTTTGATTATGAATTGAAAGATCAAATGATTACGTATGGCAAAAACTCTCAGAATCTCACATTATAACAACCAATAAACAGAAGCCCTGTTTGCAGAAACGAGTCAAAATCATCAGACAAAGCTTGGGTTACTCCATGCAGTCTCAAGATCAGCAAGGCTGCAATGCTCCAGACAGCGTTCGTGGAAATCCGGATGCTCCCCAGGGCCCTCCGGCACTCCTCGTGCCCGTCACAGCTTCCCAGCTGCTGAAGAAGCAGCACTCAACAACTACCTCAGGCATTGCTCCTGCCTGCACAGTGAATGCTGCTTATCTCTGGTGCAAGGCTCTGCCCAGAGCAATGACCTTGGAAAGTAATTGTGTTGATCAGTATCTGTTAGGACTGAGATTAATCAAGAGCAGGTACTGCTGGGGAGGCTGCAGAGTGAGCGTCAGACTAGTTTTGTCACTTCTTTCATCTCCTACTCTTTAATATTAACTGTTACAGCTATGCAACCAATTTCATCTTTTTATTTCTGACTTTCAACCACTTCTGCACTCAACTACAATGCATAGTGGTGGTTTATATATCGATCTTTAGACCTGGCTACAGCAATGAAAGTGTAAAAGGTTTATTGTACCATGCTTGTTCTTCTATTACATCTGAGACACACTTCAGAAAACAGGAAAGTGGTAATGCTTCTATTTAGCACAAGGATGGCTAAGTTACAGCCCTAAGGAAAGACAGAACAGACGCAAGAGACATAATTAGGCATTTCAGAAATACCAAGAACACCTTCTGCTTTCCCTTACCCTCTCTCACATTGATTTGCCATTCAAACAGAAGTCTTTACCTGAGGGACCTGAATGCAATGCTCCTCAAAGATCAGTTATCTTCCATTTAACCAGCCTGCTTACTGGTAATAAAAGGTTAAAGAAGTCTCTCGAAGTGAACACTAAATTCCCCCCTTTGGATTCATGGAAAGATTTATTTCAACGAAACAGAAGTTATTTCAGTCATCTTAGACAAAGGACTTAAAACCAGGACATTTTGCAGTCACTACAGCCTAAAACAAATTAAAAGCATTACTTTTTTAAGAACAAATTTTTTTTTTCCCCTAGTGTCTTGCTTGAAATCTTAAAAGAACCCCAAACAAAACAAATAGAACACTGTTGAAGAAGTCTTTTTTACAGACATGATAGTGGAACAGTCACAGCTTCCTTTCAGTCACAAAAAGCTCCAAACAATAGATTTTTACCAGTTCTATCCACCTCTTACTTCACATGCATACAGCAGCCTTAAACATAAAACAGAATGGCTTCTCCTCAGGAAGTGTAATTAAATAAAATGGGAATATAACTAAGGAAATGAGCCCTTTAAGATTCATTTAAGGAACAGCACGCTGGTGCTGGGAATCTACAGAGGACTGTAAATCCTGGCTGGAGAACTTGCATAGGGTCTTCCAGACATAGATACAAGATTGGTGCAATTTGTTTTCTTCCAGAGGAAATAAATGATTGGTAAAGGCATAGACTTGCTACATTTTTCTCCAGGAAAAAGCCATAAATAAAAACATCTTATATTTTGCCCTTTAAAAAAAAAATGTTGAATTGCTTGTGCAACATTAGAATAAGAACACTAGTATCCAGGAACATACGCAGTGTTAGAAATTTGCTTCATTCTCCAGCAAACAAGTTCCGTGAAAGAAGATAATTCCTTCCAGCAACACCAAGCTGAAAGAGAGATGCAGCTGAAGCTGCCTTACCCTTCAATGACCCAGGCTTCAAACCCACCCCAGCTTTATGGAAACCATCAGGTGACACAGGTGGTTTCACAGGCTCCAAGAAGGAAAGCAGCTCACTTTTTCTCTGTCACTCTATCTTGCACCAGCACAGCACCCATTCTCTCACACACTGCTTTTAGTTTTCACCTACCCACATGGCTCAAATCCTGCAGAAATGTTTCTGAAGAAACATTTCTTCTGGCCACCAGTGGAGTACCTGGTGTCTAGTGGTAAAGTGAGCACCAGACACCGTCGTGTGAGGAAATCAGCCTGAAGAGGGGACAGCTGGAAAAGGCTGGCTTGTTTCAACCACAGACAGGGGTGAGCACAGCTTGGCCAGCTGCCTGGGGAGCAGGAGAATTTGAGACCTTCTGTCAGGAGAAAGCTTGGGAGCGCTTCCCCCTACGGGGGCAGAGCAGGTCTGTTGTCCAGCATCTGGACAACACACGTGCATGCAGAGTAGTTTCTGTACAACCACACTGTGTGCACATCACACAAAATCAGAGCATAACTAGAGGTAACAGTACTACTACAGATAAAGGATTAAGCAGAGACACACCACATGTGAACAAAAACCACCTCGGGTACATTTTCATTGCCTCAGAAGATGAGAGAACAGCTGAAACCTGCATGTGTACAATCCTCTGGGGGCATTTTTGTTCCTTCTACAAAGAAAGTGGCTTTTTAGTATTTAAGAGCCATGGTAACTGATGATACTATATTGACTATCTGCATGCTGCCGAAGGCTCTGGTTTTCTTACAGTTTCCATCCTGTGGAACTACCCTGACTGTGGCTCTGAGTCCCATAAAGCCCCCAAACCTCACAGCCAACATGGAAATCTATTCAGCAACATCATTAAAAATGAAAAAATAAAAATCTGTCAACCATCCCTTCCCTGGTGACTAAGTAGCAACCTGGAGAGTCACCCTTGCCACCCCTACAGCACTCTTAATTTCTATGCAACAACCTTCTAGCTGGCTGATCGATTATTCTTCACTTATTCTTTTATCCATTTTTTTTCCAACAGGAAAGGAAAAAAAAAAGTAGTGATCTTTGTTACCTCTGCATCAACACCGATGAGCTATGTGCAAGTAGATTGCAAGTAAAAAAAAATTTAGACCACTCAAACTGGAAAAATAAGCTTTGCCAAATTCTTGCAGGTATGTATCAGAGTTGACTAATTACAGAGCAACTCTGATCATATCTTCAGCTAATTATATATAGCAGATATATTGTAAATTTTGTGTATTGTAAATTCAGTAATTCATTTATTTTTGTGAAGAAATGAAGGCATCAGTTTATATTTTGACAGAGAAAAAATAAAAATCCCGCAATAGTATCCCTCCTATTGTCCACAGAAAATTCCTGTGTTCTTCAGCTCCACAGCACGATAAACTCCATTTCAAAAGATGATCATTGCAGAAAACTGACATTTGGATACACTGAAACTAATTTAATCCCATGGAGGTCTTTATCAGAGACTTCATAAAAAATCATTTTCTTCCCCTCATTTTAATCATCCTATTTATAGTCTGTGTTTATCTACGGATTACACATTTTGTACATGGAACACTTGTTCAGATAGGTTACAGTGTGTGTGTTTGTAGCCGCAGAACTCAAGCATCAATCATCTCATACCTGTGAGGGTCAATCCTGCAATCTAGCAGCAGGAGTTGTAGGAGTGGCTAAGGTGCAGCGATGGGGCAGAGTGCAGCTAGGTGCCCATTTCAGGCCATCAGAAGTCATTCCACTGCGCTAAGCTCTTCATAAATGTCTGGTAATTGATTAAACTGAATAAATAGAAGCTAGGCACGGCATTATGCAAATTATGCCAAAATGCAGTCCTAGCTATCCTATCTAGGATAGATATAGGATATATCCAGGATAGATATAGGATATCTATCCTATCCACAGCTATCCTAGCTGTGACACCCATGACATTTACTGTGACCACAACAACCACAGCAACAGGGACTGACTTGGGTTCCAAACAGGAACAGTGCTTCTTTCTGCAGGACATGACCGAGAAGTTAGTCCTCGTACCTCTTTGGTGCATAGACAGATGGCTTTAGCTTTCTGAGAGCTGCACTAGGATAAGGCAGCAGCTGTGAACTGCTTTCAGCTGAATTGAAGTCTGAGTCAGACCAAGTGGCAGACAGGGCTTTGACTCTTTATCCTGGCCAGGACAGGGAGGTTACAGGAGTTAAGCTATTGAGATAGCATTTTGGTTTTTCTTTTGGACTGAGAGATGCTCTTTAGCTCCACCTCCACCATTAACCTTGACAGCAGGGCAGGCATTTCAGCCACATCACCAAGTTCCTCTAGTTTGAGGCAAGAGAGGCAATACTGTGCAGGACAATTTCTGACATTCTGGAATGAATTGAGCATTACATTTTACCAGGAATGTTTTGTCTTCAGTCAGAAACACTGGTGTGTCACTGTAATGATGTAATTCCTGTAATGAGAAACTTTTTACGAATAAAGCATCTTGCTTCTTAACTGGAAACAACGGTTTTATCCTAAGCCCACAAATTGTTTAATATTTCAGAAGGTTAGCGATTAAAAGGTTGGCTGGACCTATGCACTGTATTGGTGTCAACAGCTCAAGATTTTGCAAGATATACAAGGCAGGAAAGGGAGGAGAAACTTGAAATCCAAGCAGCTCAAGTGCAGCAAGAGCATTCTCCAGCCTGCTCAGATTTCCAACATCTGACAAAAATTACTGCCACAGGACGACCAGCAAGGGACACCGGGGCAGCCTGTCGTTGGCTCTGCCTCGGTGCCCTCGGCCACGCTCAGCAGCGCAAAGCAATGGGAGGTCAGGTCCCAGCAGGAAATGACAGGGACACAGAAGGGTCATTGCCTTGCGTGCTCCTCAGGGGGACCTCCGTGCAGCACTAAATCAGCATATGCCAGCATTCCAGTCACCGAAGTCACATAAAAATGCATTTTTTCCACTGATTTTTCTATCAAAGTTGTGCAAGCCAAACTTTCAGTCTTCGGCTCAGGATTTAAATGCTGCTCTAGGGAGAGCCTGCAGCACTGCTCTTCCCTTGGGCTCCTCCTTCCTACGCCTTCACCTGCTCTCTGGGGCAGCAGCTATCAAAGCTTGCTGCAGGACCAGGCTGACACGTTTATATGGTTCGCCGAAAAAAAAACATCAACACCACTCACACCACAACCATCTGGCTCATGGGCAGTTTGAGACAACCAATACTCGTGTATCAAAGTGGCTGTGTACACAAATCCATCTGATCAAGCCTGGTCAAGTAACAGTGAAAACTAACACCTGCGTAAAGCGGCTACATCTTTATCATGAACTCTACTGAAAAAATTCAGCACATCACTCAAGAAAAGAAGTGTGGCAAAGCGTCACTACTCTCTCTCCAACATGGATCAGCTCTGAGTGACAGGGCACGATTACATCCTTCCAGAGGAGAGCACAGAAAAGTGATGCGAGACAGAAGCCTCCCCTCACACCGACACCAGCTGTGAGCTGGCAATGCCCCTGGACCAGCAGCCTCCAGAGGCTCCCCCGGCAGTTCCTGTCCTCTGCATCAGGCACAGGCAGGAGCTCTGTAGAGTGGGAGCTGCCCCCGGCCCTGCAAGCACAGGGCCAGCTGCTCAGCCCCCCAGGCACCCAGGCAGTGTCCCTGCACCCCAGGCATCCTGCCTCCAGCTGCTGAGAGAGTAGGAGGGCAGGCCTTTGCTCTTTTCTAGTCCCATCCTCCCACATAATGGCTTACAGCTGGGTTTATATATATATTAAAAAAAAAAAAAACAAAAAAACATGTGGGTGGGTGGTGGTGGGCAGCAGGACACAAAAGCCCTGCACTAACCACTGTGGCTTGGTAGCAGAGAAAATCCAGCTTCTCCGATCTACTCCCCTTTAGAAAGTCAAAGGACAATCCAGTTGACACAACAAAGGTGCACGTTCCAAAATCATTTGAACCTGTTCCTCAAAAGTGCTTCTTAGTGCAACTCTGTTGTTAGGATTCAGATTAAGAATGGATTTATCTTCTAGCAACTTCTCTTTATAACTGACGAAAAGATAAAAAGTGGGAAGTGGCAACAAATGGTCTGTTTTCAAAGGAAACGTATTCCAAAAAAAAAATAATAATAATAATTCTTAGCTTTCTGACAGAAAAGACTCCTTATTTCAGTTTCCTACTTCAAAATGAGGATATCCATTCTCAAGGTTGACAGGAAAGCAATTGCTACCTTTATATATAAAGGACTCAAAGATGCCTCTCAAATGAGCAAAAGATGATTTTTTTTTTATGGAGGTAGATTTATATAAAATATGACATCAAGTCACTTGGCTTTGATTATTGATCATGCAATCAAGACATGGTTATGCTTCCACTTAGGACTAAACTTTTCAATTAAACGCCACCAGGATGTGTCAGACCACTTTCAAACATCTATATTTTACTAATGGATCACTGATACATCAATTACTGTGTACCAATAATCCAATTAAAAATGCACTCTGAATAAACAATCTGGCCCAGCTCCAAAGCCTCAGACTATTTAAACAAGCTAATGGAAACATTAGGTGCCAGTCTGCACATTTTGTTTTCTAATGAAGGTAGTATTTGGCTGACACAGAACCAATTTACATGTAAAAGCCAAACAATTAAAAAGGTCACACAACAAAAACTCTGGGATTGTTTCACACATGCAAACAGAGCTACCCAGAATGGAACAATTTGACACATGCAAACAAGACTGAGTTACAGTGCACATGTTCTTGCTAACAGAGACCTGTATCTGACCTGTGGCTTCATCATATTTCATTGCTGCATACAATGAATTCTAAAAACTAAGAAATACAGACCACCATTAGAGCAGTTAGGTTATGAACGGCAGATGAAGATTCAAACCATCCTTTTCTCCCCAAAAGAAGACAGGAGCTGAGTGATCCCACCCATGAGTACTTCAGTGCTCAGCCTGTTACAGAGGAAGGGCAATTTGGGGTGCCCCTTTTTCATCGACAGGGATAAAGAAAGTTTCACAGCACACAAGGAGGGGGATACTCAGCATCAGGCTGCAACAGATGTGACACATGGAGGCTAGAGCTGGACCACAAGCACACTTCCAAGGGTGTGGGGAGATGAGTGCCTGCCTGGGGGACCAGGCATCCCAGCACAAGCCCTGCAGTTTCTGGCTGGGTCCCCAGCCTCTGCTCAGCCACCCTCAAGTTCCCAGCCCCATACTCAGTTTTGCCAGCAGCGTGTGAAAGTAAGGCGTACTGCAAGATAGATGAGAGGATGACTTCGCAGGGATGGGGAGAAGAAAATGAAGCAGCAGTTTTGTCCCAAAGCCTGACAGCTTGCTCACACTACCATGTCACAGAGCCTGATGCCACACAACGTGCAGAGGCAAGCACTGCCCTGCTGCCGGAGCAGGCTGCATTGCAGGAAAACATCAGCAAAGCGGGGGATGCACCAGGTAACACCACCAACTGCAAGGATAAAATAAGCTCAGCTGAGAAACAGAGCCATCATCTTCTTGCTCACCCTGGTGATTATTTAATGTAAAAACTGTTAGTACATGGCATTCAAGGGACAAAACTCCAAATCCTAGCTAAATATAATTATCCCCAGACATGGGAATTCAGATTTTAAAAGGCTTTTATTCCATTGTCAGATGGTTTTTCCTTGATTTTCCTCACCCTTGGTTGCATGAGCATACACCAACCAGCTAGCACAGAGCCCATGCTAGCCCTGATAAACAGCTAAGACCAGTGAAGGAAACATTTAATGTGAGCCACAAACACAGATAGACCAACTCCTTTAGGAAAGGAAAAGCTTTCATGCCTGCAAGTCCCAAAAGGAGAAGCAAGGAGCAATCAGAAAGTATTGTTAAACCGAAATGCCTCCAGTTGGGTCTGTTTAAGCATATGGGAAGGACAAGAGGAAAAAAATAGTTAAATATCTCATCTGAGACAATAACTGAGACTTTCAGCTCCAGAACACCTTATACACAGGAGTGCCATAACTACGCAGTATGTGATAGATCACATTTCATAGAGGTTATCCTTATATATGCCAGCCACAGAAACAGGTCACATTTTTTGTTTCTCTTAAAAGTGTGAGTTAGTAGATCAGACTATGATTTATACATGCAGACACCAACAGGAAATCCAAGATTCTGCTCGACAGCAAATAACTCCCAGGCATTAAGGCTGAGACCTCAGGACCCCTTTCTTTGGGAAGTCATCATTATTCATCCTACCAAAAAAACCGCTGCCACCAAAGAAACCAGCAATGATGGAATCACAAACAATCCAAAACTGCCACACAAACATACATACCTCCAAACCACATGTAGTACTGCAGCCTTAAAGGTAAAAATGCAAAGAAAAGCTAGAGCAGCATGGCACATTTTGTTTCTTTCCTTCTGAGAATAAAGAAGGGCATTTCGAACATGCATTACAGCAAGAATAAAAGTCTAGCTGGAGAGAATAACAATGCATTTTGATTTCAAGGTTTTCAGACAGGAAGAAGGACCGTATTTTGCATCTCATTCCTCAAAAGTGTTCCATTTTCTCAGATACATTCACATAACCATGATAGTTCTTTGTGCTTCTAGAATTATGGCACTTCGAATGTCTGGTAACTGCAATATAGCAAAAAGATAAATATTCTTTCCGACTCCCATTGCAAGAGGTAACATTGCCTTTGTGTTTACATACTAAGAAATATGATCTCATTCTAAAAATATATGTATTCAGATGGCAAATAATGTATGAATTATTGAACCAAATTAACCAAAGAAAAAATACTAACTTCATTGGCATTAATAGAATATAAGCAGTATTTGCTTGCAGTTTATTTAGTGATCTCTGCATTAACAGTCTCTGAAATGTGCTTTCCCTCTCTACATAACATTAGTAGTGAACTAACACCTTACAGTACTGAAAGGCTTCCAATTTGTTTTTATTTTTGAATGGTTGGAACATTTCACACATCTTAGAGCCTGAGACCTAGGAGGGCGGGAGTCTAAGAGAAGGTCAACATAAGTAAAAATCAAGTATCTGAAGATTTTTCTTATGGCAAAGGCATGAAGTTAAGCTTCCTAACACACGTCAAGACCTTGACCAGGTTAGGTGGCCTTGCTGTAACTACAATCAGTTCAGGGATGTTTTGATGACATACACGAGATGTTTCAATGCATATGGAAAGGCTTCTTCCAGGAAGCAATTCCAGCAAAAGCCATGAAGTGGCCTTATGTGCCTTTATAAACTGCACATATACTCCTCACATAAAAACAAAAACAGCCGAAGACAGAGAGAAAGTAGAAAGCCAAGACATCAGCTGCAAAACTGATCAAAGCTAATACAACAACAACAACACAGCCTTCCACAAACATTAGGGTACGGTCTTGAATAAATCATCCAAAAGAGAGAAACAGCTTTGAAATCTCAATCCATGCATCTGAAGCGACATGCACAAAATAACAGTGAGCTGACTTCTCCTTTGATCAGGGACTGTCAAAGGGGTTCAGTGGAGTTAAGCTCGTAAGTTCCACTGAAATTTAACCGTCTGGAGACGGTTGGTCTCCACCTGGAGACAGGTGCTCCTGTCCTAGCACCTCACCTCCATTTTCTGGCTGTGATCTCTCAGCCTAAGATATCTCTCGTCCCCCAAACCCAGCATTTTCTGCATGCAAGGGGTCTACTACTTGTTTCCAAAAAAAGTAGGCCTTGCCTCACAACACACCTGCGGCACCCAGAGCATCTATTGTTCTCTGTTACTAAACACTAAACATCTGCAGTCTGGAGCAAATATGGTTTACCAAGACGCAGAATTGATGGCACTTGATATTCTTCCATGACAGATGTTACAAGGACGTGGACAGACAGCCCTTAGTGATCCAAATGCTCTGCAGAAGCTCCATTGCAAAGCATATGCTTCTCTGCTAGACACTTTGACAGGAGTGGCAAGACAATGCCAGGCATGCAGATGCACAAGAGAAAACTGCTTCCATGCTATAACAGCACATTTCCCCGTCCAAGAGGTGGGCAAACGCTGAGCAGCCAATCACAGCCCAAAAGGACGAGCAATGCCACCCAGAAGGGACAAGCTGTGCACAGGACAGGACACCAGGGACTTGCTCACACAGCAGCATCTAATCTGTCCTGTTCCAGATGAAATCTCATCCCCATTTCTCAGTGTGGTCACCAATGGCCAGGACATAACATCAGGCACAATAAGCCAGGGTGCAGGACGGCAGCACAGGGTGCTCCAATCACGTCCTGTGGACCCTCAGCCCATAAATAAATCAGCTTCAACAGACCAAAATAACACTTTTTCTTTTAGATAGGAAAACATTCCCTATATCTGCTTACATTTTATTTGCAGCTATGCATCTCAGCACTTCAGGGGCCTGGAATATTTTACTTCTGATAAGTGTTTAATTTTTTATGGGTTTGATCCAATATAAATCATATAAAAAGCACATTAAACAGAATTTTTTCTCCTGCTGTTATATAGAAAACTTACATAAACCTGGGATCTCTCTTCCTCACAGATCCATTGTCATGCCTGTATGCCTTTCTAGCTGCAGTCCTCACCTGAAATTCCGGGCCCTTTGTGCTATTGTTAACCACTTTGAAAATATTTCCCTCAGAAAACAAATACTTGTTTATTTTTTGGTTTAAACAAAAGCGAAAAAATGAAATATATAAACTCTAAGTTATTTTCTTTATTGAATGAATGGCATTTTAGAGTCCAAAACCAGACTGATAACCAGCTAAAACTGTTTTAAAACCTCAGGTTCCATAACACCTCACACACAACTTCAGCTACAGCATTGTAATAAAACAAAAAGGCAGATTCTTTACGTCGAAAACAATGTGGGAGCATATTGTGCTATAATCTGTGCTTTCCCACCCAGAAACTGTTCAGATTTCTGCATCATAGTCACGTATAACATGTTGTTATTCAGAAGCCATCTTCTGCCCCAGCCAAGCACCCCAGCCATTGAACCTCTGGCAAAAAAAACCAAAAACATTCCCCTCCCTCTCCTTTCTTTGCTTGAGATTATTCCCTGCCCTGCTACTTTCATTCATCTATGACTGTGAGAACTTATTCCATCCCCTCATACTACATAGAGATCAAAACAGTTAGAAAACTTGATACCTTTAAAACTACACAGCTTTCTAAGTAGAACAGCAACGACAACAACAAAAACCTGCTGCTGATATAGTAGAGATCTTCCAGGAAGACTTACAAGGGGAAAAAGAAAGACAAAACACTCCTCTTATGGTGGTTGCACCCCTTTGCAACAACAGAAGTTATCATCAGTATTAGTTGATCTCTGAGCAGTTTAAACAGGTGAGGGGAAAAAGTCATTTAAGCAGTACCTTATAACTGTACAGTTGAAATTAAAAACCTATGTAAAGGACCTTGTTATTAAACTTCAAAAAGTGAAAATAAAATCAGTAAGAGACAAAAGCCCTGCACATTGCTTGCTCCTGTTATTAATTACCTCATGAGTTTGGAGAGGTCATGCTTCTGCGGTGCTTCCCTCCAACACGAAGATCAGCAAAGCCACACACTTCTCCCCAAACCACACAGAGCACCTGCAGCTGACCCACTGTCCCACCTCTCACCCCCAAACCACTCCAGCTGCAGAGCAAGCTGGCCAGCCGGTGTCATCCTGCAAAGTGCCCACACCTGACTTAGGGACCCATCAGAGCTGATTTCCCCCAGCTGAGTGAGAGTCAAGCCAAAAAACCTGGCACCACCAGACATAATTCCAGCTCTTAAATAATATAACAACTGTTTCTGGTAGAACAAATGCTGTTTTTATTTGTTTCCTATAAGTTAAGAAAATAATAATTAACTGAGGCAACTGCTTGTATGATGGAATCTATGCTTCTGATACAGTAATATAGCTTTGCTAGACATTTAAGATAGATGAGTTGTAACCACCCTTTCCTCCCCCCCCCTCTCCACATGTTCATTTTTACCTTGTATTTTGCTTCTCTTCACAGCTTTCTTCTACCTTTCTCCTTGCATTTCCCAGGGCTGCAACAGGATGTGGATTCTTGGGGAAATTTCCAGCAGGGTCCCCCAAATTTGTTTCATTTAGATTTATGTCACTATTTAGCTGTTCACAGCATAAGTTCCACTCAGCAAAGCAAACTAAAATTAAATCAAATAAATAGGTCTGAACACTGTGGTTGTTGAACCACCTCAGTAACGTGATTTCCTTTGAAAGGAAGGTTCTGTTTGCTACCAAGCCAGCTGCTTTTAACCTTTCTTAGAGGAGATGTATACCTAAACTTGAACGGGTTTTAATACAAATTTGTTCTCTAAGCTATTCCAGGTAACATTTCAAACTCAAATCCATGCTAAGTGCTCAAAATAATATTAATAACACTAATATAAGTTCCTTTTTCAGCTTCATTTTCATTTCTGAGGCTCTCAAAACATTTCCCTTTCCAGAGCTAGCACAGATTACAAGCTTAGGGGAAGTAGTTCTCGCAGTCTCCATGTTAAGAGCCAAAGCCTGGCTGGTCCTTTCACTGGAGGGTTGCTGGCTTACACAGGTGAGAACCCAGGCTTAGGTGTTTTGTTCTAGCAGGAGGCCCGGAGAAAGTGAGATGTTTTGCTGAGCCTTCATCTACAGTGCAGCAGTGGCAGGTTACCAAAGCAAGGCAGGTGTTGGGAGTTTCACTTTGCAAGCCAAGTATCACACACATGTAGTTGCAACTCAGCATTAAAACATTCTATTAAGCTTCAACTCTGAAATTAAAAAGCACAATTACTATTTTTTTTTCCGTAGAAAAAACATGACATACTGCTAAGAAATAATAGCAATGCATCCTTCAAATTGCAAGCAGATTGCAAGCAAATAGAAGAAACTGAGTCACATTTTTGTATGAAAATATAGTCATTTCTAAGCTAATGGATAAATAGAACAAGACGCACTACAAGTGCTGTGCCACAGATGTCACTTTCGCACAAGTTCATCAGCAAAAGAGCGCGATAAAAGGAAGGTATAGGCACTCGATATCCAGTTCATGTACAGCCACCTTTGCAATGTAAACATCCTGGCAATCTGGAATATTTGGGATCAGACATAATTCTTATTTTCAAGCACGCTAAGAGGGAAGTTGTGTTTGAAAATCAAGGGCACAACTTGGTCTTCAAAGCATTCAGGAATTCCTGCAATTTTTCTACTTGCCAGCTACTGAGTGAAGGGTCAGATCTGCAGGTGGTGTAAACAAGCACAGCTCAGTGTGGGCTTTGAGCTTATGCTCATTTACATTGCATGGAAATTATATTTCTCACTTCATCTGTGAATAACTGCACATGTATATATATATATGCATGAGTGTGTGGTGGATACCTATTATATAGAAAGTGAATACTTTGATCTGTCAAAATAAAGATCTAAATTTAAAACAGGAGACAGAATACGGAAATTATACATTCTGCATTTACTTTGAAACTTAAGTGAAAGAAACACTGTTTATGTTCAGAGAGAACCTAGTGACTGGCTTAAATAACCTAAAACTGAACCACCTTGACATGCAAGTTTTAACAGCTTCCTGCCACGGCTGACAGGCCCAAGCTATGACTTGCTAAGTTTTATATAAACAAATAATTACTAGGCAATGCCAGAGCCATAATGGACTGCCGCTTTTACAGTATAGACCCTGGTGCAGCAAAGCATAATAACTGGTTAACTTTAAGCAACTGAATAGTCCCCTGGAGCTTGGCAGACACACTCACCTGCTTAAAATTAACCATATGCTTAGTTTGGGATGTTCATTTAATTCCATCAGTAATCAGGAAAACACTTGAATCTGTGCATAGAGCAGCCCCTTTCCATAGGGCTTACACACATGCTTAAACAGCTCTCTGAAGGAGGACAGCATGGTTTGATGCTGCAAGATCCTGATCATGAGATGTAATCCTGCAAAGCTTTTCAACAGGTCATTCATAGTCTATGAGTGAAAAACAGTGAGATCCAGCATCATTTTAAAAGCTAAGCCACACTTCCAAACTTTATAGCATGTGAGAAGACTGAGCTGGGAGAAGAACACTGAATACGGAGAATGTTAATCCCCCAAACATACTGTATTCACAATTTGTTCCACAAATGCAATTCGGTTTAAATTATTCAGCAACATGGTTTAGACTAGAACATGAAAAAGATCTGACCGACTTTGTGAAAGCAATGATGCCTCAACCAAAGCAGAGTTCCAGCCCACTGCTCCAAGCTTGGTGTGCTCAGGCAGTCCCTAAGACACTTATCTGCTACACCGTGGGCAGCAGCAGCCACGCTGCCCTGCAACAGGAGTTCACCGTGGCTCTTTGCTGTCTGGAAGAGAGCAGGGGGGCGGTGGTTTCAGTGGCAGAGGAGCTCGGAGGGTGCTGAGGTTGAAGGCAGGGGCCAAGCACCTGCTCCAGCCAAGCCCTAAGTTTGTACCTGCGCAGCCACACATCTCCTTGCACCTCTTCTGAACTCTTAAATTGGGAATAAAAGAGAGGGATTTTATTCCAATGCAAACAGTTATATACTTTCTTCCTTGTGCCTTTGCAGATACCTGAGAGTACAGGGCCTTCCTGTGCAGCTCATTCTGCTGTAACAAGATGGTACGTGCACATGGAAGGTAGGAAAAGGCAGGAGGAGAAATGTCTAATTTTTCCTGTGGCCAGGGGGTTGTTAGGTTGAGTAAGAGGAAAAGGTATGAGAAAAGAGGAAGAGAAAAGATCCCAAGCTTGTGTGGGCCAAGTGTCTAAACAGGATAAACCTGGTCAGCTGACTACAGCATTACTCATTTTTAATTAGTTTGAGGCAAATAGTGCAATTTGTGCCAGGCTGCAAAGTCGTGCTGTGTTCATGAGGAACCAGCCTGACAACAGAGACAAATTAATCCCTGCAAGCATCCTCCTTCTGGAAGCTCACCATCAATACTCCTCATTTAAATAGTGTGCAGGGTATCCTCTTCCATGAGGTTGCTTTCACATTCTAGTTTGATTTTCCTCCCCTACTGCTTGAAATGTAAATGCAAAAATTTGGGGACTTTTGTCATCTTATAAATAGAACTATTGGTTAATTATACAAATCAAATTAGGAGTGATCAGTGACCTACATTGCCTGCTGACTTTCTGAGGATGGGATGCATTTTTCCCTCAGTTCAAACACAGTCTTTCACCTTAATGTAGGCAGTGATTTTGCTGCACCGAGATCTACACCCTTTTCCAAATAGCGGTATTCTAATAAAGTCAAGAAATCCAGCTACAGAGGGAACTTGCAACCAAGCTATAGGGATTTGAAAATATACTGAATTATCCCAGTTCTGAAAGCTATTGATCGTCCATTAGCAAAAATGAGTGAGGGGGGAATTGGTTATCTTCAGCATTAGAACTACTATTTGGGAAGGAAACAGTGTGTTTTGTTTTTTTTTTTTTTTTTTTTTTTTTTTCATATGAAATTGCAATGGTAATATTTGCAGAATGATACATCAAATTAGCTATACATGTTGCTTTATCTTTGTCCTTTGATTGTGTTTCACAGACAAAAAACAAACAAACAAACAAAAAAAAACATTTTTGAGCCGTTTCTACCAAGATTATAGACATGGGCATTGAAATGTGTCCCTTTATAAAATCCATGGAAAAAAAAAAACAGAGCTGTGCTTGTAGTCATGAGCTTAACCTTGTCATCAGGGACATAACTTCAACAGCGAGCGTTACATCCATTATGCAGCAAATTCCTTGAAATCTTAAAGAAAGGAGCAGCACCAGAGGGCACAGTCGCTGCAGCGCCATTACCTCCTGCCTGCTCAAGCTCTCCCTTCTCTCAGTCCTTCCAGCCACTGGTTACTCTCCTTTTGCATTTGTCTACACAAGACAAAAAAAGAATGGATCAGTTTTTCCTTAACAGCTTTACCCACGGCCAGAAACTTATTTTTTATCAAAGCATTTATATATTTAATATACATATGCCATATATATATATGCATATATATAGCATACATATATGTGTAAAACCATGGAAGATTAAATAAAAGGAGCCACACAGTACAGTACACATGTAAAAACGCAATTCAATAATCCTGTGTTTACGCTTAGGAACTGTGTGGAAGCCTAAATCCTTGTTAGAAAGGAAAAGTTCATTTTCATCATGTGTTGGGTTTTAGTTGTAATTCAGGTTTAAAACATTTGTTACCACTATGCTAATACCAGCTGTTAAACTCTCTGAGTGAATTGCCATCAGTGGGGTTCTGGGGAAAGAAGAGGTCTGAGCACGGTGAACTTTCCTGGCAAGAAATGGATAAATTTCACTCTGAAAACAAAAATAATAGGAAGGGAATAAATGTTGAAAACCACAGAAAAAATAATGTACGGCCCTCAGTCCCAGTAACTGGTCTTCTTTGGCACTTGAGAACGATCACAAGTAGTTTGCCTTTTTATTCATATAGAACAAAATTTACAAAGTCATTCATACATTTTTTTTTTCTTTTGTTTTTTACTGACTTTGAAAATTGGGAATATTCAAAATACACTTTTAACCCCACTTCATTCTTTCATTATTTACACATATATACAAGAAAAATGTAAGAGTTTCTTTTTTGTTGTTGTTGTTGTAGTTGTTGTTTTAAATTTTCTATTAAAAAGCTCTGCTGGTTGTGTTATTGTTTGTTTTCATCAAATGGATGTTCCGTGAGAGGGCTCCATTGCTTCTGGAATTACTCCCCCTGGCACAGACTGAAATGACATAGGGATCGGGGTTTTCACGGGACTCTGACGAAACAGTCCTCCATTTGGCGACCTGTGTTTACACTGTATGGAGGGCATGGTGGCCGAGCTGCTCAGGGGCAGCGGCAGGTTGCTGCCAGAAGCAGCTGTGAGTGTCCTGCTGGCACCATGAGTTGTCTGTTCTGGTAAAAAGGTGGTGACAGAAAGTTGCGTGTTCTGGTATTCGCGTACTGGCTCCAGGGTCTGAGCTGGCTGCATGCCACCAATCTCCAAGGCTGAGATTTCGATGGACGCTGGAGAGATCTGCTTGTGGGCTATGTCTTCATCGATTAAACTGTTCATGCGTCTGTGGACCTGCTCCAGGTTCACTTCTTTATCCTAGTGAGGAAGAGACCAGAACAATCAGTCCAAACACAACTACCTTTCACATCTCACCCCCTACCCACCCTCTGTGTGATGGGAATTGCTGTTTGCTCGTTAGATCACTCTGATTTCATCTGTGCCTAGGCAAAAACCTTGCGGTCTGTCCAGCACCTCCAACAGAGACACACGTGCTGAGGAAAACACCATCTCAATCTTGACCTGCAAAACTGATACCCTCAATCCAAACCTCCCTGGAGGTAAAACGATGGCTCTGGTTCAGCCAACAGGAGCTGGCAGCAGGGACCAGCTCAGCACACAAGCCCCTAGCTCACTTGGCACAAGCCCAGAATAAAGCATGTAGCAGGCAAACAAGCGAGCCAGGACACCAACTTCCAGACAGCAGCTTGCTGCCTTGCAGCCTCAGGACAGCTCAGCACTCTCACCCAGCTGCAGCATGCTTTTTAAGGATAACATCAGTGTAACACTGTGCACAGCCTAGCTGGCTCCAGGGTATTTGCTTCATGTCCCAAAATCTACTGGCCAGGAGTTGTGGTGGTGAAGAAGCCTTCCCTGCTGGGCAGGGGCCCCTGTGCCACCTACTTGGCAAGGCCCACGGACCTCCTAGCATAGCACTGAGATGGAGACCTGCTCTGGGAGCCCTGGCAGTGGAGCACTCATTTGTGGCTTGAACAGGTGTGGGACCAACTGCAAGCTGTCCCTTTGACACCTCATCTGGTGAAAGTCTGTATGTGTAGTCAGTGCTTGGGAAAGCAGTGCTGGTCTTCAAGGAATGCATCACTGTTCTCAAGAACAAGTCACCTAAGGCTCCCAGAGCGGTCTCCTCAAGAGACTTTTGGCACCAACGTTTTAGCTTCCAGGAGGAAACAAGGCCAATGAAGTTGTCTTTAAATCTTGAATCAGCAAAGACCTACAATGGGCTGTTTATCACCTCAGCATGGCATGCAGGATGCCCCAAATGGAAAGCAACGAAACTGGCAGGGAAAAGTCGACCACCTGGGATGCTATATGACTGAATTTTAACAGCTAGCAGTGTATTGCCAATAAAAAGGTATGATTTCATTTCTCTGTATTTCATAAAGCACAGCTGTGATCTGCAGTTGTAGTTACTCGATGTAAATGTAACATACTGCAGACTAGCAGCAAAGCATCTATAAAAGCCCAACAGTCCTGGAACCAGAAGCATCCCCTGCTCTGACAAACTACACAGGGCAGCCAGGGAAAGCCCAGGGTAGGAAATGGGACTACCTGAAACTTGTTGTTCCGGTAACCCCTGATTGCCCACCGCTCAACACGTTCCTTATAGACACTGCTGTTCATGCCAAAAGTTAGGCTCTGGGAGCAGAGAAGTAAGAAGTGCCAATGCCATCCACTCCTCATGATCTTTTACCGCTGTGTTTTAGGTGGGGCACAGTGAATTACAGCATTATTCCAATGTTAACCACTACTATGAAATTTTGCCTTCACCCCTAAATAGACAATCAAGTCAACTCGAAAGCCCTTGATTCCAGCCAATGTCAAACACAGATATGATTGTATCATTGTGATTTAAAACCACTTCCATGTTATTCAGGAAGCATTGGATTTGTTGCTATCTGCATGGATTTGGAAATGAATTAGTGTTACATGATGATAAACCCAAACCTCTTAGCTTACACTAAATTCCCACTGATTTCAATTGGACTGCAATTGTTCAACAATTACAGAGCTGAGCAGCAGTTTGCACCTTCGTTTTCAATCAGGGGAACAAGGATTCCCATTTTGTTTACATTAAAAAAATGCCCCCAACCTCCCAGTGCAGCCCCCTGGAACTCTGGGGGATATTACCTTCCTCACCAGAGAAACAGGTGCAGACCTTTTTTTTAATTTTTTTTTTAATGGCGTTTTCTCAGCCTCTAATCAAATAATTTTGATTTAGAGAAAATCAAAGGAAAATAAATTAAAAAATAAACTTTTGAGGCAGAAAGGGACCAGACAATACTTGATCAGATAGCTGCTGCAGCTATGCTAAGTCCCTACCAACCTGACATGTTGGGCTCCTTATTTTCAAGTCAGACAATAGACTAGGCTGACCGTAATGCGGACGCTCCTTCATGAACTACACAGCAAAGGTAAATTGAGGATTTGTGACATAATAGTCAGAGTATTACATGGATTTAATTAGAGACTTTACGTAACTCTATTTCTTGACATAAAACTGGACTTGGGGAAAGCCTAGGAAGTGTTCTTAACATTATCCTCACCTGGGAGTAAGGCTCGACCTCCTTGGGCAGGTTCATTTTGCACAGCATCTGGCCATACACTTCTGTGTTTTCCTCATCTGCCAATGGAAGACTGTGGCAAAGTTCTGCTCATCTGCAAAGTTCAGCTACTGCAGTGTCTGATGACACTGTGTCTAAGCAAGCTAACTCCCCAGAACCCATTATAGGATGCTTCTTTAGGTACCCTCTACTATACTTTATTTTCTCAGAAATGCTGCCTGCTTGTATTTAGACTCCGAGGTTAGCACTTCAGTTATCTGGGACCTATGTTCTTGACAATACCCTACTACAAGAAAAGAAAAAGAAGAGAACTCAGGTTGGAACGGAGCAAATACTAAAGGAACAAATTTTCCTAAATAAGACTTTGGAGAAATGTTCATGACTCATTTGCATTTTTATGAGCTTTTACCAGATGATTTCAAGTGAAAATATACATAAACATTTTATTTGTATTTTTTGATGGCAAGCACATCCTCAGTGCATTCCCCATCCTGCTTTGCTGTGGGTACAAAAATAATGCAACTGGGATAACTAGCGAAGCCAGAGGGAACAGTACAGTTCCAATATTTGCAACATGCTGTTTGCTGAGGAAAAACACATTAGTGAAGGAAGTGAACTCCTAATTTGGAGCATCTGTGCACAACAGGTCATAAAATTCAAAGAATTCATCCTTGTTACAGTATTTAGCTCAGCTCTTTTGAGATACAAACATGAAGATCCACTGATGGGATGCTCCTACTAGACATCTCCTGGTTCAGACCAGAGGGGTTTTTAATGACCATGCCATTTGGGAAGTGTCCCTTTGTGAGCCTAAGAGGATTGCCCTCCCTTCCTCCCTATGCACAGTCCAGCCCTGGAAGAGCATTGCTCAGAAACAGTGCATTTGCAGTTGCTTACATTTCACAGTACAAATACATGTTTAACCATGCACAACTTCTTACTATCAAGAAAACCATAATTCCTGCACACAGACATCACTTTTGATCTCCTACAGAAAAAAATAGGTAGATAAATAAATGTTTGGGATGTTCTTTAGGAAGTAAGGGTGGGGATTCCATTTGCCTACTTCTAACTCTTTATTCAGCATGGACAACTTTCTGGCCTTATTAATATAGGAGAAAAAAAAAACTTAAATACTTCAAGGAGTCCAGAAGTTCATATTATTCCTTCTTTCTGTTGCTAAAATGTTTGTAAAGGTTAAGGAAAACAACTCTGTCTCTTAGGTATAATAAAAACACATTTTAAAGGTTCTTCTGTTTCTCTTTGTCTTATTAGGTGAAGAACAGCTAAATAACAAAATGTCAAGCTTCGTATGCAACTATCTTAATGTTGATTGAATGATTTTTCAAATGCTTTAAAAAAAATCAAAGACGAAGATTAGAAACACCTGAAAAGATTAGTTTTGCCTTACATACTAGAAATTAATACTAGCCTTAAATCCTGGGATTTCCAGAACAGAAGGCATTGTGATAGCTTTATTTGGGAATTGAAGCTTGCAGAACTTGTAAATTCTGTAAAGCTCATCTTTCTTTTTCATTTATCGGTCTCCTAGAAAATTCAATCACAAAATGAATGCTGTGGAAAACTAACAAGATAAATGGAAGGGGTTAAGAAGTAATAAAGCCAGAGAAACAAATCTTGAAAGTTATGACATTCTGCTCTCTTGTCAGCTCAATGTTCTCCTTTATTTTTAGTTCTATAATTCTCATTAAGTATGAGCCATTTGTTATAATTTTAAGCCCTTGGTTAGCTGGCATTGCTTCCTCATTTCCTGAAGCTTTGTGATCTTAATGGTGAAATGGTAATGTGGCACTGCAAAAGATTCCCAAAGTTTCTGATGCTGTAACTGTTCTCTATTTTTGTATTTCTCTATAGCAAAGTTGATGAATTACAATTTTTAAATTAATATAAATTAGCAAATTGAGGCTTGGAGCGAGGGAACAGCAGAGGCACCGTCTCTGGCAGCTGGATGGGAAAACCAGAGCCACAGGGGAGGTTCGTGTCCCGATTTTCCAGCACAGAGCCTTCCCTGGCCCAAAGGCAGCCCCTTGCTGCTTCATGTCACAAATGTTTCTGGCTCCAACTTGTTCTCTTTCAGAGATGAATGAATGAGCTCCAAACTTCATACTTCAGTGTCGAGGCAGACATATTACTGAAGGTTCCTTCTCTTTCCTTTTTTTTCTTTTGTACTTAATATGCAAAACTTAGTTAATGTTATAAATGTCACCTCTGCAATGTTTCATGCCAATTTAACTTCATTTTTCACATATAGCTACACTGGATAAATGCATATGGTTCTGCTGTCAAAAGGAGATCAAATATTTTTCTTTTGCTGCCTTCATAATTTTATTTTCAATATTAATGTTATGCTCCAAATAGATCAGTTACAGAAGTTAACCAGTGAAGGGAAGAAACAATACCACGTGTAAGGAAAATGGATTATAAACACAGGCTTATCCTTCCTAAGGATAACAGCTAACCAAACATTGCTTCTGGTCAGGAAATTATCTTATTCATAAATACCAATTGAAATGTCATTCTTCCCCAATGAGTCTGAGTTCTGTAAGGGCAAATGAAGGGCACGTTTCTCATTCATCCTAAGCACTTGATCCTGAGCGACAGGCTCAATGGTCTATGACTGACAGCAGGAGCACCTCTGGCAAGTGTCTGCATGGATTTGAAGGAATCTTACCCAAATTATCTATAAAGCCAACTAGCTCTGCACAGCCAAGAAAACAAGAAACTATGACTTCTTATCAGCACTAACTGGCCTTGGCTTTATTGCGCAGACAGAAATTATGGCAAGATATAAATGCTGATAGGATGACTTTAAGCGTAATCGGTATTTTTTCTAGCTTGCTTATTTTCTGCGATACTTTACAGTAGGCTCTAAGAAAAGTGTGTGGGTAGTCAAACTGAAAGAACATGAAACTACTTGGGAGGTTTGGAGTCAGTTAATATTGTCACACTTGAGAGATGTCTCTGTGTTGAAGAGGAGTCACTGGCTGCTGCTTTCAAGAAATCGCGTATGTCACTCCAAACACAATTAACTCAAAGGTGCTGCTGCTCAGCTGCCTGGCTTGCGAAGGCTGGGATTTTCCAAAGGAGAGAGTGCAGTTCTTACGTGTGATTTCTACCGTCTTATCACAAAGTTCAAGACAAGACACTTGACCAGATAAACAAAAAAGTTGATGAAGAAGCTCCAGTAAGGCCAAATCCCCAGAAAGGAAGGTTGGATATCTGGGGAAATTTGATGCTAGAACTATGCCACAGCTCTGATAAGACAACATCTGCATCCCACACCTGCAAGTGCAACCACACTTGACTAAAGGAGAACACTCTGATGGTCCTGACCCTACATATCAAGCACAAAAACCTCAGAAACGTGGCCAATATGGGTAGCTAGGCACTGAGGGACTATTGTGAATAAGCTGATACTGCCCGATTAGATGCAGATAACTGTGCCAAGTATTAAAAGCCTGTTAAAGCCATTCTTAATAAGCCTCAGGAGATATGAATCATAGAATCATAGAATGGCTTGGGTTGGAAGGGACTTCAAAGATCATCTAGTTCCAACCCCCCTGCCGTGGACAGGGCTGCCAGCCACTAGCTCACTAGATCAAACTGCCCAGGAACCCATCCAGCCTATATGCAGAAAATAATGCTTGGGGTCTTTTAGAATAATATAGTCTTAATCATCAATCACAGAGCATTTCTGTCTTGTTTGTTTGTTTCTGTCTTGAGTGACAATACAGTGGATAATCTTTCAGTGAGAGAATGAAACCAGTACAAGAGATAAATGTTAATATTACATTTTCATACTGTGAATTAACTATTTAAGAAAAGATAATTTTGTGAGTAGGACTGTGGTTCCAAAGCTGAGTCAAGCTCCAGCCTCAGAGAGACATTCTCTCTTCTGACCTTGGCCAGGTTACAGGCCAGTCCCTTTCCACTCCATATAACAACACCTCTTAACACATATGCATGGGTTGAAGATACAAGCATCAGTGGTCATGAGAGACAGAAGGATGGAAAACGCACAAGTACCAAGCAGATCAGGAATGAAGTCTCTCACGCTTCCATGCACAGACAGGAAAACTGCATAGCAGAAAAGCAAAGCAGAGAAATAAAACCAAAACAGGCAGGTTTCCCTGCTCAGGTGCCCACAGGCTATTCTCTTAGCTCAGTATGGAAACCAACAGCTCCGCCCAGCTCCCAGCTTTTGTCTGGGGTGGTTCAGACATCATCGACTCACATATTGAGCTTGTTAGGGAGAAATGAAGAAGCAGCATCTCTGCATTTGTTTAAGAAAAGACTTATTTTGAAATGCTGTATTCACACAGGGTCATTATCATTGCTTTCAGCTGCTGCTACTGCATATGTAGGACTGTAATTTTAATTTATTCCAGGAGGCTCTGACAGAGTGGCAAAACCAGACATAATTGGCTTGTTCAAGAAGAAAAAGCAGCGAAGATATAAGTAATAGATGTGCTGCAAAACAATGACAATACAGTATGGTATTATATTAATACAAATAGCCCCTTTTTAATACAGACCTGTTTGCCACACTCATTACTTTTAGAGATTCCACAGTCAACAATGCAGAGAAATGCAGACAGATGTGAAAACAGATGCAGCGATGATGTATGTTTGCTGTCATTAATTCAACACAGGCAACTAACAGTCAAACAGCACTTACTGTTACATAAAATTTGCTGAGTGGTTTCTGAGTGTACTCTGCTAGGTGTGGGCTTGACCATAACAGTATCTTACTGGAAATAACTACAGATGCACCTCAAGTGTCTACTTGAAAACCTGCATTTATAAATAAGCCCGATTCTGCAACCAAGCTTCTGCTCTTAAAAGTGGAAACAATACCATGTATTTTAAATTAGCAATTAAGTAAGCCATCGTCCATAAGACAGCTGGTAGAAGAATGCATTGAGACTGACATCAATTGAGGTCCAGGTGACTGTGACCCAGTTGAAAGGATAAAAAATAAATGAGAGGGTTTTGCAATATATTCATGTAAAATGAAGTGTAATCACCTTCAAAAAAATGAAACATCATTAAAATCTATGTAGAAGAGGCCACCTTATTCACTAGGATGTGCTCTCCTTCACCAGAGAGCAGAAATTTTTTTAAGAAGATGAAGTAGTATTTTTTCCCTTTCAAAGTGAGACTAAACCTGAAAAAGTAAGAAATCAATAAATACTGCAAAGATTATGTCAAGGTGATAGAAATATCTTTTGGATATATTACTAAGTTCCATTCCCATCTTTCCACAGCCAGAAAATACCTGTAACTGGTAAAAATAAGAAACTATTATGAAAGACCTAAAGACCAATAAAGTGGCAGCGACTTGCTGCACAACCGTTGCAGCAGCAAGGCTTTTCATGAAGAAGTCTGTATCTTCTCACACTCACCTGGTCTTCCTTGCTTAGGGCAGCTTTAGTTAACCTCCAGTCACATCTAGCCAGGGTCCTAATTCTGAAGATGGCTATGACTGCCCCATAGTCTGTGCCTGTAAGCTTTGGCCAGGGGGAAGTGCGAGCGCAAGTTCCCCACCAGGCCATTGAAGCACATGATGCACACCAACTTAAATTAGCTCAACATCTGTCTTTTCTCCTTCTCTTCAGCTGGGACTTCATGATACAGCACTGTGTGAACAAATATGCTGGCAATAGTACTGATGGGATACCTATTGCAAATGAGGTGATGGCAGGCAGACCCACAGCCTCTTGAAATGACCTTCTGCCATATTCACTGTAATCCATGAACTAAGTGCAATCATAGAGAAATATTGGCTAGTCCTCACAACCAACAGCAAGCTCAAACCTGGCAGATAAGGGGCTATGATAGCATCCTCATTTCTTAATACAGAAGGAGACATTTAACATCATGCTGAAGTATTCGAGCTTTACAGTCCTTACCAACCTTGGTTCACAAGCATTCGATTCAACTACCAAGAAGGTGAATGACTGGTTCACATTATACAGATGTTTCCACAGTTTTCATGATGTTAAAAATAAATGGATAGTAAGAGAACACATAGAAACATTTTTCAAAACAAGCAGCAAAATGCAGTACTGAATGAATGCTGTTTGACAAGCATGCCAATATCTCTCCAGAGGAATCTTTGCAGGAGAAAGGAGAACGTGCACATAGGGAAACCTGCACTGTGTACACACTGCATATACTATAGTTACAGGCATTTACAACAACACACGGATTAGGTTAAAGGGGACTTTTCAGGGAAAGGTAAAGGTGAGGAGAAAACTAGCAAGGATTCATATGTGTAGGCATTTTCAACAACAAACCAATTATCTGTATGTTCATTATAAATTCTCACCATGCTTCTGAGGCCCAGCCTCACATCATTGGCCATCTCCAGATAGAAAGGGAAAAGAAGATGTAGGGAGAAAAAAAAGGATCAAAACAGTGAGGCTAAGAGTATATTTAGTATTTCACTCTTTTTAGCAAACATATACTTTTTATTCTTCTTTTTGAAATAGCAAATTCTACCCACTGCAGTCAAGATGATCCTTGAAGATAGTGGTGGTTTCAGAATTCAACTATGACATCTAAAATGACCCTGTGAGGTGACACATTATTCTTTTATAAATCAGAGATTAAATGATTTTGTTCCAAAACTCACTAAAAACTCACTAAAAACTAATGCCATTCTTTACATTTTTTTTACACAGTTTTTAAATCCTAAATTACTATCTAGCTCATAAAGGATGTAATTTTTCACTCTACTGAGCCCAAAACAAAACAGTACTACCCTTTACCAGCCTGATTTACTCTACTGGACCATCAGGCATAACAGATTGCTCTATCAGAATCCTTCTTCACCATTCCAGCCTAATCTCAAAAACACTTTTCTTGTCATGCCAGAAGCACAAGAGATAGCTGGCAGAGGAAACACAAGGAGCTGCTTCTGCAACTCAATTGATGCCCAGCAAGTTGCCTTGCAAAACCTCTCTACTCCACTTCAACTATGTGAAAGCCTTAGAAAACTATTAGTCCCGGCTATTAGCCATAAGTATTTTACTTAAAAACTTAATTTTTAAAAAGTTTTTGCATCCACAATCAAGGCAAAATTTTGGAAACTGTCCAAGCTCCTATTTCACATTGAGAAATGAAACGAAAATATCATTAGATAGCTCAGCATATTGAAAATCTGGCATCAGTGTTTCCAGAGAGAACCCAGTTCAGATATTGTAAAATTATGTATCTTCAATGTCAAAATAGATTCATAAGTTGCCTATTATGGTTCTATGGTAAGTTACTAGTACTAATATTTTTCTCCCTCAGGAAGAAGCCAATACCTTTTAAAAGAGGCTGTCCATGTTTATAATACACTACCTGTCTGTTCTAAACAGTTTTTGTGGTACA
>VXAV01005066.1:0-26148 GCA_013399715.1 Alectura lathami | reverse complement strand
ACAGCTTCTGGCTTTGTCCAAGAAGTGCTTTCAAATGTAAAGCTGTCACAGGTGTTGTTGATTGTAGAAGGTTCTCAGGTTGATTTGAGACAATGCTTTAACAGTCCCAGACAGGATTTTATTCACACAAATGTCTAACGGGCGTGTGTCAAGAGCGTGGGGCCAGGTTTCTTTCAGTGGTGCCCAGCAACAGGACAAGGGGCAACGGGCACAAAGTGGAACACGGTAAGTTCCATCTGATCATGAGGAAAAACGTCTTTACTTTGAGGGTGACAGAGCACTGGAACAAGCTTCCCGGAGAGGCTGTAGAGTCTCCTTCTCTGGAGAGACTCAGAACCTGCCTGGACACTTTTCCTGTGCAACCCGCACTAGGGAATCTGCTTTAGCAGAAGGTTTAGACTAGATGATCTCGAGAGGCCCACTCCAGCCCCTGCAGTTCTGTGATTCTGTGATTCCTGCAACACACACTACAGCTAATCCAAAGTCAAAGGGTTGTAGCCAATGGCTCTACGTCCAGGTGGAGGCCGGTCACAAGTGGCGTCCCCCAGGGGTCCATCTTGGGACCGGTGCTCTTCAACATCTTTATCGATGACTTAGACTGTGGGATCAAGTGCACCCTCAGCAAGTTTGCTGATGACACCAAGCTGAGTGGTGCAGTTGACAACCCTGAAGGAAGGGATGCCATCCAGAGGGACGTGGACAGGCTGGAAAATTGGGCCCATGAGAACCTCTTGCAGCCAGGAAGGCCAATGGTATCCTGGACTGCATCAAGAGAGTGGTGGCCAGCAGGGAGAGGGAGGTGATCGTCCCCCTCTACTCTGCCATTGGAAGGCCTCACCTGGAGCACTGTGTCCAGGCCTGGGTCCCCCAGTACAGAAAGGATGTGGAGTTGCTGGAGCGGGTGCAGAGGAAGGCCACCAAAATGATCAGAGGGCTTGAGCACCTCTCCTATGAGGAAAGGTTGACGAAGTTGGGATTGTTCACCTTGGAAAAGAGAAGGCTCCGGGGAGACCTCATTGCAGCTTTCCAGTACTTGAAAGGAGCTTTCAAGCTGGAGGGGGACCGACATTTTACACAGGTAGATAATGGTGGAACACAGGGAAATGGACTAGAACTGAAAGAGTGGAGGTTTAGGTTGGACCTTAGGAAGAAATTCTTCACTGATGGAGTGGTGAGGTTCTGGAACAGGCTGCCCAGAGAAGTTGTGGATGCCCCATCCCTGTCTGTGTTCAAGGGCAGGCTGGATGTGTTCCTGGGCAGTTTGATCTAGTGAGCTAGTGGTTGGCAACCCTGTCTACAGCAGGCATGTTGGAACTAGATGATCTTTGAGGTCCCTTTCAACCCAAGGCATTCTATGATTCTATGATTCTACAATTCCATGATTCTATGATTCTATGATTCTATGATTCTAATCCAACCCAGTGACAGACAGTGCACTGAATCCAGCTAGGTGTGGACTAGATGATCTTGAGAGGCCTCCTCCAGCCCTTGCAGTTCTGTGCTTCTGTGTGATTCTGCAGCTGAATCCAGAGTTACAGCACTATTGTGTTGTCTGCATCTGGACTTTCTGCTGCTTATCAGATCTTTCTGGTCCTGGTTGTTCAGCCAGTTTTCAATGCACCTCACCACTCATTTACACTCACACATACTTTGTAAGTTTGTCAATGAGGATGTTAATAAGACAGTGTCAAAAACTGTACTAAATTCAAGTTAAATAACAACCTTTTTACCTTCATTCACCAAGCTAGTCACTTCACTGTATAAGGCTGTTAGTTCAGTCAAATGTGTTTCATTCTTTTTCAATTCATACTCACTACCAATCACTTTCTTGCCCCTCATGTATTTGGAAATGTTTTCCAGGATTAACTTCTCTGCCATTTTCCCAGCAACTGAAGTGAAACTAACCTGCAGTCCCTCACATTTTCTTTCTTGCTATTCTTGAATATCAGACTGTCATTTGCTCTTCTCCAGCCTTCAGATGTGTCTTCCAATTGACAAGACCTTTAAAAAAGAATCAAGAGTAGCTTCACAGTAATGTTATCTAGCTTCCTTAAAACTTGTGGATGCATCCCACTAGTCGCCTCCAGTTTCCCACAAACTATGTATTAAGACTTTTTTAACCTGATCCACCTCCAGTGAGGGTTAATCTTCCTTCTTCCAGACTCCCCTATGATCTCAGGGCCTGTGAATACCTGAAGGCAAATCTTACTCTTAAAGACTAAAGCTAAGAAGGTATTGAGAAAAACAACCTTTTTCTTGTCCTTTTCCCCAGGTCTCCTTCCCCATTCAGTGGTGACCTCGTGTTTTTCCTCATTTTCCTATTTGTTTATATATACTTGTAGCATCTTTTCTTGTTGCCATTCATATTCCTTGCCAATTTCAACTGTACATGAATTTTGGCTTTTCTAATGCCATCCCTGCACAGTTAAACAGCATCTCTATACTCTTTTTGGGTCTTCTACCTATAGTTCCTGTTCTTGTACAGTACCTTTTTATCCCCGAGTTCAGTCAGAAGCTCCTTGTTACTCCATGCAGACTTCCTGCAATATTTTCTTGATTTCCTGCTTGTTGAGATGTACCAGCTCTCCTGGACTCCTTTTCTCTGTAGGTCTACACCTGTTGGGATTCCTTCAAGCAGATCTCTGAAGAAGTTAGTCTACTTTCCTGAAATTCAGGATGTGATCTTGTATTTTTGGCCTGCTCTTACCTCAGCATCCTGAACTCCACCATGTCATGGTCACTGCAGCCAAGGTAGTTCATAGCTTTCGAATCCATGGCCAGTTTTTCCTTGTTTACTAGGCCTACTTATCCTTTTAAGATCCTTGATCATTTGTGTCAGAAACATGTCATTAGTGCACTTAGAAATATTCTAGATTGATTGTGCCTTGCTATGTTGTCTTTCTATCAAGTATCATACTGGTTAAAGTCCACCATGTGGATCAGGGCCTGTAATTGTGTGGGTTCTTCTAGTTTTGTGAGGAAGGCCTCATCTACTTTGTCCTCCTCAGGGGCTTTGTAGCAGATGACACACTATAACAACACCTGTGTTGGTCTGCCTGATAATCTTGACCTGCAACCTCTCAAATGGCTTCTTAACAGGCCCAAAGATGGCATACTCTCCACACACGTCTATTCACTCCACTGCTCTCACATCAAGTGCAATTACTCCCTCTTTTTCTTCCAAATATGTGCTTTTTAAAGAGCCTGTATCCATCCATTGTACCACTCCAGTTATGTAATCTATATCGCAACTCCTCTGTAAGTACATACATACATCTAATTCCATATTTGATCTTCATCCTATATGTGCATTAGTGTAGAGGCACTTCAAAGAGGCATTCAAGTATGATGATTCCCCAGAATGGGCTCTACAGATTTCCTCATTCTATTTGTGTTCCTTTATTTCAGGACGGGATAGTTTTGTTTTCCTTAAAAGAGCACAGAACTCTCAGCACAACATTGTCTTTTGAATTCCAGCTTTAGGCAATAACTTAGGATTTTTTTTTTTTTTTTTTTTTTTTTTTTTTTTTTTGTTACACCATGTGGGTTATTCACAGACTATAATATATCCATAAGGTTTTCGAAAATGATAAAGTTTTCAGAAGAAAGAGGTGAGCAATGTTATTACATAGCATTGATCTAAAGTGTGCACATTATTTTAGCCCCATCTATTAGTAAGGATGAGTTATTTGACCAGAGTTGTTCTGAATTCTAGTACTAGTACACTAAAATTTTCTGACTCATATGTAGTGCACTCCAGGAAAAAAAAGAGGGTTTTCCTTCTTTGGAGGAAGGCAACTTGGGAAGAGTCCAGGGATGTTGTTAGAATATGCAGGGAGAAAACAAGACAGGCAAAAAGCACAGCAAGAACTTCACCTGGCCACTGTTGTTAAAGACAACAAAAAACGTTTTTACAAGCTCATCAACAGTAAGAGGAGGGCCAAGGAGAAACTCCATGCTTTATTGGCTGCAACGGGGAACATTGCCACTGAGGATGAGGAAAAGGCGAAGGTACTCACTGCCTCCTTTTCTTCTGTCTTTAGTAGTCAGATTGGCCATCCTCAGGGTACTCAGACCCCTGACCTGGAAGACAGAGATGGAGAGCAGAATGAATTCCCCACAACTCAGGAGGAAACAGTCAGGGATCTGCTACTCCATCTTGACTGTCACAAGTCCATGGTGCCAGATGGGATCTGTCTGAAGGTGCTGAGGAAGCTGGCAGAAGTGCTTGGCAAGCCACTCGCTATCATTTATCAGCAGTCCTGGTCAACTTGCAGATGACTGGAAGCTTGCCAGTGTGACACCCATCTACAAGAAGGGTCAGAAGGATGATCTGGGGAACTACAGGCCTGTCAGCCTGACCTGGAGCAGATCATCTTGAGTGCCATCTCATGGAGTTTGCAGGACAACCAGGGGATCAGGTATAGTCAAGCATGGATTCATGAAAGGCAGGTCCTGCTTGACCAGCCTCATCTCCTTCTATGAACAGATGACTTGCCTGGTGGATGAGGGAAAGGCTGTGGATGTAGTCTACCTAGACTATAAAAAGCCTTTGACACCGTCTCCCACAACATTCTCCTGGAGAAGCTGGCAGCCCATGGCTTGGACAGGTGTAGTCTGCGATGGGTAAAAAACTGGCTGGATGGCCGGGCACAGAGTGATGGTGAATGGAGTTGAATCCAGCTGGCAATCTGTTATGAGCAGTGTTCCACAAGGGTCAGTACTGCTGCCAGTCCTGTTTAATGTCTTTATTATCTGAATGAAAGAATTGAATGCACCCTCAGTAAATTTGCAGACGACACCAAGTTGGGAGGAAGTGTTGATCTGCCTGAGGGAAGGAAGGCTCTTCAGAGGGATCTGGGTAGGCTAGATAGGTGGGCTGAGACTAACTGCATGAGGTTCAACAAGACCAAATGTCAGGTCCTGCACTTCGGCCACAATAACCCCAAGCAAAACTACAGGCTTGGGGCAGAGTGGCTGAAAATCTCTGCGGAGGAAAAGGAAGTGGGTGTGCTAGTTGACAGCTGACTGAACATGAGCCAGCAGCGTACCCAGGTGGCCAAGAAGGCCAACTGCATCCTGGCTTGCGTTAGGAATAGTGTGGACAGCAGGACTAGGGAGGTGATCGTCCCCCTGTACTCCGTACTAATGGGGCTGCACATCGAGGACTGTGTTCAGTTTTCGGCCCCTCACTACAAGAAGGTCATTGAAGCCCTGGAGCGTTTCCAAAGAAGGGCAGAAAAGCTGGTGAAAGACCTGGAGCACAAGGCTTATGGGGAGCAGCTGAGGGAACTAAGACTGTTTAGTCTGGAGAAGAAGAGGCTCATGGGACACCTTAGTGCTCTCTACAACTGCCTGAAAGGAGGCTGTAGTGAAGTGGGGATCGGCTTCATCTCCTAGGTAACTAGTGATAGGATGAGAGGTAATGGCCTCAAGTTGCGCCAGGAGAGGTTCAGGTTGGATATTAGGAGGAACTTCTTCTCTGAGAGCATGGCCAGGCGTTGAAACAGGCAGCCCAAGGAGGTGGTGGAGTCACTGTCCCTGGAGGTGTTCAAGAAATGTGCAGATGTGGCACTTAGGGATATGATTTAGTGGGCATAGTGGTGTTAGGTTGATGGTTGGACTAGATGATCTTAGAGGTCTTTTTCAACCTTTATGACTCTATGATTCCATGATTCTCTCTTTTGAATTGCAGAGACCCTTCCATACTGAGAGCCTTGAAGAAGATATTGTGCTTGAAAAATTGGTGATATTGAATAGCCCATGTCTGCTTTGTTGAACCATGTACTCAGGGCTTGAGAAATCTGAATGTTATTAATATTATCTGTAATTTACTTTTGGAGAGATAGACTATATGTGGATCAAGGGGTGGAACGTGGAATCAATGGTGAACTTAATCAGAAAAACATGGCTCATTGAGGAATCAGTGACACACATCACAGTTAACGATTCCCAGGCCCATGTAACTTGCACTGGGCTGATGTCCAGCGTGATCTTCAAGCTTTCTTCTGCACAAATTCCTTGGCTGCCAGATAACCTTAACTGGGTGAGCCAGCCACTGAAGCCTTTGGGCATATCCCACTTGATACTGGCTACTTACAATCTGTGCCTTTACCTGAAAGTGCAACAAGAGGTTCTCATGACATCATCTAGAAATTGAATTGTTTTATTGTAACAAAATTATACAATGGTGCAAAAGACCCTAAAGGAGGAACTCCTCGACAGAGGGAATGTGCAGCATGCTGTAGGAAAATCCTTTTCGGGTCTGTTCAATGCTGCATGAGCACAAAGTTCCCTGTATATGAATGGATTTATTTACCAACTATATTCCTCTTCTTATTCTATCTTGTTAAATAGCTATTTTATTAAGTTGCTTATTGTTTGGCGATGAGAATCCCTCCATCTTCCTCTGTCTCTCTGTGTCTGTCCTTCTTCTCCCTCATCCTCCAGAATAACAGGTGCAGGATAACTCTGACATTTTTTTTCTTGGAAGTTGAAAGGTGTTTGTTAAACGCCAAAAAGGCACTTAAAATATTTAATTTAAATCAATTTTTATCTAATTAGATGTAAATGTTTAAATTCAGCCTGCAAGATACTAGTGCTGAACTTTGGAAAGAAGAAAATTACTAAGTCAGGAAAGCTTGTATTGTGACATTTGATATAGTGAAGGAAATTAGTGTTATTTCAGAGAGTTTATGTTTTTACTTATACATCTTGAACTTTTGAGTACACTGGAGTTTATTGGTGGGCTGAATGGTGAAAATATTTGCAGTATATTGTACTCTACAGTCTCTGAGCATCAGATAGGTAATTTGTGTTTATAAAACACAATTTTAATTTATTCAGTAACAGTAATTATTCCCATTGTAGTAATGAAATGAGGTATGTAGATATACAGTGCTAAAAAGAGTGATAATAAAAACCTGTTCCTCACTTAATAAAGTTGAACTGGAACAGCTTTTCTGTGCAGCTTTTCATACAGTTTTATTTCATCCCTCTTTCTATTTTTATTATTGATATAAACGGAATTCTAAAAAGCTTCCTAGCATGGCTCTGCCTTTAGAGGAGTTTGAGAGGATACAGGAGATGTAGGTTCAAACCTTGGTAGCCTAGAAAGTCTGGAGATGTTCAGATTTACATATCATATGTCTAATCTTTATAGCTTAGTGAACACTTCGTTAGTGTTTCTTTTTCTTGCATGTGAGGAAAGACATTTAGTATGTAAGTGGGGTAGCTGATCCAGGTAAGATGGGACTTTGTAGATTACTAGTTTCTTTGAGTTGCTTTAGTAGCTTTACAAAAGTAATAACCTTTCTTCTTCAATTTTCAGTTTGCTGTTTTCAAATATTTTATGGTTTTCCATTGTAAGGATATTTCATGAAATTTAATTTCAGTGACATAAACACATAAACTTGTCTTTTTTTTTTTTTTTTTTTTTTTTTCCCCTGCATGTGAGTTGGAAGAATTCTTTGATTCCTATAGATGACATAGTTTAAGAGATTTGCTGTCAGAGTGTAAGGTACTTGATGAATTGGCTTAGAGCCCCCCAGATCCAGGATGTAAGATAAACTGTGTCCTTGATAACATCCAGTGATTGGCTGATGAAAGCAAGCTGTGATAACGGACCATCTTAGCAACTGATAAGCAAGAAGTCCTGCAGAGCTGTGAAACTCCAAGCCAACCAACATGAGAAGAACATGAGGTAAGCATGGGGTCAACTTACACTCCTTTGGGGGTGCAAGGATCCTTGGGAGCCTCAGAACCCACTAAGCAACAACCAGAGGACTCTGATGCTCGTGCCATAGGGAGGAAAGCTGTCAGTACAGCAGGGACCAAGCGTGTGATAGCAACATCAGCCTAGCCAAGAAAAAGCACCTTGACAAATAAGACAAAAGGAATTCTGCAGCAACAAGTTGTTGGCATGCTTACCCCACCACCTACCTGAGAGAACTGAAGAGGTCAGACCTTCAGGGCATCACAGGATTTGCAGCGGTGACTTCTCTTCTTGCTTTCTCTCCATATACCCTTCTCTCTCTCTCTCTCTCTCTCTCTCTCATTTTCTCTCTCTCTCTGTCTCTCTCTCTCTCTTTCTCACTTTTGTACATGTAAAAATGATCTTCACTGATCTCAGTGATATTCTGACTCCATTTAAGTCTTAATTCAGAGGGGTGGTATCATTAATGAACATCACAATCTAACCAGATCATGACACAGAGCAGAGACTGTCAGAGATAGTTTTTTAAACTCTAGTTCATTCTTTACATATACTTTACAGGTGTATATTCCATTTATGGTGTATGTGTTCCATTTTTAAAGAGAAAACAACAAGGAAGCCAGGAATATACAAAAATTTATATAGAGCGAATTCGATATTGTTGGCTATAAATATATTTTGTCATCCTTCAAAAAAGAGCAACACCTGCAAGTTCATGTCATGCAACAGTGATTTTTTTTCTCTAATAATTTTGATAGTATGTAATAAAAAGCCTAAAAAAAGACTTTTTCTTTACAGTGTTGTTTTTCGCTAGATTGCTTGCAGTTTCCACTTCGAATGTGTTAGTTCAGCTTAAGAAACAGAAAACTGCTGTCAGAACAATAAATAATAAAAACATAATATATAATAATACAATAACAAAATATTATATAAAAACAGAAAACTGTCATGAATGCTAGACTACTCTTGATGTTAATGTTGCTATAGCAATTCAGTGCTTTATCTGGACTAGAACATGGTAAGAAAATCATTAGACAGATTTGCTGTACATGAAGAACATGAAAAGTATATGTATATGATCCCATGAAAGCAACCATTAACTGGAATCAAATATGGTATTAGTTATCACTAAGGTATTGCTTTAGGGTAATGTAAGAAGGCTCTGATTTCATTGGAATCTGCTGAATAATGTGATGTTCTTTCTATCTTTTATGGCTGTTTTTCTTTCAAAATTAATTGAAACACAAAGCTTCAAAAAAGTATTGACTCCTTTTCTTTCCATAATACTGTATATGGTGAAGGAACAGGTTTACTGCATTTTGGAAACACCATTAGTCCAAAACGGACTAATAATTTCCATCATTTACACTCTTATTCAGTAATATTCCTCAACAGTGGAAGTTTACATTGTAAACCTATGTATACACAGATTTACAGATGAGCTTGTAGTGAATGCCATTATTACCAAGATTTCTCCTTCATTTGAAAATGGCATTATTCTTCTAAAGTTCTGAAAGTATCAGTGATGATTCATTTATTCATAGAATCATGGAATCATTAAGATTGGAAAAGACCTCTAAGATCATCTAGTCCAGCCGTCAACCCATCAGCACCATGCCCACTAAATCATGTCCCAAAGTGCCAAATCGGCATGTTTCTTGAACACCTCCAGGAACAGTGACTCCATTATCTCCTTGGGCAGCCTATTCCAATGTCTGACCACTCTTTCTGAGAAGAAATTTTTCCTTGAGGCCATTACCTCTCATCCTATCAAATCTTACTCTTCTCAGTCTTTTCCTACAGTGTGTTTATTAATAAATAAACTGCATCACTATAACACTTTTGCACTATAGGGATCTTCTGGTGAACACATAATTCTGCTAAGTGCTTTCGAGATGACTTGAGCTGGTGAGTCCCAGCCACAACTATATAACGGACCATGATCCTGTTCAGCCCATGCTTACACACATGCAAAACAGAAACACCTATTCTGGATTCGAAAAATTTGTCCAGAATAAAGATGATATATGTAAAAAGAGCACTATCCAGACTCATTCTTCTCACTTCAAGGCAGAGCTTTTCCCAGTATGAGAATGCCATAGCAGGTAGAGTTTAAACAAGACAGTTCTGGAATGTTCCTTAATATTTTGAAGATTCACATTTGCAGCTCAAAACTGATCTAATATTTTTATACAATCAAAGGTGGATTGCCCATATGATCAGAAAGCAAGCACACAGGAGAAGATAATCTGAATGTGAGCAGTGAAAATACTTTCCATGGTACAATATCTTTCTGGTGGTTTTCTAGTCATTACAAGTTAACCCAGCAGGCAGCTAAGCACCACACAGATGTTCACTCACTTCGTCTTTCTCTGTGGGATGAGGGAGAGAATTGGGGAAAAAAAAAAAAAAAAAAAAAAAAAAGCACAGTGCAATTGCTCACCACCCACTGACGGATGCCTAACTAGACTGTTAGAAGCAGATCCCTCCCATGGCCAGCTCCCCACAGTTTAATAGTTATCACATGATGTCATACGGTTTGGAATATCCCTTTGGCCAGTTTTGGTCATCTGTCCTGGTTTTGTTCCCTCCCAGCTCGTTGCGCCCTCCCCAGCTCCTCACTAGCAGGACAGTACAAGAAGCTGAAATGTCCTTGCCTCTGTGCAACACTGCTCAGCAATATCTAAAACATTGGTGTGTTATCAATATTGTTTTTCTCCTAAAGCTGAAACATAGCATAATACCATCTGAAGAAAATCAAGGTTATCTCAGCTGAAGCCCAGACGCTAGTATTGGAAACTTACCTCTGATACAGCTGCAGACTTTCATAGAGATTAAGACTTTGATCTGTTGGACTTGATAACTGACAAAACCCTGGCATGTGTGGTATATTTCCATTTCAGACTACTAAATGTCCAACAAGTGCAGATTCTGGATCTGCTTCTCCCCTGGGGCACATGGTAGCATGAGAAGAAATGCTGTAGATTGTCTGTCTGTGTGGAAACAGTCCTCTCCTGAACTTGGTTTGATGGTTCTCCATTCTAGATACAGACTCCCTAGGTCTGTGGAATTTTTGGTGAACTCCATTCCAGTCCAATTAAAGGTGGCATTTTCACAAATGGCTGTGCGTACCACAGGCATATTGGTAAGCCACACATTACCATCCAGCAAAAAATGTTGCATGTAGAATGAACCCAAAGTGAACAGAGAAAGTATACTGCTGTACTAAAAGCTGTTGGCTTTGACCCTTAAAGAGGAGGACATCAGAAATAAAGGAGGAGCAGTGGATATTGTCTTCCTGGACTTCAGTAAGGCCTTTGACACTGCTCTGTAAGGTCCTCAAGAGAAACTGTTAAGTGATGATTTGAATGAGCGAGCAGTGAGGTGGATTGAAAACTGGCTAAACAAATGGACCCAGACAGTAGTGATCAATGGCACAAAGTCTAGTTGGAGGCCTGTAGTGAGTGGAGTACCTCAGGACTGGATCCACTTCTGTTTAACATCTTCATTAACAATCTGGACTATGGGGTAGAGTGCACTGACAGTAAATTCCTAGATTACACAAAACTAGGGGGAATAGCTGACTCACCAGAGTGCCATGCAGCCACCCAGAGTAATCTTGACAGGCTAGAGAGGTGGGCTGACAAGAATCTCATGTAGTTCAACAGGAAAAAGTACAGAGTCTCGCACCTAGGGAAGATCATCCCCAGGCATTCGTACCTGCTGGGGGCCACCCAGCTGGAAAGCAGCTCTGAAGAAGAGGACCTGAGGGTCAGCAATGTGCCCTTGCTACTGAGAAGTCTAATGGTATTCTTAGCTGCATAAGGAAAAGTATTTCTGGCAGGTCAAGAAAGCCAGTCCTTACACTCTGCTCAACATTGGTGAGGCCACATCTGAAGCTCTGTGTCCATTTCTGAGCCACACAGTGCAAGAGAGACCTGGACATACTGGGTAGAGTTCCACAGAAAGCCATCAAGATGGTCAGGACACTGGACCACTTCTCCTATGAGGAGGGCCTGAGAGCTGGGACTGTTCAGCCTGAAGAAGAGGAGGCTCAGGATGTTCTCAATAATGTCAGTAAATACCTGAAGATAGAGTACCAAGAGGCCTGAACCAGGCTCTGTTCAGTGGTGCCCCGTGCCAGGGCAAGAGGCATTGGTCACAAACTGGAACACATGAGGTTCTGTCCGAACATCAGGAGGCACTTTACTGTGGAAATGACATCACTGGAACAAGCTGCCCGGAGAGGTGATGGCATCTCTCTTCTTAAAGGTATTACAAAGGTGTCTGGACACAGCCCTGGCCAGCTTGCTCTAGATGTCTCTGCTTGATTTGGAGTGTTGGACCAGATGCCCTCCAGAGGTCCCATTATGACCTTAACTACTCTGAGATTCTATAATAAAAAGGTTGGTTTATTTACTAATATGTGTGGCCCTGAGAGATCTAACATCCTAGGCAAACGAGATTTCTCTGAAGCCTGACATGTCGAGGAACCTTGAAACAGCCAGCCTTGTTATTTTGGAAGCTGGAAACAGTTTCTCAGCCTTGTTATTTTGTTGCTGTAGGCAATCAGCCCTTCTTGTGCCGTATCAGCAGTATCCTGGGCACTATTCGCAGTCTTGTCCAGGACACAGATAAATAACCAGTGAAATTACATAATCTCTCCCTTTATGCTCATGATTCTGTTAGTTGAAGCAGGATTAATTAGTACATATTTTCACAATTAATTATTAGTTTTATTAATTGTTAATGTGTGCTAATTTGGGATAAGTACTTCATATAACAAAATGGGGATTATTCACATGGCGTAGGTGAGATAGATGTAAATAGAGAAATAAATAATTTGCAGGATACAAGAAAGAAGTTTCATTTTGAAATGACAATGCAGTCAGACTATACTTTGCCATTCTTCCTTCTCAATTTGAATTGTATTTGAATCTTAATACTGAGTTAACACAAAGACAGTGTGAATTAGTATAGAAAAAATAATGACAAGTACTGTAAGCCGTGTTGTCACCTTAGCATGGGTCTGCAGAACATGTATTGCCACCAAAAAATGACCAGTAGTGGAAAGATTTAAACCAATGCGTTCTGATTTTAGCATGTCCCAGATGTGATTAACCAGTGGGGTACCTCTTCAAGAATGTTCAGTTTCTCTGAGTGATCAGATGATGACAGATTATGATCAGAGGTGATTGTGATCAAGACAGCTTTCCCTAAGTACAGACTTTACTGTGAAGAAGGCACAATCTTAAATCAAATTATTTCCATATGAAACCTCTACTCTGGAATTATGTTAATGAAATAATTTTCAGTCTAAAAAAATAACTTTGGATCTTTTGGCCAACCATTGCAATTTCTGGAGCAGTAATAGACTGTCTTCATGAAAACATTTATTTTGTTAAAAACCCTATTTTCTCTCTGAAAGGACATAGAAATACCTGTAATATACTCAAGTCTCAAGAAAGGCAGAAGATGAGGAAAGAAATACTAGCATAATGGTTTTGTTTTAATGAATGCAATGAACTTTAAAAGTTTATTATTATTTTTTTCACTGTCTACTGTTCACTGCTCTAGTTCACAGTGTAAGGTCTAAGATTCAATAGTAAATCCTGTGGGTCATCCACTGAGTTGTTATTCATATGTAAAGTGAATAGCCTTATTTAAGTCCTATATGTAAGGTAACTGCAGAAAACAAAACAAAACAAAACAAAACAAAAACAACCTTTGCTTACTAGGATGTAATTTTCTTTAATTATAATAAGACCTCTGCCCATAGCTGCAGTTCTGAGTACAATCTGATGTCCAGTGAAAAAGCCTATAATCACCTGCTGTACATTTAAAGAATGATCTGTCTTCAAACCTAATTTTAGTTCAACATCTGACAAACGTAAACAGCAGAGAATTATAAGTTGTTGCATTCTATTTTGCAGAAACAATTTTTGATTTCTCATGATACTCAGATAATGGAATGAAGTACACAAAATTCTGTGTACACAAAGTTTCCGTATTTAATCAATACGTTCCAATACTATGTAATGTGATTTTTTAATATGTTAGGGAATCCATCTATGATAGAATACATCAACACATTCACATATTTTCTCTTAGGAAACACCAACACATTTGATGGAATAATTTGCAGTCCAAACAGCAAGAAAAAGTGGTGTCAGTCCTGTGATAGAGCTAATATCAAAAATCTCTTATTAAAAAAGTTCAAAACTATGTCCAGAAACAGCGAAATGTTCTCACATTACGCACAAAATATGCTACCTTTTAGAAGAAAATCATAAAATTTGAATTCTGTGTTACTTTTCAAGTGTACACCCTTAATTTTCAAGCTTCCACATCCCATCCCTACTCACAATACTTTCAAGGTACAGTTTTTGAGTAGTTTTTTATTGTTTGTCTGTTGTTGTGGTGGTTTTTGTGTGTTTGTTTTTGTTCTTGTTTTTAGATGTGAAAACTAACTATGTGGATCAAAGCAATGTGCATCAGTTAGTTCTACAGAGGAAGAATTTAACCGTGGTACAAGGTCATACAAGCCCTAGGAGAAAGTACTGACGCTGAAATTAATGCCATATATAAATGGCTTACTTAATCATTCTGTGATATATAGCCTCCTTTACTGGAAAACACAGAAGTCGTATAATAGTGCGTTGCATCAAAACACAATGGTTCAAAGCACAGAGTCAGAATAATGTTGGAATATAAATGTAACAGATGTGTTTTACTGTATCTACCCTGGAAGGATTATTGGTGAAAAAAAAATGAAGGCAGAAATTTGGCCAGAGAAGAAAGAATTTTAATCATTTTGGGATACTGTAAACATGCAGGAGAAAAGCTCATTTCAACTAGGGTAAGAACAAAGAACACTGTGCTGTTTCTTTTTAAAGCTCTATTTATTTGGAGACATAATAAGACATCTCATGTTACAGATGACAGAATTAATTATTTTGAAAAATTCTTACCAGATAAAATGGTGCTGGTTGCAGCTTAGCGTATAAAAGTGCATTGGGTAACAATGACAATTAGAAACATTGAACTGATTAGATGTGCAGAATATTTTGCTTCAAAACTAGAAAGAAATAGAACTCAGGTGATCAAGAAAGTTGAAAGGCTTTCTACAATAAATATTTGATTGCATCTCTAATTACTAAAATGGATGCTTTTGAATAGACAATTAAACAAGTACAAAAATGCTAGTTAGCTAGCTGGTTGCAATTGCAGAAGCAGCGGCAGCAGCACTGTATTGTTTAAAACCAGAAAATGTATTATAAATGAAGTTATATTTTGTTTCCTGTTTTCCTTTTCCTTCCCCATCACATGACTCATAACTGCAGAATTACTAGAGTAGCCTATGGCAGTAAGTGAGATAGGTAAGATGATCATGTATGGAAAGGTTCGAATGAAAACCTGTTTATGCTGGTGAACTTCTGTGATGGTTAATTTTTAGTTCCAACAATAAAGGCATTAGTGAGAGACCAGAGAAGAAAATCTTAAAAAGTTCTATACTGACACATTGTCCTAAACTGATATCTTTTTTTATATCAAATTCTTATCTTAGAAATGTAATTAAATGGAAAATAAATAGTGTTTTCAGGCACGGATGGCTTTACTTCTGTGGTAGTTTCTGCATGGTTAATGCATAGAAGATTACTCTTCTAAAACATGCTGGTAGTCTGTATTTAAAATCTTGTAAAAAAATATTGTATTGTATTGTATTGTATTGTATTGTATTGTATTGTATTCATTCAGACCTTCTCATTTTTCTTGAATTTTTGAGTAGATGTACAAGATAGTTTCACATTCTAGTTCATGTGCGTAAATCCTAAGGCTATTCAGATGTTGTCACAAGCACTGTTCAAACATTTGTTTTAAATATAGATAATAATATCAAAAAGAGAAAAATTGCAACAATAGAAAAGTGGGGGACATCAAATGTAATCCAAGTGCCCGACTTGCCTCAACCCCCTTCCAGCTGTATATATTTATGCATATATATAAATATATGTATAATATAAGCAAAATAAAAGAAGAAAAAAATCACAATTTTTAGGAAGGAAGATGGCAATCCTTCAAACTTCTCCTCTCCTCTGTCTTCAATTTTTGGGTTGTTTCACAGGATCACTTGGTGTCAACGAAATGCTCTGCATCCATAATTATCACATTATCTTAGAAATTTAATGAACATTTAATATTAATTTAATTAAATTTGGCACTGATTAATAAGAACTTGATCAATATTTTGTAACATAGATAGGACAATATCCAAGAAACAGGGTGGCAATTGGACGTAGTTGTGGTTACACCTGCAAATTCACAAGGAATAGAGGGATAACAGTGATAAAATACATCATCACATTTAGCTAAAGTAATTTCAAGTAAGAAAATATGAACATGTGGAGAAGAGATGAATGAAAGGCTATGAGGGAAAAGCAAGTCTTCTCATGTGTGCCTTCTTATTACAAGAATACAGACACATTCAAGGATTTTTGAAGAGAATTACATTAAAAACTGGTAATATATATTTTTAAAACAGATACACAACTAATTTGCAAAACTAACCACTCCCAAATAGTTCTATGCAAGACCTTGGCATAGGTTAAAAGAGATATAAGTGAAATAAGGGCATAAACAAAATATGCAGTGTTTAATTAATAAATAAATAAATAAAGATAAATTAAGGAAAAAAAAAAAAAACAGGCTTGTTTTCACAACAGAAATAAGTCATTGTCTTTGTGTGTCTAAGGAAGAAACTTTAATGATTGCCTTTGTGGGATTTGTTGTACCTTTCTCTAAGTCAAATATTTCTCTGAGGATACTGAGCTGCAATAGATCTTGCTCAAGGAGGTGTTTCCCTTATGCTCTTAGTTCTTAAAAGTAACTTTAGTAAAATGCTTTAGCTTCACTGTTTAAATTTTGAAATTAGTTCCCAAGGCTTGACAAATAAAATGTTTCAGAAAATGAAGACAAAACACTTTCTTTTTTTTTTTTTTTTTTTTTTTTCTGTTATGGATATTATGTTTGTATTTGCAGTGAAAGTAATAACTTCATAATCAGAAAATGGACTGGGACATGAGATTTATCTTGAAATCTTAATTTATCAAATGCGATCTCGATGAGCCACAAACAAGGTCATTACGTAACTACTACTGACAAAAAAGCAAATTATGTGAAACACGTTAAGGATTGTACATTAAAAATTTCTGTAAATTTAGTATGTAACTCAGGGCATTGAGAAACTTTGATAAATGTCTTGGAAACCCTGATTAGATAGCTTAGAAAGCAACTTACTGCAATGTATTAGTTGAAAAACTATTCCGAAATACATTATTATCTCTGCCATAAATATATACACAACATTACTCAGTTTAAACAGAAAGGTAGCCATAAAGTGAGGCAAAGCTGAGCCCTGACATAATCAAAGTTGGCTTCAGTGGAATACTATTTTTCAGTGCATTTCTCTGAGATCATATGTGAACTGGATGGTACATTCTTCATGCAAAGTTTAAACGGTGTTTAGAAGTTCTTATATGTTTTGTATCCCAGTGAGAAAATTTTCTGTAAGTCTGGAAAAGTTTTAGAAATGCAAATGTAGCAGTTGTGCTCTGTGGTGACCAGCCTTACAAGATCATTTATTCCTCCTCAGAACTTTGTCTGGTAAATACAGTACAAGGCCTCTGATTTTAGCCTGGAGAAGAGAAGACTCCAGGGGGACCTCATTGCAGCCTTCCAGTACTTGAAGGGAGCTTATAAACAGGAGGGGGAGCAACATTTTATGCAGGTAGATAGTGATAGGACAAGGGGGAATGGTTTTAAACTAAGAGAGGGGAAATTTAGGTTGGATTTAGGTTTTTCAATCAGAGGATGGTGAGACACTGGAACAGGTTGCCCAGGGAAGCTGTGGATGCCCCATCACTGGAGGCATTCAAGGCCAGGCTGGGTGTGATCCTGGGCAGCCTGGTCTAGTGGTTGGCAACCCAGCCCACAGCAGGGGGGTTGAAACTAGATGATCTTTAAGGTCCTTTGCAACCCAAGCCATTCTATGATTCTATCATTCTATGATCCATATCCTGGTATCTTTTGTGGTGTGTTCCATCTATCATAAGGAACTAATTCTGATACTACGATAAACAAACTTGTGCTAATGTGGGTATAAAATTTCTTCATGCCATTACATTTGAGTATGCACACAAAATACATGAACGTTTAACCTTAAAACTGAAAAGAAATTCTTAAAATGCTGTGGTCAGATCTGCAATCATGTCTGCTTTTGAATGAAACATTGTAAAGAACCCTGAAACATAGTTCATGTGTTCTGTCTGCCTGAATAGGGTTTTAAGTTTGACACTCATGGTAGCAACAGTCTGAATGCAAAAACAAGTTCTCTGCAGCAGTGTTACTTGTTTACCATAATTATTATTCATTCTGTCTTTTCTTTAACAGTTTCTTACTCTTACTGTTTTGATTTGGTCTTCAATTCTTGTGTACAATCTAGGCCGTCACCCTATATTTTTCTGAACTGGACACAAGGAAATGGCCAAGAATCTTACTAGAGATGGCGCTGTAGTCTGATAAAAACTTGCAGAGCAGTGGTAAGTCAGTTAACGCTCTAGTTTTTTTACAAAGGACACTTCTACCTCCTTCTCCATAGTTTCTCTGGTTCTTTACAACATATAAAAAAAAAAAGCTGTGTAATTTTGATGCTTGTAAGTGGTTGCTTCTAAGTGATGGAATATGGTTGCAGCTGCAGACTTGGTTCCCTCCCCGTCACTTAGTCTAGGAACATGATCTGATCCTGTTTTTTATTCTCCACTTCAGGGAGAAGCATGTACATTATTCATACTCTGGTTTAAAACTTCACAAGCAGTCAAGATCAAAAAACAGTCCTCCCAAACAGAGATTCTGCTACCTAGGTAGAGATGAACCAAGGTTTATACTTTAGTAAAACTCTTCAGCACATGTTAAACTCATCACTCTTCAAGGAAGAAAGGTTATTAAACTCTTTCTGAAAATATGTAATTCCTTCGGCTATATCAAATCAAATTACTTCAATAATGACCCTATTTCAGTAACTTAGCTACTAACATTTGATAAGCTATTATTAAAAAAGACCTGAAAAATGTTCCTTTTTTTTTTTTTTTTAATTTCTTTAGGGAAATAAAAAAATAAGCAGCAAAAGCCTGTTTGGGCAGGTAATAAATAAATAAATAAATAAGTAAGTAATGTAGGAAACATGGAGAAAAATATATAAAAGATATAAAACTATTCTAGTAAATATGTATCTTGCAATACTGCAGCCATAAATCTAATTTGTGTTATAGACGTACAAATTACAGAGAGCGATTATATAAATAAAATTATATTTTAGTGGAAGACTGAATAGAGACTGGTGGGGTTTCTGTGACAATGTTTAGGTTAGGTAAACATTGAATTTAGGTTCTGCAACAGAGGGTGGTGGGCATAGAACAGGCTCCCCAGGGCAGTGGGCACAGCCCCAAGCTGCTGGAGCTCAAGGAACATTTGGACACTGCTCCCAGACACAGAGTTTGGGGTGGTGGTCGGTGGAGCCAGGAGTTGGACTTGATGATCCTTGAAGGTACCTTCCAACTCTGGATATTCTGTGATCCATGAAAAAGGGAAGCATATCTATTTTGTAAATGATGATTGAACAAGCTGATTGACATCTGTTTTAGAAGTGGCAGAAGGACTAGTACTGATCCAAGACAATGTTATTAATTAAAATATAGTAGCAAATGATGCCCAAACTCAGAGTCCTGATTTGATAGACAGGCAAACAAATGTCTAGACATTTCATTCTAAACGAAATTTTACAAAGAGTTGTAGAAGACTAAGTTGAAAAAAAAAAAAAAAAAAAAAACACCCACAAAAAAAAAAAAAAAAAAAAAAAAAAAAACCCACAGTAGAAAACATACTGGTCAACTATCACACGTCAGAAGTGCAATTGCTATTAGCTATGCACTTGCTACGCCATTTAGCTCCAATCCCATTGCTTTCTATTCAACCTGAACAAGTAAAGCAAAACCCATTCTCCCTCTGTGTTTCATGGAAACTATTAACACCCACATGCAGAAGATATTGTGCTAACAGTGGTGGTCATCCTTTTGCACACCAGTGTGAAAACCACTAATATGTTAAGACTACACAGCTTGAAATGAATTTAAGAAAACCATTCTCCTTTCTTTTTTTTTTTTTCCCCCATACAATTCATTCCATTGGCATATGAATTTCATTATACAATTGGTATTCAAACAACTATTCCTTGTCGTGAAAAACAGAGCTCTTCACCAAAGGTGTTAAGTATTTATTAAAGTGAATTTTTCCCTTTGCAGGCAGTCAGTATAGATGTGTACATTGCTTATCATAGAATCATAGAATGGTTTGGGGTGGAAGGGCCCTCAAAGTCCATTTAGTTCCAACCCCCATGCCATAGGCAGGGACACCTCCAGCTACACCAGATTGCTCAGAGCCCCATCCAGCCTGGACTGGAACACTTCCAGGAAGGGGGCATCCACAACCTCTCTGGGTGACTTTTTCCAGTGTCCCATCACCCTCACAGCAAAGATTTTCTTTCTAATATCTAATCTAAATCTCCCTTCTTTCAGTTTTTGGCCATTACCCCACACCTATTTCTACATGCCCTTCTAAAGAGTCCCTCCCCAGCTCTCCTGTAGGCCCTTTTCAGGAACTGGAAGCCTCTATCAGGTTCCCCTGGACCCTTCTATTCTCCTGGCTGAAGATCTCCAACTCTCTAAGCCCACCTTCATAGAGGAGGTGCTCCAGCCCTCTGATCATCTTCATGGCCCTCCTCTGGACCCCATCCAGCAGCTTGATATCTTTCCTTTGTGGCCCCAGAACTGGAAGCAGTACTCCAGGTGGGGTGTCATGAAAGCAGAGCAGAGGGGCAGAATAATCTCCCTCGCCCTGCTGGTCACGCTTCTCTTGATGCAGCCCAGGATGTGGTTGGCCTTCTGGGCTGCAAGCACACACTGTTGGCTCTTGCTGAGTTTTTCATCAACAGACACCCCAAAATCCTTCTCTTCAGAGCTGCTCTCCAGCCATTCTCTGCCCAGCCTGCATTTGTGTTTGGGACCGCTTCAACCCAAGTGTAGGACCTTACACTTGGCCTTGCTGAACTTCATGAGGCTGGCGTGGGCCTACTTCTCAAGCCTGTCCAGGTCCCTCTGGATGGCATCCCTTCCCTCTAGCATGTCAACAGCACCACACATCTTGGTGTCATCTGCAGACTTGCTGAGGGTGCACTCAATTCCACCACCCATGTTGCTGCAAAAGATGTCAAACAGCACTGGTCCCAGTACTGATTCCTGAGGGGCGCCACTCGCCACCGGTCTCCATTTTGACATTGAGCTGTTGACCACGATGCTCTGGGTGAGACCATCCAGCCAGTTCCTTATCCAGCGAGTGGTCCATCCTTCAAACCCATACATTTCCAATTTAGCAACCAGGATATCATGTGGGACAGTGTCAAACGCTTTGCACAAGTCCACGTAGATTATGTCGGTTGCTCTTCCCTTATCCGCAGATGGTATTACTCAACATAAAAGGCCACCAGATTTGTCAGGCACAATTTGCCCTTGGTGAATCCATACTGCTTGCCACTAATCACCTCATCTCCATTTTCTGTGTGCCTTAGTAGATCCTTCAGGAAGATGCTCCATGATTTTGCCAGGCACAGAGGTGAGACTGCACTACTGACTAGTCTGTAGTTTGTCAGATCTTCCTTTTTCCCTTTTTGAAAATGGGAAGTGGGGGAACTTTTCCAGTCAGTGGGAGCTTCAACAGACTGCCATGACCTTTCAAATATGATGGACAGTGGCTTGGCAACTTCATCTGCCAGTTCCCTCAGGACCCATGAATGGATCCCATCAAGCCCCATGGAGTTGTACACCTTCAGATTCTTTAAATGGTCTCAAACCTGATCTTCACTTACAGTGGGCAGATCTTACTTCTCCCACCTTGCCTTTTCTTTCTGCAACTTGGGTGCTGTGGTTAGAGCCCTTACCTGTGAAGACTGAGGCAAAGAAGTCAATGAGCACCTCAGCTTTCTGCATATGGCTCATGGCTAGGTCTCCTTCCATAGACAACCCACATCTTCCCTAGCCTTCCTTTAATTGTTGATGTACCTGCAGAAATTATTCTTATTCCCCTTTATGTCCCTGGGTAGACTAAATTTTATCTGGGCTTTGGCTTTCCTAACCTGATCCCTGTCTGCCTGTACAATTTCTTTGTATTCCTCCCTAGCCTGTTCTTGTTTCCACTCCCTATAGACTTTCTTTTTATGGCCAAGTATGTCCAGGAGCTCTTTGTTCATTCACAGAGGTCTCCTGGCATTCTTGCCCACCTTCCTCTTTCTTGGGATGCACAGATCCTCAGCTTGTAGGAGATGGGCCTTGAATATTGACCAACTCTCCTGGGCCCGTCTTCCCTCCAGGGTTTTGTCCCATGACGCTCTGCTAAGCAGAACCCTGAAGAGGCCACAGTCCGCTCTCTTAAAGTTCGGACTAGCGAGCTTGCTGTGCACCCTTTTGACTCCCTAAGGATCCTGAACTCTACCATTTTGTGATCATTGCAGCCAAAGCTACCCTTGAGCTTCACATTACTCACCTTGTTGGCGAGAACAAGGTCCCACAACTTTCCTTGTGGGTTTCTCTATCACTTGTAAGAGGAAGTTGTCATCAGTGCAGTCCAGGAACCTCCTTAATTGCTGCTGCTCTGCTGTGTTGTCCTCCCAACAGATACCAGGATGGTTTAAGTACCCTGTGAGGACCATGGCTTGTGAATGTGAAGCTGCTCCCATCTGTCCATAGAGGGCCTCATCCACACAGTCATTAGGTGGCCTGTAGCAGACACCCGCTACGAGGCCCCCTTTCCCTGCCTTCCCTTTAACCCTGACCCATAAGCACTCAGGCAGCTCCTCATCCATCCCCAGGTGGAGCTCCATGGACTCCAGCTGGTCATTGACACAGAGAGCAACACCCCCTCCCCTTTCTCCCCTGCCTGTCTTTCCTAAAGAGTTTATAACCATCTATTCCTACACTCCAGTCATGAAAGCCATCTCACCATGTCTAGGTGACGCCAATGATGTCATAGCCCTTCAGGCCTGCACATATCTGTAATTCATCCTGCTTGTTCCCCATACTCCATGCATTGGTGTACAGACATGTGAGTGGGCGCCCCTCTGAGTTTGCTTTAGGAGCTGGATTCCCCCATCCTGCACTTCATGTGCTCTCTTCCCAGCCTGTGAACCTGTTTCAGACACAGGGCACCCATTACCACCAATAGCCTTGAAGTGGGGTGGATTGAGGACCCCCTTCCCTGGTAACTCAAGTTTAAACCCTCCTGAGTAGACTGGAGAGCTTTTGGCCAATGTTTTTCCCCTTCCCTGAGAGATGGACCCCATCAGCCTCCAGTAGACCAGATTTCTCAAACTGAGTCCAATGGTTTAGATAGCCAAAGCCCTGCCCATGGCATCACTCTCTTAACCATTCATTGATTTTCTCAATTCGACTAGCCCTTTCACACTTCTTCCGCCTAACCAGGAGGACTGATGAGAAGATTGCCTTGTGCTCCTGAGTCCTTTACTGCTGCTCCAATGCTTTTTAGTCCTTCTTGATAGTCTTCTTATTGCTCACTGTGTCTGCAGTGCCCATGTGAAACTGCAGCAAGAGGTAGTAATCTCTAGGACGTGCAAGGCCAGGCAACTTCTCAGTTATATCCTTGATACGGGCCTCTGGCAAGCAGCAGACCTCCCTAGATAGCAGGTCAGGACAACAGATGGGTGCCTCGCCTCTCAGAAGAGACTCACCCACCACTATCACCCTTTGCTTCTTGTTCGATGTAGTTTTTACACAACAGGAAGCTGGTCCAGCCTCCTTACTCTAACCTGAGGACTTACCTGATGCAGGCTGTTTTTCCTCTTCCATCTGCAGTGCCGTGAAGCAGTTGTGTAGAGGCACCTCAGGCTCAGCAGTAGACTTGGAGGTAGATTTCTTCCTCCCTCTGATTCTTTTTTGGTAATTTGCCATTCCTCATCCCTGCTGGTTTTCCCTCCATCTGGATGTGTTGGTGGAGGAGTTTTGGGGTTGTTTGGCTACAGGCTGTGGATACTGTGCAGATCACATTTGAGTCCAACTAAAAATCTCTATTTCTGCCTCCCTGATATTCCACAGCCTTTTAACCATCTTCTGCAGCTGAGCCACCTGGGCTCCATCTTCTGCATCTGACCTCCAACTGGGAGCACCTTTTGCAGGCAAGCTTGCCTCCCACCTCTGTATTAGGAGAGAGAGCTAGGCATTCCCCACAGACTGGGTTCTCCACAGCTACCTCTCCCTTCAGCAGCTCCATCTGGGTGGAGGTACTGATCATCCCTGGTGTGGATGGTGCGTAGTCCCCTGCCAGAGCTGAGTTCTTTGGTTGGCATCTAGCACACACCATAACGCCTTGAGAGTCAATTGCAGCCTATGCCCCTTGCTTTCAGAGCTGGAAGAGCTTCAGTGCCCTGTCCTGCGAGGTACCTTGCTGACTGCTACAGCACACCGCGCATGGTGCCTGTGCACTGCTAGCCCACCCTGTGTTCGGGTTATTAAAGGGAAAGTGTATGGCCTCCGTTACCCTGACAGTGCCCACGCCTTGGGTGTCACCACTCTCCTAGTTGTCTCCCTGTCAAGGGAAACCCCCGAAACTCGCCTGTGCCTTGAGATCTGCTGCTCCGGATCAGGATGGGCCCACTCCAAAGCCGCTGGTCTCAGCGACTGCATGTTATACTGGTTAATCTCTTCTAAGGATAAATTTTGTTTTTATTTATCTGTAAGTTAGAAAAGAAATTTTGAGGCAGTTTTTGACAGTAACTCAGGATGTAAAGCGGAGTAGAAACACTGTTTTTTTCTCTGGTAAAATTAAAGTTGTGTTTTGTCTTACTGATTTGATATGATACCAGCTTTTTTTAAGGCCATCTTTTACATACTACAAAGATGAGAAATGCCATGGGCAAGACTATACTGTTCATTCTTACAATGGCTTTACAGAAAGCTCAGTGGTGGTGACAGCAACTTCCCTGTAGATGGATGGACTGCAAGGCTCTGTGGCGAAAATATGACAGCTTTTTTCATGCAAACAATGCTTTATCCAGAACAGAAATTCTGAGTCTTATATAGTCCTATTTAGTAAGTGATATTGAAGCTTTTCTTGTTTTGATTCACAAATTTGCCTTGTGTTTACAATATAAATCAATATGACAGTGTACGTATTTATAAACCATCTTCCTCATTGGACTCCTCAAAGCTGCTGCTTTCAACAGAAGTTAATAGTTGGTGAGAAAGCTTTAAATGCTTTCTCTACTAATTCATTCTTACTAATGTTAGGAATGGCTTTTGTGAACACCTTGTTAGCAAGAACATACTGTCTGACACTTAGATGCTTCATTATTTGTAAGACATCTCCTTTTCCCTCTACCTTTTTCATATTTCATAAAAGGTACACATTATTAATATAGCAAAAATTGCACATTAGGACTCCACTTTTATAGGAAGACATCTATGGTCCTGAAAATCCTCACCTGTTGTTTATTTTTGGAAAGTTGAAGTCTTCCACAATATTTTTACTGATCTTAGCATACTGATTATGACGGGAGCAACTACTTTTCTTGTCCCCATGCAAAATCATAAAACTCAACTTTCAGCATGTTTTGGATGGATTGATATTGTGACTGTCCCATTTCCATATGAGCTCTTCTACGGCATTGCTGATGATTGCTGCAATCTGCCCACCCTCAGCCTGCATCTGGAACTATGGTTAAGCCAGGATTTTACTGGGATTGTGAACAATTTTTTTTTCACAATTTTTTGAACAAGACTGTTTCTCAGTTCCCTCCAAATTACGGTGAATATAAGTGAAGACCTAATGAAGACAATAGCATTTGAGTAGGAAAAACATGGTTGTGTGTAAACTTTGGCAGAACAAGAAATCTGTTTCACCAGCAGTAGTCACCACAAAAGAAAATACATACAATTGAGAAATGTACTGAAAAGCCTAGAAATTCAAGCTTTCATTTAGGCTGATCTTCAAGTCCACAAAACAGCTACTTCAATAATAACAGCTGTGTGATATCTCCAAGAAAATATTGTGATAGAGAAAATCCTAGAATCATAGAATCATAGAATGGCTTGGGTGGGAAAGGACTTCAAAGATCATCTAGCTCCAACACCCCTGCCGTGGACAGGGCTGCCAAACACTACCTCATTAGATCAAACTGCCCAGGAACACATCTAGCCTGGCCTCAAAAACATCCAGGGATGAGGCATCCACAACTGCTCTGGGCAGTCTGTCCCAGCACCTCATAACTCTCTCAGAGAAGAATTTCTTCCTAACATCCAATCTAAACCTCCCCTCTT
>VXAV01005063.1:56731-95982 GCA_013399715.1 Alectura lathami | reverse complement strand
ATCCAGCCTGGCCTTGAGCACCTCCAGGGACGGGACACCCATAGCTGCTCTGGGCAGCCGGTGCCCGGGCCTCACCACCCACTCATGAAGTAGCTCCAGCACATTCCCAGGCAGGAGGAGCTGTGTGTCTGGGTGGGTGTTGTTCACAACCACAGTGTGACAGCCCCACAGCTCCTTGGCAGTCGGTGGCTCTGTAGAGCAGCTGCACCATGCTATGCGTCCCACTCTGGCCCCATTGCAGGCAGAGGCATGGCCCCTGCAGGGTGCCTGGCAGAAGCTGGCTGCGCTTCTGGCACCATGAGTTAATGAGTCATTAAGATAGGGAAAGATGAGAAGGGAAAATGCCAAGCTCTTTGGTCTAATTCTCACATCTTGCCCTGTGTCTGTATGAGAAATTACAGAATTTTATAAGCTCCCTGTGGGCAGGATGTTCTGCCTGCCCTGAACTCAGCCCTTGGTCCTGTCCTACCAAGCCTTGAGCTCAGCTCTAATGCACAAAGTCCTTTTAATGCCCCCCATGAGCATTGCTTTTATGCTCAGGACTGCTACTTTAGCCTGTAAAGATCTTTGGCCAGCCTCGGTGGTGCTGTGCTGCTCAAAGCAGACTGCAGCCGGCGATGAGGAAGGCAGATTGCTCTTCTTGGCCGTTCTGATCTCTGGGCTGGGAAGAGGAGCATCTGCGGGGCTCTGGCTCCACACCCTCCCTCTGGCTGGTGAATTGATGTAGCACTGCTGCAGCAACTGGTTTGGCTACTGACAGAGGTAAATGCTGAAGGAACAGGTTCTCTGAGACTTCTTTTCTCTGTTCTTACATAGCTAATTAAGGAGGTGCTGAACCAAGTGGAAATTTACTGATGTGCAGTTAGGACTAGCCTCGACTCTGTCAGGAAACAGAAGACCAAATTGTGGTCACTTTCCTTTTGGTGTGGTGCGGCTCATCCTCCCTAAGGCTTATGCACTTCAGCTAAAGGCTGCAGCCTGCACAGCATACCCCAGTTTGCTCAGACCCTGTGGTGGCTGGACCGGCTGGTTGTCCTTGCATGAGCAAAACCTTACCAGCGCTGTTAGGGCTGGTTCACGTCCTCAATCCATGCGTGCTGTCAGGGCTGGGCTGAAGCCGGTGGTGCTACTGTTTTTAATAGAGTCTGAGGCACTCACTGTGGGGAAGTATAATCCTGAAAACGGTGTATTTTAGGGGATGCAATTTCAGCAGAGCAGAGGAGTGCACCTGCAGGGCTTTTAGCCTGGAAATGTGCTGCCACGAGTCACCTAATACAGCTTGGGGCAAGATGCCTTGATGATGTGCCATGATGGAAGAGGGAGAAAGCAGACGTAAAGAGAGAAGTAGTGAGAGAGAAGAGGCTTGAAAACTACACCATCATGGTCTGAGTCACCCAAAAAGGTGTATTTTGTTGTGAGTAACAAGGTCAGCACTTCTGTATCTAATGGAAGAACCTTGTGCTGTCCCATTACAGCAAATGCTACTTGAAGCTTGTTTTAATCTGCTGAAATAATGTTACACACAGTCAGCCTTGGTCTGCTCTAGTAATTAATGCGAGTGCAATTAATCTGAGCGGAGATGACACCTTTTGTCAGCACCAGGTAATCTGTCCTAGCAAAGGTAAAGCTGAGCAAGCAGTTGAAAGGGAAATCATTAGCAGTATTCCTCTGTGATGGCAAAGTTCGTCTTCACACCTTGTTACTTCCATAGATGGATGAGCTAAATGCAGAAGGGGGAAGAAAAAAAAAAAAAAAAAAAAAACAAAAAAAAAAAACCTTCATGAGCAGCTTAAGCTGTTCTTGCTGGTTGAAAGGGAAAGTTTTCCTTTGTATACATTGATATTTCTTCAGTGTGGTGCTTTGATGGCCTCTGAGGGATATACCTCATCTCACAATAAACGTGGAAATTAAGGGTAGTATGCAATTTGTAAGGCAATCATATTGTTTGAACAAAGATTGGCTACAAGTGCTTTTGCTCAGATTTACCGCATTTAGGCATGTTTATATCCATTACTTCGTTTCCAGAGTCTCTGTCTGAAATACGGTCCCCACTTGGGCACCATGCAGGACACGGCATTAGGCTGCCTTCCATGGCCCGGCCAACCAGCGCTGCCTGCGGCTGCCTGGGGAGCTCTACAAAAATGTCAATTAGCAATAAAAGTTCTGCAAACAAGCATAATGCCATCTCCTTATACCTCCCCTGCTGCTGCTCACAGACTCACAGCAATGTCCGGAGCTGAAAAATGGATGTCATGGGCTTCTGCGGCTGCTGCCTTTCGGTTGCTGTAAGTTCAGAGTTGTGTTTTTCTGGACACGTTGTCCCATGGAAGTTTGAATGTCAAATTGAAAACAGGAGGAGTTAGCCACTGGTGTCCTTTCTTAAGGGATGTTTTCAGATTGGAGTGCCTGTCATTTGCATTTAATTCTACTTGGGCTCAAATATCTTCGCTTTTTTTTCTCCTGTCTGTGCTTTTCTCACAGGTGACTTGGGAATCTCTTAGCTGTTGACTGTCATCCACACAGCTCGGAAAGGGGTCCATAGGCATCATTTTCTATTTCTTTCCACAATTCTGATCTATTTATTTTTCACTGCAATTCCCTTGATTTTAAAAAGGAAAAGCCCACATGTCTGAGCAGTGTCTATCTATTCTTCAGGTAATTATCTATTGAGGGTGCTGCATAAATTGCCCCATCAGGGGCTGTGAAACTCAGAGAGGCTTTCCTAAGCAGAAATCCCTTCCCTGATTGCCCTGAGGGAAATCTGCCATGGCTTTGCCCTGCATGTGCAGGGTGGAAGGAGAAGCCCAGAAGCCTTCCCATCGACATCATCATGCAGGTCCAGAGGTAGCTGTGCTCAATGAACCACCTGGAAAAAGGAGGCACTGGTGATGATCACATTGGAGACAGCTGTGTGAGGGAGGAGAGGAATTAACGGAGCAGTTAAATCAGAGACCAGAGGGCATGTTCTATGGCTTCTCTAGACCTTGGGTGAGTTTGGGAGCTCATCTGAGATGGTTCTGCACACAGGCTCTAGCTTTTCTGCAGGTCAGCTGGTTGGATTTAAGCCCATTGCACAGGATCTCAGGGATAGGAAAGGTGGGTGATGACTGGTTCTGGAGGAGTTTTAATTGTTTGCCATAGTTCCGGAGTAGTTCTATTTGTTGTGTAGTACTGGCTTCATGTGTGGAAAAAATCACTGTTATGTGCTGTGAAGTCTGAGTGAAATTTGAGTGCTATGGCTGAGGAGGGTGGTCTGGAAAAGCACATTGTGGTGTTGAGGGACAGAAGAAGGGTGTGCATTAAAGCTCCTTTCCATTAGGCACGTGCCTGGGGACCAGATGTCCTGATTTTCCTCAAGGCTGACTTGAGTCTTAAGTTGCTTTTCCCTTTACAGATGCGGTGCATCTCCTAAGCCAAGACAAGCCAACGCAGGCTTTTTGAGCGCTGTCAGCAGCCGGGTGCAGTGCAGATCTGGTGCATGTAGTGCATCTTTGCGTGGAGATGCTTCCTCTCTATTAAAATAGTCTTATAAAGCTAGCGTGCTCCAGAGGTGGCGGGTGCTGTGGGCACACCCATGCATTTGACTTGGCTCAACGTATTTGTTCTTTTAACCATTTGTAATCCAGCTGGGAGCAGCCTCAAGGGGCTGCTTCTCAGCCAGCCACATTCAGCGCCTATCACTGAGATAGGGGGTGAATCAGTGATGGGGGTCAGAAACAGCTTGAAGCTGGCTTCCTGCAGGACTTACGTTTTATTTTTTTCTTAAATGTGTAGTATTTCAACCGCTAGTATTTCAACTAGCGGTTGAATCTGTCATGATCCAAAGGTGCTTGAGGGCATATTTTTTCTAAGCCAAGGGTGCGGGCGTGAGGGGCTCAGCTGCAGAAGGCCTCCAGGTGCTCCACTGCTCCACATAAAGGAATAATAATGGATGTTTTCATTAATAAAAGTCTAGACCATAGCTTATGCGCTCCTAATCCTGGAGTAATTAAATGACTGAAGAGATGGATGATTCATACCAGCCCTCGCTGTGCTCAGAGGATTCCTTTTCTGTGCGTTTGAATGTGTCTCTGAATTTGGTTTGTTATATCTTGTAAAGAACTTATTATGCTCTTGTTAATACGCTCCTTTCATCCAAGTGGGGAGAAAACAATTGATGTGTTTGGTTATCATGGTGTCCCACACAAACCTAAGACTGGATAGTGAACACTCAAAGGCAAAGGTGCCATATCTTTCAGAAGGGCTTTTCTGGCAGAAGTAGTCCAAGGCAAGAGGCTCTCTCCTGCATCCCGGTGATGCAGCCGTGTTGTTTTTTGGTGGTGCGAGCTCCTGCTGTGTGTCTGGTGGTTTGGGGTGTTTGCAAAACCCCCAGCTTCAGGAATTCTTCAGTTCTGTGGGAATATCAGCTTTCATCAAAAAAAGCATTTCTTTCTCTTTAGTCCTTATGACTGCAGGAAAAAATGGCCACAAATGTGACCCTGAAGGCTGAAAAACCCAATGAAAAGAACTCGGGTTGACTTGAAATTTGTCTTGCGATTAATATTGGAGCTGACTTGCCAATTTATACCACTTGAAAGACTGACTTAAATAACCTGTAGCATTTATATACTGCCCTTCAGATATGGATTGAAAAGCCCTTTCAGATATGAAACTCTGTCCCTTGAGATATACCTGTGATAGATTGTTACTGTGAATTTCAGCTAAGTTGGTCTCATTTTTCTATGGTGATTTTTCTTAATTCTGTCTGACTTTTCTGTGAGTGATTGACTGTACGTATGTGTTGTTCTCTCTGGAATCTATAGAAGCCTGCAAAATCCAGTGATTTCACCACAAAATTATCTGACTGGGGAATTCACTTGCCAGAAAGTTAATCTAGGGAAGGGTGCATGTACAGAAAAGAACTGACAGCCGATAGGTGATATTAAGATAAGCGAGCAAGGAAATTCCCCAGAAAGCGATGTTGCTGCAGAAAAGCAGAGCAGCTCCACGTATTCCCTGGCTGAATTAACTCACAGGTCTTGGAGAACGAGTAAAATGCCAATGTTTCCTCTGCTAGCTTTTGAAGAAAACCTTTTCTTAAGTAATTCCATGCTGCTCAGAGGTAAACGTGTATGGGAATACATTGCTATTTGCATGAAAAACTTTGGGAAATTCTGGTCATATATGGCCTAGGATGATGTAGGATGCAGGGGTGCCCTTGTGTTGGCCGTGAGCTTTCTTTGTGCATGGAGGCGATGAGCAACCCCTGCCATTAGAGGACGCCCATAGGACCAGTGACTGCAAAACCTGCCGGTGTTGATGAAAGCCTCCGCGTTTCCTGAACTGATTTGTTAGCGAGAATTTACAGCTTCTTCCCTGTGCCTCAGCACTGAGGCTGGAAGTGCTTAGAGCTAAGCTGGACTGGACTTAATGAAATTGCACACAAAACCTTGTGTTTCTGTGTAAACACTAGAGAGGCCTTTATGTGTGCCTTTGTGTGTTAATAACACCGTCTGCTTGAGGCTGGGGTGGTAACCATGAGCTGGCTGGCCCAGAAAGGCTCACAAGTGAGCGAATCCAACCTTGCAGCTAAACCCCCCAGCCAGGGTCTCACAGTGTCTCATCACGTAGCTCTTCTTTCCCCACTTGCTCGGAAATAGCAGGAATGATTTTGCACTGGGAGATAATTTATAGGGCAGACAGGCTTACAGCAGTAAGAGCTGAGTAATATACCCCCAAAATCTCACTCCCCTGTGGTAAACACAACACCAATTGCTTGTACAACAGTACTGGCTTCTGGAGTTCTGCTGCTAGTGTTTTTCCTGCTGTCATTTGGGAAGAAGTCTCACTCCTGCATGGGCACAATCTGGTGATGGTTCAGTCACGCACCCTCTGCCACTCCCTTGCCAAAATCTTCTCTTTTGCTTTCTTGCATTATGTTACCACCCCCTGCACACACTTGTATTGTGTTTCAGTAAGCCCCCATGCATTACCTGCTCTTTGCGATACTGAGTTTCATTTGTTTTCAGTTTTTCACAGCTCCTCAAGGTTTTCTACCTCTCCCCATTCAGCACAATGATCCTCCTCTCTATTGATAAAGCCTCTGATTTGCAGTGTGCATCTCACTTCCCTGTGGGATACCATCTCTGCTCAGCAAAACCTGTTGCCTCCAGCTGTCCCTCAGGTAGCCCAAATGCAGGCACTGGGCAGCAGCTGGGGGATTTATGCAGGGTATCATTGAGAAGCATGAAGCATGTTTGTCAGGTTTTGGGACTACACTTAGAATGAACGCACCTCAGAGCATATTAAAAATATATATATGAGAACACAAAAAAAAAAAATACAAAACATAACATGCATATGTTTAAATATAGTGCTTATGCTGCCAGCACTTGGTTTACATCTGTGCCTGTATGTGTACATGTAAATACTCATTTGTTAATAACCACGCATGCAAAAGAGTTGAGTGCAGAAGTTCTGCACTTTGCAACCGAATATGAGTCCTGGCTTTAGCTGACAATGCTCACTTCCTGTGCCCACCTGGCAAACTGTCCACAATGTATTTGGGGTGTGATATTTAATTCCTGTGTGAGTGTAATTAAAGCAATTGTCTGCAAAAATCAGCTCAGAAGGCGCTCTGATAACTTCCTTTCTGCTGCTCTCCGAACTTCCTCCTGCATAAAAGCACAAGGCAGAGCTGGGGGGAGCCAGGCAGCCCTCCCTGTATCTGCTGAGATTAAGTTGTAGTTTGACCACACATCAGAGGTGAACACTATCACTGACTGGATCAGATTAGAGAAAACAGCACAGGGAGCAGCACAGCTGCAGGAAAGACAGGGGCTGGATAGTTTTGAAGGCTGGTGATATTCTACCAGAGAGCGAATTGGATGAGATGAAAGGATGAGATCAGTGAGCAGATGAAGCGCAGAAGTTGATCAAATCCTCAGACTTTGGGAGGTTTACCTGAACCTCTTAAAAGGCAGCAGGTTTTTCTCACCAGGACTACACAAATTAAAGAGTGATTGGCAGAGCAGCCAAGCCTTTCGTGTGAGAGTAACACTAGAAGAGCATGAAGGAAAAAAAAAAAAAAAAAAAAGCAATGCTCGTGCTTGGGAAGCCCATGCAAATTATTCCAAGGCAAGAAAAGGAGAAGGGATCCATCTGTGCAGGCAGTGTGAACCCCAAATCGGTGCTATTAACTGTGAGGGTGGTAACAGGCTTTGCTGTCCTGTGAGAAGCAAACCTCTGTGGTTGATGCCCAGCTTGTTGCGCCAGCCTTGAAGATGAGAGGCATGTGGAGAAAGGCAAACACATTCTGTTTAATATTTCCTAATGGTTGGTACGCGAACATGACTTAGGTTTATTGAGACCATCTGAATCCATTCTTTGCCCTGTGAACAGAAGCCAAGGCTTTTCTTGGTTCTGCTGTTGGTGTTACTAACCTCCAGGCATGTGACCATGTCCTTGATTTGTAAATCACTACAGCAGTGTTCATGCTGATGGGGTGTGAAACCAAGGAGACACTTATATTTTTCACTATCCTCTTGTATCAGCTAGACTTTCCTTGGATTTTTAGCTTTTAATTTCTTAGACCATCTCACTGTTACTGTATGTACATTTAACTCAAAAGTAATGCTTTGGAATTAGCATCGAGAGAATTAACTGTGCTTTGATGAGAAGACCATTAACACACACAGCAAGGAGTCCAGCATGGGGACTGATAAAAATCAGAAGTGGGATTGCTCAGAAGGGGAAGCTTAATTAGCCTGTGAGGTTTCTCTTTATAATTCTTACAGAATTAGAGATCTGCTCCAGGAGTTTATCATGAGCTGCAAAGTCATTCAAGAGCTTAAGGATTTGACCCACATTTTGTCATTGGTACACCTTAGAGACTGCAGTGTTAAGCGCAGGTAAGCCTGGAAGCTGAAGACAAATCTTCCAAGAAGTTGACCCAACTCCAAAAATGCTCTAATCAGAATCCTTTACCTTGCACAAAAATGGAGGCTTTGAAGCCAAGTGTTTGGCTTAGGACAGATACCTCTGAAGCAGGGCTCTGCTCCACTGCGTAGCTGAGTCTGGTATGGAAAATCCAGGAGAATAAGACTAAAAGCTGATTTCCTGAGTTAACATGTTGAAGGGGAATTAACTGGAGGCTGCAGATGAAAGGCCAAATTTGTTTAGTTGCTGTCTCCTGGGAAATTAATGGAGTCTTTGAGGAACGCTGTAAACCTCTAGACAGGAGCTTGCTGTCTCTCTGGACACTTGGCAAATCAGCTTTTTATAATTTTATGTTGTGCCTGAGAATCTAAATAGGAGAAAATAATGTTTGTGAGAACACAGCTCTTCCCTGGAGCACAGGGGCAGCAGGGCTTGTGCGGCATTGGATGCCAACCAGTGGACTGAAGATCAGGCTGCTACTTCAAGCCTTATGACACCCAGGATACTAACATAGTTGTTTTTTTTTTTTCTTTCATATTTTATGTGCATGTGAAGAAATCAGTTATTTAACCAAATCACATTGTAATTTGATTGCCAGATAGTGGCCCTGAAATTCAAACAGGGGCCGTGAATTTTTTGCTTGCTCTAGGTCTTCCAGTCCTGCTTCTCTATGTCTTCCAGCGAGGCATGGACCAACATGAGGAATCGCTTGACCTTTCTTCAGCCTCTTGCCAGTGGCTCAGTGCAGCATCTACTGGCTAACAGACCAAAGGCTGTCTTGAATAGGCAATGGGAAGACCTGGAAGCTGTTGGATGCTGAGTGAGATGAGGAGTCTGCTTTTGCCAGCAGAGGCTTGGGGAGGTGCTTTCAGACCTTTGCCTATCATCCCACAGCATCATGAGTCTGCCACCTGTAGAGTTACTGTGCTCAGTTCAGGCTTTGATCACGCGGAGCACCCAAAGCCCTTTTCACTTGCTCACTTTCTAAACCAGGTGCAGGCTTTTCTGCTCCAAGTCTCTGGCAGTGCAGCACTGTGGGCAGAAACTACGCAAGAACCTTCCCCCTTGTACCTGGGGGTCCTGCTGCCTTCCCACCTGCTGGCCAAGCAGTGACCTGTGACAACCAAGGACCCCTCTCACAGCAGGGTGCTTTGCCGATTCCTGCCATATTTAGGCTGCTCTCCTCAGTTTTCTACCCAAAGTGGGTTGTTCATGGTTTGGTTAATTAAGCATCTGGGCGCAGCGAGCTCCTTCGTTAATTCGCTGCATGCTGAGGGTTGTTTATCACTGGGTAGCATATGCTCAAATTTCCCAAGTATTCATTTGCAGCAGAGACTTTACAATCCCTGTCTGTTTGTCTAACTCTCCAAGCCTCTTTCTCAAAATTGCATTTTTAGCTAGGGGAGGCTGCTTTCCTGGGCATGTCTGGTACCTGGTGTTACCACTTTTCCCCCACTTTAACAAAGGCTTTCTCAGTTTCTCTCCTGTCTCTCTTTCTCCTGAATCTCTTGTGACAACATCCACTTTTTCTTCCAAACTTTCTTGTTTCTCTCCTTTATGTATTAACTGGCATTAGCTAACCTCACTGCCTCTTTTTCTCATCTTAAGAGCATCTGCACTGTGCAGATGTTTTTTGTTTGTTTGTTTTTTAAATCCTGTTGTAAAAACACAATGAGCAGGGCCCACAGTGATGTCAGCCTTGCATTTATCAAGAGAGGGAGAACCCCAGCCAATGCAGCCATTAGAGAGTCAGGGAACCGGCTGATTAATGCCCAGCGCAAGAGCTGCACGGAAATGTTTGCACTAAGTGCTTGCCATTAATTATTCATCCTGCCCCAGCAGACCTTATCTGCTCAACATCCCAAGATACAGGGGAGCTGCAGAGTCTCCTGTGGGCAGAGGAGATGGAGCAAGGCAATGGAGGAGGTAGCACCTCATGTTTTACGGTCTCCTGCTGCTGCAGAGGATCCCAACATGGTCAAATTGCCATTTTGTCTCTGAGCTTTCAAGCCATTTGGTTGCAGGGAAAGATTTATTAGCTGGGTAAACATTCCACATACACCTCCTGGCAGCAGTAGTCACAAGTGAGCTTTGCTGGGATGCTATTTTTCTCCCCACTGTTAAGAAAAGACACTGGTTCCTGTAAGGATATAAGTCAGTGCTGAGCTTCACTCCTTAGGAAAGGCACTATACATGTTACAGGGGCCAGCAGGAGAAAGCAGAAAGGGTGCATGGGGACCTAAATACAAACAAAATTTTTTTTTTTTTTGGTGTCTCACTGCTCTAACACTGAAGAAAGATGTTATTTTGACATTCTGGTTGTTTTGCCCATGCATTTTTCTTCCTCATGTTGAGCGTTGGTTGCAACCCACACTCTGACTGGCACTTCAGTACATACAAGCCTGCAGCTGACAGTGCTACCTCTGCATCATGTATGAGTACGATACACCGTCAGTGATTCACTTTGGTTTCACATGGCCCCTTACACAACTCTGGCCTGTCCCCCACGCGCCTGCCGTGCACACCTGCTTTCTGTGTCCAGTTGTCACATGGAACAGCGCTGCACTGAGCTGCGGAAGGCTGAAGTACAAAGTGGGTTGCGATAGGGGAGCAGGTCCTGGGAGTCCCCCTGCGGTTCACTTGCTTCAACTGCACCTCCCAGCTCTTAGGAAACTTGCAAAGACCTCTGGTACAGATTCCTTTGATACTAGATAGGAGGCTGAGGATATCTCACAGGTTTTTTAAGTGTGGTGTTGTTTTTAACAGCCTTTATTAATATCTATGACCTTATCTCCTAGTCTGTACTGTGAGAGTTTAAAAAAAAAAATAAAAAGTACTCTAACCCATCTAATGGATGAGATGGAGACTTCATTGACTGGCTTGCCCAGGAGAGATGTGTGAAGCTCATCACACTTAAATTAAATTATATCTTGAGCACCTTTCCTTTGAGCACTGTCATTTTCCTCCATGAGGCTGTATAAATTGCTTTTCCACTTTATTTGATGTGGCAAAAAGCCAGGGCTGGGATCTATCATTCTCCAAATACTGAGCAGTGGTGATGGGTCAAAGCAATCTAACATGAAGGTTATTATTACCGACTGTGTGGGTTAGCGCAGTTGAAGAAAATAATGTATTTGCCTAAATTAACACCTAAGTTCGTCCTGGCACAGAAACTCTATTCTCTCTGGATTTTTTCTGATTCATAGAGTCATAGGAAGTCCTGTGAACTTCATTGATTATCTCAGTCCTTGATTTCCCATGAGTGACATGGAAGGCAAATTATGTTTATAGCAGAAAGTCCCCCTACAGATTGTTAAAATCTTGATACTAATTCTGTTAGTAGAGTAGGTGGGATGAGCTAACGTGGTACTGGGTGAAAGTTGACTGCGTAGTCAAACCACATGGGGAACAATTTTGACTCAGTCATGAAAAAAATGGGTATGAATGTCAGAATTTTTTTTTTTTTTTTTTTTTTTTTCCTCTAGTGGAAGTCTTTGGAGGGAAGAAGATCATAGAATCTTAGAGTCACAGAATGGCTTGGGTTGGAAGGGACCTTAAAGCCTACCCAGCTCCAACCCCCTGCCGTGGGCTGGCTGCCACCCACTGGATCAGGCTGCCCAGGGCCCATCAAGCCTGGCCTTGAGCACATCCAGGGATGGGGCACCCACAGCTGCTCTGGGCAGCCTGGGCCAGGGCCTCACTGCCCTGTGAGTGAAGAATATCTAAGTAATATCTAACCTAAATGCCCCCTCCTTCTGTTTAAAACCATGCCCCCTTGTCCTACCATTATCTTCCACTTCTAAAAAATTGGTAAGGTAGGGCTGGTCTGTCATTTTGGTGGCAACCAGAGCTGTTGCCCTGCAGGCTGACAGGTGGAGGACTCATTAGTGCTGTGTCCAAATGTGCTGCCCCACTGGCTTGGCCATCTCCCACCAACAAATGTTCATGGGGTGTCTTGCTGGACCCATTAATGCACGCCACCTCTTTAGCCCTTCAGTTTTACCTGAGGGGAACATCAGCCAGCGCAACCCCCTGCTGGAGCTGGGAGAAGTTAGCGTAATGCAGGTGGGTTTCTGATGTCTGAGTGTTTTTGCTAGTAATGCTTTGTGGTTAAAGCACGGTTTGTGGCTTTTAATGCAGTGAAAACACTGCTGGTCTCCACAACAGCTGTGAAGTCAGTGAGTGTTACTGCCCTATTGTTGTCAAGAAGTAAAGGATTTCTCTTGGCTTTTTATAGCTCTCTGTTCTGGCAAAAAAAAAATGTTATAGAGTGATCAGATCCAAGGGCCCTTAGGAACAGAGAAAAGGTGACCACTGGCTGCTGAGCCTTGGATCAGACCCTAATATTTTCTTGGAGACAACTTGTGCAGCAGCTCAGTCCAATTTGCATTACACTCAGCTGTGGTTTATGGTCCTGTTTGGTTTTGATTTGGCAGAAGACCAGAGCTGAGCTGGGCCTGCTCACCCTCTCTCCATCCCTGCTCCCAGCCAAGGATTTTCTTCTCTCAGGACGAGGGTTTTGCTGATGCCAGGAAGCTATGCTGGCTGTAGGCTGTTTCTCCCCTGTGCGTTCTTCCTGCTCTCAGTGCAGGTCTCACTCCAGCTCTTGGCTGATTGGAGCTTTTATCTATCCCCGCTGCTTTACAGCACCTAAAGAGCATTAGCAGAACATCAATCTATGTGAATTGTCTCTTACCATGTTAACAGCATGGATGGGCTATTCATTTAGAAGCAATCACTGGCCACCTGCCATTGGGGCATGGACAACTTGTGAGTTTTCCGGCCAGTTTTGAAGCATCACTTTGAATTTCAGGGCTTGCTTTGCTTTCAGATTTCCCCTGCACCTCCCCTGGCCAACTTTTCCAAGGCTGGCAGCTGACTAGAAAGGAGGTGGGGAAGAATTTCTTCTGGGTCTCTCTTAATTTTTAATTAATCAGTAAGGTTTCTTTCTGGCTTGGGTTCCTTCTAGCTTCAGTGCTGCCATCTCATTAATTGCAGCCAGTTAGCACAGCAGAGATGCAGCCAAGTGTCAGCTGGTATGTGCTTTTTATCTCTCTTGTCAGCATAATTAGAGAGTATTTGCCAACTATCGTGTTGCTCAGACGCTCCTTTGTGTGGTTTCCTCTGGTGTGTAGCTGCATTTCCTGGCCCTTTGACTGAATTTATGCTTCTGTAGTGGGTGGAGAGAGGTGGGTGGGAGCAGGGTATGTTCCTGGTGCTAAATACAAACGTGGCTTGGGATGTAACAGCATTGCTGAGGAGGACTTGCAGACTGGCTGAGTTTTTCCTCAGCAATCTGAGATCCACTTCCAGTTGTCCTCAGCTTCATCATGGCGAGATACGCACATTGCCATGGTTGTGGCATTTGGAGCATGTTATTAGCATCCAGTGACCTCCTCTGAGCACTGCGAGGAGTGTTGTGACCACTGGAGGGTTACGAGGTACAGAAAGAACCTCCGCGTGGCTGAGCGCTTTCCTCGCTGGAGAAATCCCAAACTCTGCCTGTGGCTGGGCGTTGACATTTCCCCTCACCTTCATTGATTAGTGTCAGGCTCCGAGTTCCAATGATCTTTCATGATGTTTCCCCGAGTCAAAACCAAGTGGCTTGTTTCTTGGTGCATAAAAGGTCTCACTCGAATCAACATGCAGACATGGATCTTCTCAGGTAGCTGGTGATCTACAAAAATACCGACACTGTTTTCTCTAAGTCCTGCACACGTGACGAGAACAACCCCTGCCCGCTATAAACCAAAACTGAGGCATAGGAAAGCCCAAACTGTCCAAGCTCTTCTCTCCAACGCTAAACCTCCCAGTGCCCATTCTGGCCGTGTCCCTGCATCCCAACGGGGTATCTACTTCCTCTACTTCTGCTGTGCACTCCTTTCCTTCCCCTTTTCTCCCCTTAATTTGCCAGTGGATCCTTCTGCAAGGATATAAGTTACTCCGCCATGTTTATCTCCACGATGTATTTCTCTGTCTGTCTCCTCCCTATGATCAAAGGGAGCAGATGGAAAACTTTGCAAAGAGAAGAGGCATGTCTGTGCTCCTGCCGTAAGGTGGGAGGGGGCTCAGGTGTTATCTCTCAGACTTTGTACTGCAGCTAACTGGATTTGTCCAGGGGATTTAGGAAGAAAAGATGCTATTGCCAGACATCTGCATGCAGGTAATTTGTCTTGCTATGTTTTCAGTGTTACTGATGAGAGAGGGAGATGAAAGCTTAATTAGGGAATTAACTGCCTTTTAAAAGATTAAGTTTTCTTTGAACTCGTTTATCAAAAAAAAAAAAAAAAGGAAAGAAAAATTGCTGCAAACTGCATGACAAAAATCTCTTTTCTTGATATGAATGCAAGACTGAACAGCTGGAATAAAAGAATGGAGTAAATATTAGATAAACCCAGGACTAGGCTTGCCCTGTAGAAATACTGCTCTCCATCCCTGTGTCAGAGATGGCAGTCTCATGTGCTGCTCCGATTTTCTTCCCCCTTCCCAGAGCTACTCCCGCCAGCCCCTGGGAAAGGGGGAGCACATGCAGGAAATCCAAATGCTGCAGGCACCACTTCTGCTGCCATCACACTGTGTTTTCCTCCCCAAGTTGTTCTTGGTTATCTAATTCCTGTTAGCTGAGGTGATGCATGTTATAATTTCATAGCATCTAGTCACTTTTGAGGGAAAACTGGAGCTTAAGGCTGCTGCTGAGCATATGCAGCAGTGAGGAATTGCTGGTGCTTGAGCAGTATCTCAGGGCAACATTATACCTTGTGTCTGATGCAGGGCTGCTTCTCGCTGCCACATCCTAAGTTACGGCTCAGATCTTTAAGTCAATCAAAAATTAATTTATCTCTCCTCCATTGACAAGGATGAATCCAGTTTGACGTGAGAGGAAAATAGCCTTTATTTCCTGGGATGAGCACGAGGGGTAGATGAATGTGCATGTACCTGATACTCCCAAAGGCATCCCTTAGGTTGTGACTTAGAAGATAGGCCAGTCAAAAATGTTAATCATTTATAAGCAGAAAGTAGCATCTCAAAAGCTGTGATGGTATTTTTTTCCCTCCTGTGAGCTAAAACCACATATTGGTGGTTTTTGTCCTAAATGCCTGCCTGGCACTTTGTGGAGATGCTCTAATTCAAATCGACAGGTGCTTGTACGGTGGGTTAAAATGCCAGATAACAAGCTACATTTCTCATGTTTATGCATGTATGACTGGAATATGAATTATTTCAAATTTTCTGTGGGAATCATAGGGAGTTAGACAACATAGAGTAGGCTGGTTTTTTTGTTTGTTTGTTTTGCTGACGCAGCTCATGAACCTCAATATGTGCCTGGCTATTAGTGGTTTCCATTTGCAGCGAAGCAGCACCTCTGACACCTCTTTAGTATTTGCTGGCATCATGCTAGAGAGAGGGAATGCTTTTTGCTTCTGAAAGGCCATCCTTGGCTGATGCTCACACTCTGCCACTGGCCATGCCTAGGGGCTGGCTGTGGCAGAGGGATGCAGGCAGCTGGCTGTCCCTGGCGGCTCGCAGGTCGATTGGCACAGCCTGATCTCCTGCACACCTCCAGCCATGATTTCATTTCACTCTTGCCAGAGAAGGCAGTCACTGGTTCCTTGCAGAAATAGCAGCTCCTGCAAAACCCATCCCATGTATCTGCTCCCCAGGTGTGCAGCTGGGTCTGTGGCTGGTGGCTTGTGGCCAGGCTTGGGATGACCAGAGGTCCCTTGGAGGCTGCAGTTGAGGCCCAGGGTGCTGTGCAGCTTTTCAATGCATGTAGGTTCCCAAAACAGACCTGTTTATGTGGGTGAGAATATAAACACATCCACATCAGCCTGGGTGTAACCCCACTGTAGGATGCTTCTGTAGGGAAGCCCTGATAAAATCCCTGCCTCAACTCCAGGTGGTGTTGAGGGGCTTCCCAGGGGAGCCCAGCAGAGAGGACAATGTGTGGGTCTTCGCCTGAACTCCCTTCTCTTCTGCGAGCCCTATCCAGCAAAGAATCATTCCCTGTGCCAAGCATGGGCAACCAGGAGAGATTTGTAGGATAAAATGCAAATATTTGCAAATCTACCAGGAGTTGTCTTGTGTGTTGAAAAATAAGCAATATAAAAAGAAAAATCGGCATATCTTCACTGAAACTGAGCAATGCGGCTGTGTTGAGCTGGGAAAATGGAGCAATAATTGACACCTCATTTGCTGTATGTAGCTAGAAGAATAGCTTTTTAGCTTGATTTGAGTGCTTATTAATACCTCCATAAAAGGAGTTATAGCCACAGGGTCACCTGGATGGGGCATTGGAAGGAATCCCTTCCTTTATGTCTGCCCACTAAGATAAGAGGGTACCCGTGGTAACCTTCAAGGACGGCTGACAACAGGCTGACCCCAAAACGGGGTGCGCTCAGTGAGGGCTGCTAGGCCTCGTCTGTCAGGCAGCCATCTTGGAAGCTGCACCCTCGGGGCAGATGACTGCCGTAGGATCACTGTAGCCGTATGTGTTGGTTACCATCAGGAAATAAAGCTGTTTCTGATCCACATCCATCAGCGTGGGGTGGCGGAAGGGAAGGAAAGCCCCATTTTTAGTCTTTAATGGCAGCTGCTAACAAGCTGTCCCCATTGCGCAAGGGTTTCTCTGGCATCAAGACTCTTGTCACAGCAGTATCAATGCATTGATCTCTCCCACCCCTTGAGGCCACGACCTCAGCTGCATTTTCTGTCACCTAATTATGTGGAATAATTTAAATGAGCTGTAAAATAAATGGTCTGAGAGCAAGAGGCCCTTCACAGGTTCCTGTGCTGGCAAGGTTGCCTTTCCCCTGGAAAATGGTGGATTCTGGGTTGTAATACCGTGCTGGTTCGGGTCCCAATTTGTGGATGAGAAAACCTCAATTCAGCAAAAATTTAAAAAACGAAGCTTAAATTCTTGTCCTATGCACATTGATGGTAAAATTTCCTGTACATTCAGTAGGATCAAACTTTTACTTGAGGGTCTTTGGGGATTAGTGTCCCCAATAGCACTTGCAAACAAACTTCTGGTTAAAAATGTGCACTGAAGGGAAATACTTCAGACTTGCTTCAGCTTTTTGAATAATTTTCCAATAACTTGTGATGAGGCACCTGTAATTACTGTGCCAGTTTAATTTAGAGTAGGTATTTACCAATCAAATTACATCTGACACAGTTCTTGAAGGGATGGAAGTTATCTTTAAAAAAAAATCACTGTGTGCATCAGTAATATTCAAAAAATCAATGTTGTTTAGCAAGCCATATTGACCTTCTTAGAAGCTGAGACTTTTTTAATTACACCTTTGAAATAAGATTAAAACCTTTCATTATACCTTGAGAATTGCCTTAAAATAAATAAATAAGAAGCACCTAAGCATTTCTTACTGATTTAAAAGCAGCTCAAGTCTCATGATACCAGTCTTTCAATACAAACAAATCAAAATGGAAAAAAGAAACACTTTCTTCTCATTTTCTGCAATAGGAGGAAGTTGAGCTGTGACATATATTTTGTGTTTTGCAAATGCTTTATTAATGTTGCCATGTTACCTTCACTGGCTTTTTTTTTTTTGCTTTTTTTTTTTTTTTTTTTTTTTTTTTTTTTGCATTTCTCTTTTTGGTGTGCCAGCAGTTAATTCTGCCTTTAAGCTCCTGAGGCCTCTGTGGAGATAGTTAATAAATGTTGGTATTTTGGCACCTGAAACTATGCAGCAAGTAATGCCTCTCTGTTAGCACCGGTGCCAACATCTGTTGCTCATGAATCATCACTTGTAATTAGAATGCATAACCGAGGATTTTTTTTAAATAAAAAAAGCTATTAACAGTGGGCTGAACAAATATAAAAAGAAGGATTCAGCTCCACCAGGAAGATGGTTCACATGCTGAAATGTACCCTGAGCATTGTGAAAGCCCGCCTTGGGGCCTGAAGCACATGGAAGTATACAAAGAGGAGGCAAGCATGGAAGAAAAAAAAAAATGTATCTGGGGAGATTCTGCTGAATTGCAGTTTTTCTTTCTGGTTGTTAGATGCTTTGGATCCAGCCTGCCTTTTTAGGCTGTGTCTGTTCTGAAGGATCAGAGAGCATCATGGCTAGGATGTCCTTGGGTCCTGGCTGGGGTGGAACCTGCAGCACCCTCTCCTGTCTGCCTGGTACTGCAAACGTGAAAGAGATGATTTTCAAATAAGGAACTAGGAGGCACGGAAAATATTCCGGTATTTAGTGTGTGCTTGGCAAATACTTGGAAAAGAAATGTGGGATTTTTTCTCTTAATGTTTTATTTCAAAATGGCTTTTTTTTTTTTTTTCCACTTAATGTTGACTTTATATCTGTTGTCTGACCAGAGGAAGTGGGGAAATGACAGGGCCACACAGCTCTCCTGACTGCAGGGAGAGGCTTCCAGCTGGCCCAGGGATGCTGCCTCCAAAATCAAAGCATAATGCACCCAGCGTGATGGCTCATTTAAGTTTGTAAGGCCAAAATCTTCAATATTTGGCATATACCCTTAACCTGGTTTATCCCAGGAAACCTCTGGTTAGTGTTATACAGATTGGAGATTTCCATGGCCAGTTCCAAGTCTAAGCTTAGTTGCAAAAACACTGTGTATTCTTCAAGCATTCCTGTACTCCTCCACAAAAAGAGGTTACTGCCTGCAGTAAAACTGCTCATGGTCTGCCACGAGGGAATTAGGGGAAGGGTGGATATTAGAGGATGAGCTGGAGGGCACAGTAGGAGGAGAAATCCTGTGATAGTCACAGATTTGAAGAGGGGTTGAGGATGGAAGGGACTTGTGCTGTATTTTGAACTATGTTTACATACGTTGTAATATGAGTGCTTTATACTGAGACTAACCTGTTTTGGAGCTGTGTGTTTTGACAGCAGTAAGCATCTCTGCACTCTGCTCCTCCAGCCTGCCCCGCCTCTGTCCAGAGCTTTGCTCTGCTCTTCTGTATCCTTTTCCCCTTTCTTTCACATGATGTGGTGTCACGAAAAACCTAGTGAGTGTGCCCATGTGTTGCCCTGCTGCTGGTGCTTAAGATGGCGAGGATACCCTCCTGATCTGAGCCATTGGGGTGAGCGCTTGTCCTTTCTTCTGGATACAGTCCCGTTCTCTTGCGGACCAAAGGAGGGAAGGGGGAAGAATTTCATTGCCTACCGCAGCAAGGCAAAAACAGAGCAGATGAAAGCAGATGAAGATCGATTTTGAGGAAGTCTTATCTTGGTTTGTAGCTGTTTTTATGACCCGCATCTTCACCATATCAGCTTTGCTTACTGCTTGAGCATCTTGATGTAGTGGAAAACACTGAAATGGTTTTTCGCTAGCATGTGTGCTATTGAGGTAAATGATGCGGTTGTAATAGTGAGCTTGGAGCCTTGGACCTGGGCTGTTCCCTGAGTGCTGGTGTCTCTGAGGTCACTGCACTGGGATGGGCTCAGCCAGGGGGCCCTCACTCGGAGGATGGCAGAAGACTAAGGCCAACATCATGCAGAGGCATCTCAGACACATGAGGAGCATGAACAAAAATCGTTAGTTATTAAAAGATCTTACCTTGTGAGAAGGAGGCATTGAGACCCTTGACCAGCAAGCTGTGTAGAAATTATATCACATGTTGCAATTTACCTGGATCCTCCTGTCTGTGTCACCTGGTTGACGTCCTCAGAAGGAAGTGAGGAAGTGTGTTGTTTACTTCTCTGGGCTTTTCACAACCCCACGTCAGGGAAACTTGGTGCTGGCGTTTCATAGAGCATTCCCTATGGATCTCTTGGGGATGCTGAGCTTTGCATTCTGTTTGCATGTCAGTTGTGCATTTGCTGATTGAAGTGGTGGGTCATGCTATAGGAGAAGGGCACGTGGTAGTAAAACTCGCCCTCATCCAAGGTGCTGAAGTATTTGGCAGCATCTTACCCTGCAGACTTGGGAGCTCCTTGGAGCTGGGGTAATACTTTGGTTTGTGTTCAGGAAAGCGCCACATAATGAAGTCCAGCTCTTGAGGCTTATTGATACTGAGATAATAAAGCTAATAATGAGTAATTAGTAATCCCTGTGAGAAATGCTGCAGCCTTTTTACAGTTCCATCAGGGAAGGCAATGAGAAATGAACTGTTGCAAGGGGATGCTACGATCTGCAGGCTCTGCTAGGCAGCCCGCGGCTCTTCCACAGACTGGCACATCCCGTGCTTCTCACTCAACACTAGGACTTGTCCCTAAGCCAGGTGCGGGTCCCTCATCTTCTGCTTCTTCTGCATGAAGTTGGGCCATCTCATTCCTCCTGGCCTGCCTACAGGAGGACACAGAGTTGCTGGCTGTTTTTAAGCAGTCTTCACTGAACTCCATGTAATATTCATGCCTTGGCTGGCACAGTTTGGTCTGGGGAAGCATTGTGGCCTGGGATGTTGCCCACTGCATGGGCAAAGCTGGGCTGTGGAGGAGCCAGTGCTGCCTCTAGCGTTGGCCTGAGGCCATGGGATGGGTTTACACGGTAGTGGCAGCCCCCCACACCCCACCCTCTGCTCCCTGGGTGCTGCACAGGTCTTTGGCTCGTCTCTGTTGTAAGCACAGAACCACATCTGTGCAGAAATAAGGATAAACATGCCAAAATAAATCCCAGGGCAGAACAAGCAAGTGCAAGCTGTTAGTGACAAATGTTGATATTATCTTAACCTTAATGAAGCTACCTTTATGTAAGTGAACAAATTTTTATCCCATATTCTTGTTTTGCCACTATGCAAGTTTGCCTAGCAGCTTGTGGTTGCTTAGATATTGTCATAATTTTGGCTTTCCAAGCAGGTCATAAAGGTTAACAGGTGCAGGAATGTGCACTTTTGTCCTTTTCTTGGTACTAGGGCTGCCTTTGTCTTCAGATCTTCAGCAGGGGTCACAGCAGTCATCTCTACATTTCCAGCCTAGTAAATATGTGTCTTCACATCATTATTCTCCTTCATCCCAAGTACCTCTGCCTCCAGCCCTGTACCTCTCTTACTGCTCTGCTTTGCACCTTGCTTTGATCCTCTTTTTGCTCCCACCAATGTTACTCCACCATTGCTTACTGGAGACAACAGTAAAGTGTCTGCTGTATATCAGCATAAAATAGATTGAAAGGTACTGAACACAGCTTCTAAAGACTGATGGCTCATCTGGCCTCTTGTCTTACCTCCACCCATCAAGTCACCTTTGGTGTTTGGTGGTTTCTTGCTTTGATGTCCACCTTTGTTTCTTGCTGACCCAATGAACTGCTCAGTACTGAAGCAGGATTTGGGGCTGTATTTGAGGTAGAGAGACTCAGGTTTTGCAAGAAGCCTGGCTTATAAGCAGGAGCAGTTCCAGATGGGCCACATTGGCACCAGAAAACTCTTTTGTTTTAATGGAGAAGCAAAATGGCTCAGAAAAGTCAACATTTTTCTGAGAAAGCTTAACAGATCTTAAAGGAATTACCTATTCAAAGGAGACATTAAAAAAGCATAAAAACTTCGCAGTCAGCTGTAGTAATTTTAAGAACCTCACAATATGTTGCTTTTCTCCCAGGCAGGAACCTGTGCTGGTGTAGAAGGGGAGTCCATAATTTGATTACCTCAGAGTAATTTTTCTCTCTTTCATTTCATACCTCCAAAGATGTAGGGGAATGTGAATAAATGTCTGTGTTTGCAGTTATGTTTTGTTTTGGTGATGTAATTTAAGGAGTACTGAAACTCAAATTAAAATTAGCTCAACAATGTAGTAGCATTGTAGAGACAGTCCTGAAGGGGAAGAAAAAAGTCCTTTCCATGTTGCTAGCTTCGCCAGGGAATTTCCTTTTGTGTTCTGAGGTAATTTTCTTCATAGTATGCCTCCATTGTTAAACATTTAAGGACCCAGGCTGCAAAGAATTGATTAAAAATCTTGGCAATTGCTGTGTGCCATTAAACTTCATTTTTGCTGTAACATACTTTGCTAATTTGCTATGATGTCTTTGATTTAGTAGCTCATTTAGCCATTGCCAGAAGCACTAGAGGAAAAGGTAAATTTTCAGCTTGTTGACTGCTTTAATAATTTGATTTAGTCTTTCTTCTTTGACAAGTTTACACCAATGACATTTGGATATAGAACTGATAGTCAGTCAACAGTTGAGTTTCCAATGCACAGAGAAATTCTTCAGGCTACAGTGGAGTCAGGCTTGCTTGTGACTAAGGCTTTCTGAATGAGCAAATGTTGTAGCAGCATAGCCAGTTCCTCTATATTTGAGTAGTAAGTTCAGGACTCTTCCTGTAAGCTTCTTTGCAGAAACAATTGCATGCATTAAGTCCAAATTAATTACTTCATCTTCCTTGTTGGGCTTTTGTGCATATATACACAGCCTTAGAGTAAGTTGCAGAGACAAGACCCGGAGGAGTGTGCATTCACTGCAAACTCACTTTCCCAGAGAGGTGAATCCAGATGGAAAGTGTCTCTTTGCCTGAAAGGAAAAACAAATTTCTTTCCAGTCTTTTGGAGTTCACTTGCCATGAATATTAGAACGATTGAGTTTGGGAAGGAGAAAATTTCAACTCTCAAATATTTAAGAATTTAAAATTTGCAGCTGGAATTGCTCCTAATGTGTTTTTGTTTTTTTGTTTTTCCCCCAAGGAAGTGTCTAGAAGTGACTGTATGTGTGCATTTGTAGCCTCTTCACACAAGGCTAATGGTTTGTAGGTATTTTATGTCACAGTTCATCAGCTGTTACAATCAAACTGGGCAAAGGATAACCCAGCACAGGCAAAAAACACCACATTGCTCTGGATTGAAGGACACAGTTGAATGAATTGCTGTAGGATACTGTATGTCCTGTACTACAAAGATACTCCCAGTGTCATTTTCTGTTGAGAATAATGTTAGTGCCTGTATGATGTTTCTTTGTGATAACAAACTTAGCTGCTTAGCCTATTGCACAGGTATATATTTCATCATTTAGCTGTAGTTATCGACCTACATTTTTCATTATATAAATGCATTGCGGTTGGTGTGGGGGAATACTATGAGCTGGCTCTAGTTTAGGCATGTAAGTTGTGACACAAAGTACTTTTTGGAGAGACATGTTGGTGCTTTGAAGGTATGTAGATGGAGAATCTAATTCTGGTATTTAATCTAAAGAAGACTGTCTCTCTGAGGTCCATATTTCTCTCCATTGACTGCCTGGGAAACCAAGGCATTTCTTTGCTATGCTAAAGGAGATCTTTCTCCACTGGTGCAGCACCTCTCACCACTGGCCCTCTCGCTTGCTGCTGTACCTTGATGGAAGCTGTGTGAATGGCTCGTAGAAATGCACATATCAGGCTCTGCTGAAGTCCCTTGTGGGATAGGTGCTCCAGCACGTCAGAGGCAGAAGAGATGCTCCCAGAGAGGTGGGGTCTGTCAGAACTCTCTGCAAGCAGCCCTTTTAATTATGGAATATTCATTAAGTTTTTTTTCTTTAAGTAAAATGTTGATCATCCTATCACAGAACCGGAAAACCTGCAAAAATAAACCCTGACCTGGCAGTTCCACCCTTCCTGGGAAGCAGGACTTGCAGCAGGCTTGTAATTCAAGGACAGCCTGCCACTTTGTGCAGCCTGCCATGGAAGGCGCTATGAAAAAAATGTGATCTGCACAGCATTTTCTCAGTCTCAATTCAAGCTGTGTTGTAGTGTTCCCAAACAATGTGCTTGTATAATATTAGTAATATCAGTTAGAGACTTAGCTCACAAGTGCCTGAGGTTCCCTGTTTGTGGGATTTTAGGGCATTCTGCCACTACCCATTGAAAATCTCTGGGACATGGAGTCCTTTCCTTCTCCAGGAGAATCACAACTTATTACTTCATTGATGACTCCTGGGCCACATATGCAATTTTTTTCCTCTAGCACAGTAGAGCCTGGAAAACCATTTTCCTTAACACTTTGTTGAGTTTCCCTGACATTTTCTTTAGTGTGATATAATTATTATGGCTGCATGTGTTCTTCTGATATTCTTCCTTTCCCATAGCTGCCATACGACTTGGTGTTCATCTACACAGTCACTGATTGAGCACGTGCCTGGTAGAAATGGATTTTGTTCATCCAGTTGTTTGTCGGCTTTTCTTCAGCAGATGAAGCCTCAAAGCACTTTCAGATACTCTTAAAAGCTGAACAGGAACCTCTGTTTCCAGCCTGTGAGGAAGGCATGACAGTATTTTAAATCTTTATGAACAAGTTGGGAGCAAACAAGCAATGAGCAAGATGCTGATGTGCATCAGTTTTACAAATTGCATGCTCTATCTGCTATCAAATGGAAACCAAAGACAGCCAAACCAGGTGAAGTGGAAGCTGAGGGTATTCTGTCTCCAGTGAGTCTGGCCCGTCCGTGTTCTCACTCAATATTGAGTTATTGGGATGAGGAGTAAGACTGGTGCCTCCTGCAGACTGCTTTTGGCAGGAGTGCGAATTTCGCTTGGCTTATTAGAAAATGAGGAAAGCTTTGGAGAAAGCAATGGCTTCTCTTCACAGCCTCTGGGCTGGCCCCTCTCCAGGCAGCACTCAGAGCCTCGGTGCTGCTAATGGCCCCAGTGCAGGCAGAGGGCATGGATTTGATGGTGCCATCACTGAGCATCTCACTTATGTGAAAAAACAGGCTGGAAAACTTCCCAGATCATGCATCTGTTCTTCTAACAGAAGCAATGGGCTGAAGAAGGAGGAAGTATGGCAGAGAAATGTCTTCAAACCCCTAGAAGACAGTGGCTAGCTCACCCCGCAAAAGCCTGGCTGCCACCACCTTCTGGCCACCAGAAAAGGAGCACCCGTGCCTCCTGCACCTTCCAGGTTTGTACCCTTCATGCTTGCTCAGCAAAGCACGGAAATATCACGTAAGTATATCCTAAAAGTCAGAAGCCACATGGAAGTCCTAGTCCCCCTGTTGGACATAACTTAAAAGCTACCTATTCAGAGCTGGTCAGACTTCTCTTCTGCAGAAAAGATTAGTGAAAAATCACACAGTAAAACCACTCAATATCTTGTTTTCAAAATGTTTCTAGTGGAGAATGCTGAATTTTGAGCCAAACTCAAGGTACAACGTTCCCTGGCACACACACAGTTCTTCCATAAACTGAGGACGTTCTGAAAACCAGGTAAACCCGTACCATGTTTCAGCATGTTTTGGCTAAACAGAAAAGATGAGCTTATCTCACACTGAGCTTGGGGAAATAAGGAAAATTCTCTGGAGATTCTAGAAACTTCCTCTCCAATGACTTTTTTTTTTTTTTTTTTTTAATGAGATAAGTATTTTTAAAGGTTTTCTGTTAAGCTCATATTCCTTGACACCTTTTTTTGAAACTCAGTACTGGAGAAGGTTCACCAGAGCATAGAAGAAGAGGCAGGGAGAAAGACAGATCTCTCTGAAGAAAAGGGGAACAAGAGAAGATGCCCCAGGAGAAAAAGGAGCAGCATCTAGTGCCTCAAACAGGGGTGTAATGAGCTTGCTGATGCTTCTTTTAGGGCTGCCAATGCGCACAGCCTTTCGTGGAATGCCTTTGCAGCCGAGCTGGGCCATTGCTTCAGTCCCCTCTGTGGAAGATGCTGCCACAGCCACCTCCATGTGTTTAGGGTTGTGTTTCACTCATAGTTTCTTCAATGAGCTGCCACTGTTGCTATGACAGTTCTTCTGTAGCTTATTAATAAGGGAAGAGTGGTAATTAATTCAGGGAAAATTCAATGTTACTGCTATTTTTTTTATTTTTCTTATAAGCAGCATAAAGAATGTTCAGCTTGTGAAAGCACAGTTTGGATTTCTGTTTCAGAACTTAATTCATAATTGTAATCTCTCCCCCCCTCAAAAAAAAAAAAACAAATCCAGTGCCCAAAGAGAAGAACAGAGAGGATCAGCTGAACCCAAACTTATGATGTGTTTCATTATGTAGCCATAAACTGCTCCTACTGAAAGGGTTTATTGATCACCCAATAATGAAGGAACAAGACTAAGCTTCCAAAAACGCAGCACCCAATCTATATGGACTGATAGACATAATTGATTCCTTTCAGCGTGGAGGTGTTAACGCGGGAAAAGATTAGGTTATCTGAGAGGAGCAGCCTGAATGTTTAGATTGCTATTCAATAACTGTTTTGTACAGTACCAGCGCTTAGAGGGGGCTGGTTCATATTTTCCGTCTTATCTGTCAACAGCTGTGCATAATCCACCACGGGTGGATCAATGCAAGCCAAAGATATTGCGTTACAGGGTGGTAATTCCTCAGAAAAGAGAGGGTGCATTTAGGCTTTGTTGATAGTATTGATGTTGGTGGGCAAGCTAAAAGCTGGTAATTATCCCTCCCTCAAAAACTGATGATTTAAAAGTTCCCATGGGTTGGCAGTGTGTAGAGCATGACCAAGAAATGGCAAGCGGTGAGGGAGCAGGCACCTAGCACAGTCCCTGTGCATCCGATGTGCCCCATCATGGCCAAAGGCACCTCCAGTGTTCCTCACATCACGTGTTTGTGTGCAGGTGGAAGAAACCTCACCCCTCAGCTAGCACCAAGGGATTTTGGCAGCGTGATCAGCATCCTCCAGGCTCTCTGCTTTTGAGCCTTGTGCAGCAGCACCTAGTAGAAGAGATGGTTTTGATGCTTGGCATCTCTTGCACGTGTGCTTTCATGGACCAGGGAGAACCATTGCCAGCGTTTTGCCATCCACTCAACAAGAATGCAGTAATTCAACCCTAAAATGGTGCCGCATCAACCCGGCTACCTGCTATAGGGCAGAGGAGAGGGAAGTGGCATTATTTGCCTGCTGGCACTGAACCAACTGTGTCTGAACTGGACTTCTTATGATGATCAAGATCAGTGAAAACAACCCAGAAATGAATTTTTAACCTACTTCCCTCTCAAATCCTCACTGCAGTTACCTCTAGTCACATCCTGGATACCCCTCACAGCAATCAGGGCACCACGAGCAGGGCTAGACAGGGCTTTGTACCTGTGGCAGATGTGAAATTCACTTGCACTGGTCCACCCCTTGATTTTTTTTATTATTATTTATTTAGGCTTTTCTCAAATGCATCTTGTCTGTGTGTGATTCTGTCCATGGGGAATCATGTAATCCACTGGCTCACTCAGAAACTGCAGACTGCTGTATTGTGAATCACAATGTTCACTGCTAAATTATGGTTATCATGTACTGAAGGGGGATCACATGTGAATGAGTGTGTTTATTTCATACTATGAGATTTTGTTCAAGATTTGTAGTTCCCCTCTCTGCCCCCCTATATAATCAGAGGAGTCAGCTTCTAAAAAAAAATCCCTTTTTCAATGGTGACCATAAAACGTAATGAAATGACATTGAAGATAGTGCCTAAATTTTTTGGCTTGGGTCTTCAAACCAGATGAGAGTGAGAGCATCCTCATTCAGAGAGCCGGTAAAAAAGGGCAGCAAAACTACTGGTGCTAAGCAAATGCCAGAGTGTTGCCCTGAAAAACCTGGGGAGAAAAACATGCAATCTGGAGAGAGCTGAGCCCAGCAAGCTGTGCCATTGGAAAGGAGGGGATCTAAAAAACCCATCCATTTTTGCACAATCTGAATGCAAACTCAAAATCCAGATGGAGCTATTCTGGCATCTTGCTCCTAGCCAGGGGCAAGGAAGCACCGGGACCCTGGCCAGCAGCCGGGGGCTGTGTAATTAGAGCAAAGCCGGTTGTGCTGAACGTGGTGGTGGCTGGCAGCCCCGCAGCACGGCCATGCTGCACACCAACCAGCCCTGAGCTGGGATCCCTCCTGGTGAGCAGCTTTCTCCTCTGCTAGCTCACATGGGATCTTCTGTACCAGCTGCATCTGAAATCAGGTGCTTCTGTACTGAGGAGACATTGGGTGAACGTTGGGTGACCGTTTACAGCAATAGATTGTTGGCACCGTGCATTTTTTATCCATTTTTTTGCGATGTTACTCTGCAGTCAGGTTAGTTTAATTAAAGCTCCCCAGCATGGGCTTCCCCCTGCATGCATTGAGTGCTGTGTTTAGGTTGTTCTGCAAGCTAACTACTAATTGCTGTAAATTAATCTGTGTGCCTGCCTGCTCTTTTCCCTGGGGGAATGGTGGGTGTCTGCCCTCCCCACTGTCTCTGTATCCCTCTGCAGACAGCCGTGGCACCAACAGACCTTCACACACTATTTGGGGCATCCAGCTTTGCCCAGAGGTACCAGTGGAGAAAGCACAACTAAGTTATCCCAGGGAGAGAGGTGACTTTAATATGCAGATCTTTCTAAGGAGTCCTGAGGTACCCAAATACTGACTTGGGTGTGTCTACTTGGTGACTTAATGCAGCCAGTGAAGTGCAAGTGCCTGTCCTGAGGTCAGAGCAAGGCTGTGTACTTCTCTCTGGCTCTTCTTGCTGGAGTTTTGCTCATATCCATATTTAAATTTGAAGTCCCACTGAAGAAGAACAGAGCTGTCTCCTGTCATCAAAATGCCAGAAAGAGCCTTTAGCTCCTCAAAAAGTAATAACCAGTATGCTGGTATCATTTCGCTCCCTGTCCTTCCTCAACAGCACATTAAACAGTTGTCACAGCATGTGCCGTCGAGGCGACACAGATAAGCAGCAACTGTCTGGAGCTTAACAAAGCAGAGAGAGGAGGAAAAAGGAACACACCATGAAGCTAGTCAAACTCTGATTGCTAGGACCTGGTGAGGATGTTTGCCCTCTGAACAGCAGAATGAGCTGAAACCTCAGAGGCGCTAGGCTCATTTCTGCTCACTGAGAGCTGTGTACCCTCAGGAGCAAACACCCCTCCAGTGCACAGTCATTCTGTGTGTCCTTTGTGTCCCCATATCTGTGAGCAGCCTGAGGAGCAGAGCTGGTCTGAAAACACAGCAGGTAGGGGCTTTACTAGAGGTTTTTTTTTTTTTTCTTTTGAATGGCAATTATTCTGCTCACACCTGTGTGAGCCTATGGATTTTAACATAGGGAAGCTAGCATATAGGAGGTCTAATCTTACCCTGTAGGTGTATTTCAATTAGCACTTCCCACTTCTGGGACATCTGTTCGTGAACTCAAGCTTGCCTCAAGGAAGACAGGGATGGGAGCAGCATTACTGAACTAACAGCAGCAGGGCTGTTGTCCTGATGAGACAGTAGATTGAATTCCTCCAAACTGCTTCAGGTGACTAGGCTATAGGCATGCTACAGAAGGCAAAAATACTTTTGTGCTAAAATTGCATCCTTGGCATGGAAAGGCTGCCCCACTGCCAGTGAGCTCTGGCTGAAACCATGGACTACTGTTCCTAAAGTGCCTGGATGCGTGCTGGGACATCACTTCTGCTGGTGCAAATCAGAGCTGTGGGTATGGCAGCTCTGCTTGACAGCTGACAGTTCATGTCCTGCCTGTTTAGTTACCTAAGGGGATCCCCAAAACAATGACTTAAATTTAAGGACTTATGTATTCACATAGGGCTCCACTAGGAGAGCAAGGCTTTTCTAGAAGCTGTCTGCCCCTTCAGCAGTAGCATTTTGCCTTTGTGCCCCATAGTGCAAATTCCTGAATGGTCCTATACATGACTTTTCCTGAAGTCATGATACGGAGCATCACTACTCGCAGGACATTACCATTTCCTGTGGAACCTTTACTGGTTCTTATGCTATTTAGTGAGAGGCGTACAGTTATGCCAGCCAGCCTCAGGGATGCTTTGCCCAGCCTGCAGGCAGTAGCTGCAGCAGTTTCGCTATGTACTTCGGTTACCCTTAAATTTATTTTTTGGCCTAATTTAGACTGATGGCCCAAGTAATGAGCTTTCTCAGAAAGCTTTGAGAAGCTCTGGAAGCAATGTCAGTGCAAGGGGGAGAGAACAAAAGGAAGGTACATACCACAGGCAATTTGAGAGCAAGAAGAGACAGCTCTGCCTCTTTATAATAAAGGAAATGTTAATTAAAATCCTTGTAAGCCTAGAAAGAGCTGTTTCCAAAACTATGCACCTATTTTACCACATAAATAGGGACAGGAAGCAACATTTTGCAAAGGCTGTAGAGCTGTTTCAGTGCCTGCTTGCTTCATTTGTGACAGTCTCTTTTTGACGACAGAAAAGAAATTCCTCCCTAAATGAGGAGGATTTTTACTATTTTTTTTGCTGCTGCTGCCGCTGAACTGCTATTACTTTTACATATCCTGAGGTGAAGGAGAGGATGGCTCAGGTTTGTCAGTGCAGCAGTGGCAAAGCCTAAGGTGGCCGTGCTGCAGCCTATTTGTGCTCTTGAACGCTTCGGAGGCTCGCGCACGGAATGAATCAAGCCAGAATAATAATGCCACATCTCGCAATTCATTCTCATCAGTTTTAATGAAGATAAAGGGCCTTACTTTATGAATCCACTTGGGCTTAACAAATTAAACATGCTGCTGAAAGGGTACATGTGAACAGAATATCTGTCCTTATAATGTTCATTTGTACGGACGAAGTTAACTAACCTTATTCCATATATTTTTGTTTGTTTGTGCCACCTAGAGAAGGCCTCACAGCTCAGCAATCCCCTCTGATCTTGTTCCCTGCTCATTAAACACCTTGTTCAATTTTCATTTTAGCACCATGCCTGATGAGTTAGCATTGGTTTACTTTGAAAAAACTATTTTGTATGTCCAAGGAAACCTTGTTTTCTGCAGCAGCCATATCAGCCACCAAACAACAAGTTTCAGTCACAGGCAGCTCTGCAGCTCATCCACAAGGTTTCATTTATCTGCCCCATGTCCATGGACCCAAACAACTGCTCACTGTCTGAGCCCCATTGCCTCAGGCTTGCTTACCTTGAGCTGTGATCTTGTATAAAACACAGGGCAGAAGCAGACAAGCCGTGGGGAAATGTCCCTGCTTGGTGCTGGGGATTGCACCCAGAGCAAGATCAGGGCCAGCCCCAAGTGCAGTCATGCTGTGGAGCTGGCATGGTTGCTCCCTGTCTGCAACACGTCTAAAATGCTACAATGCAGTCTCTACCTGCTTCATCTGCTCCTTGGCCATTCTGTTGTTAACATGGGATAAATAACTATAAGTGGTAGCTTGGCTTTGGAACTGAGCAAAGCCATGCAGCTAAACAGGAGACATGGTTGGCCTTGACCTCTCATAGAGAGCCAGTGATATTGAAAATGTTGTTTTACTTTTTAAGAATAGGAGCTGACCCTGGTTCAGCAGTCTTTTGAGATGAAGAGGTGGCCTCATTATCTGCTGCAAGGGCAGGAGGGACAAGAGGGAAAGTTACACAAGCTCTTGCATGTGCTTTTATTATGAAGAGCAGATCCTATTTTCCTGAAAACAGGACTGTGTGTGTGAACACCAAAAAAGGAGAGGTGAGAACACTGAGTCTAGAAAATGCCGTTTACCTCTCTACTGATGTATTTTCCTTGCAGCATCATTGCTGAAGGAAGATAAACACAGTATGTGGTGTTATCAGTTGCTCTAAACCTCCATCAACTTGTACCAGCATCTGTCTGTTCAAAATATTTGAGGCTTTGTTTTTGGTCACGGACTCACAGCAGTGGTTAGGAAAAACCTGGCTTGGTGGATGCAAAGAGGAAAGAGAAGAGGAGAAGGAAAGGGACATGCAGGCTATCAGCAGGAACGCGAGTGTCCTGGATGTTTAAGCAGAGCTGGCTGGCAGCACTGACGCTTTTCTCTCTCTGGGTCAGGATTATGCTCAGAAAAACATGTGTTAGGGTGGGATAGCTCTGGTCAGTGCACCCCGGTGTGGGAGAGGTGTAGGAAACTGCAGTTGTAGAGGACTTCAGGAGGCTCCCAGTTTGTCCCAGGGGCTTGGGCAGAGCAAGCAACTAGAGCAACTGCACGGCATGAGCATGGGTGCTCTTCCCAAATTCTTCTCTCACGCTCCCAAAAGGCACTCTCTGCTCCATGCCCCTCCCCTGAGCCAGGCTGTACCACACTGATCGACTTCATACATCTAAATGGATTCTGCAGCACCGATTTTACCGAGATCCTAAATCCTCCTCCTACAGACCACAAGCAGATTTGTGTGACCACAATGCTCAAGGCAATGATGTTAAAGACAGTAGTTCATAAAGGAGCAACTAGACCAAATGTTAAAGTGCTTATTAGCCTAGAAGTTATTTAGCTCAGTGATTTTCTTCTTGGAATGAGGCAAAGATTTCTAGACCATTATTTAGGAAAACCTGTCTGCAACTTTTAAGCAGCAACGTTTGAGAAGAGGCAATTGTGATTATTTCTGAAGTGTCTGTGATAATGATTTCCCACAAGTCATCTGCTTGTAAGGAAGAACAAAATTTTCATCCTTTATTGTTGCAACTCTTGTCTTTCCAGAGATAANAAAAAATTTTTTTTTTTTTTTTTTTTTTTTTTTTTGTGTCTAGTGAAAAGCCTTCATCAGCAGGAATTCCTCGTTAACCTGATAAAGCAGCTGTCCCTTTCCTGAGCCATTTCAAATGTCCCCCCCAGCTTCTGAGACTGCATCAATCTCTAGGTCACATTATGGCATTTCATCTTGTAGGCAACACCATCCAATTTGGGGATAATAAAATAGAAAATAGTGAATAATAATAAAAGAAATCTGACTGAAGCCCCAGAAAAGCCCCAGGCATCTGTGCCTGGCAGGGTTAATCACAGTGCATATCATCCTGACCAATATTGTGCTTCTCTTTTAATTTCCCTTTGCCCAGCAACATCTCTGAAAGTACATCAGAAAATATGCCGCCGTTGTCCACATGCTGTGCTCTGGTTATCTTTGATTTGCTTAAGCATGGTTGACCTTTTGATGCCTCCTGGCTATGTCCAAATAGGTTTTGCCTGGTGAACCATTTCGGAAAGGCTTCGGCTTGCTCAGCCCCCTACAACATTCTGAGCTGGGATGGAGGCACTCTTATTGCCCTCCATGGGGTGATAACGCATTAAAAACCCTCTTTCACCGTCTCATTTATTACCTGAAATTGCATTGCTCTGAGACATTAGAAGATCCAGCATCCACCGAGATTGGCTAATTTTAATGATTAACTGAGAAACTGTTAAATTTTACTTCAGTGCTCTACTGTCATGGTGGAATTAGTATTAACGGCCATGTACTGCGAGAGCTGTAATGAGGCTGGCCAAAAGTGACAGTGCCAGGGAGCTAAAGCTCTATAAATACAAACTTAGCACATACCATTAAAAAGGGGAAAAAAATAGGAAAAAAAAAAACCTCTGGAGCCTCACTTTGTTGCCAAATTGTGCTTAGGTCCCTGTAATGTGAAGTCCAATAATTTTCTCCCCTCTCCTCCCGCTCTGTCTCTCTTGCTCTCTCTAGTTGCTTTTAATTAAACCTGGATAAAATTAGCAGACAGAAAATCAACACTTGTAAAAACGTCTCGTTACAGAATGATGGCAGGACAGCTTCCTGAAAGCTCCAGCAGTTTCTTCTGCATGGCCATAAAGTCCACAATGACTCCAGGCTTCTGCTGGTACACCGCCATGGCTACTTGGGTAAGCAGGTGAATGGAAGGCACATAAATACTAAATTCAAGGCTTCTGGTGTCGCCCCTTACCACCTCCCAGCCGTATGCTGACACCCTCAGTTTACCACCCGTTGGTCTGTATTACTGCTATTCTGAAGCCCCTGATTCTCTCTGCCACTGTCTGCCTGTTGTTACACTGCCACTGCCCTGTGGACTTCGACAAGCCGAGATTGCACCCCTCGCTCGGGTGATGCTTACCATAGCGCAGGAAAAGCCCTCTCTTGTTGGTCTCCGCCAGCACCATACTTTGTAGCACTTTTCTCTAGCCCTTGACTTAATACCTGTTTCATTCCCACTGGCTCCCTACCCCCTTTTGAATATCTTCCTGACTGTATAATTTGCTTCAAAGCATCTCAATCCCCCGGTGAATAGCCTGGCACTCTTTGAAGATCTAAGCTCCCACTTCATCACTTGTTTTGGCTGTTTTCACTTTTCTGTCACATGTATCTGATCCACCCACTGGAGCTTCCTATTCTCTGACAGCCATTTATGCCTCATTATCTCCTTGACGGTTTCATTTTTCATGCTGTCTTCTCTACTTGATCTTCCCAATCTATTTCAAATATTTGTTTTCAAAGTTATTTCAACTTTCCACGTTTGTTTTCATGTGCGAATGTCTCACATCCTTACACCATCTTTGGGGTGATGCTCACCTTGACAGTCCTCCCTTTGTTTATGGATAATCTTCCTCTCAGCTGAAGTCCTGAAGAACTTCCTGGCGGTCTCTAAGACAGCAGACAGAAGAGCAAGTGACCCACTGGGAGGATTAATTGCATGTGAACAATATTTTCTTGGTAAGTCCTGATCTTCTGGTGAGGGGAAGAATATCCTCTTAATGACAGAGGATCTGAAATGGAGCCTCTTCCATTACAAAGAGATCTCTCAGGCTTTTTTTCTTTTCTCTCCAATTCCTTTCCCCTGGAAGATGCCCAAATGCAGTCCTTGTTTTTACCATCGGTTTGTAACACACGTAAGGGCTTGATGTACAAGGCTGTCCACTTTCTGTGCAGAATTTCATTTTGTCTCTAGTTCTGCGTATTTTGTGTTATCTTAAACACAGGAATTATCACTGACCTTGAGCAGCAGCTCTTACACCTCAAAAAGCCTTCTGTTACTTCCTGCAACCTCATTTAAATTTGTTTGTTTGTTAGTTTGTTTTCATTGGCAGTATTACAGTGTAAACACCTGCTCTGTGTACCACTGAAACATTTTCATTTAAATGCTCCTCTTCCTGTAAGGTGCAGCCCACGAACCGGTCAGTTACCTACTGGGGATGCTTTTGACATGCTCTCTCTTTCCTAACTACCCTCTCCAGCACTAATCACTGCCACCCCTAGTTCTGTTTCAAGCTGTTCTTTTCAGCTGAAAACACAGGACCAGGCTTAAGCTCCAATTATCAAGTTCTCTTCTGTCTCCTCTTTGTAGAGAGAAAAGAGAGCTCTCCTGGGTGGACAGTGCATCCCCCAAAAGGTGAACATTTCCTGAGACGCCCTTGAGCTTGTAGGATACGCCACTGTACATGCTTTAAAGCTGATTTCTGGAGATGTCCTTCAGTGCCTACATTTGCAAAGGTATTGATGGTGCTGGTGGCAAACCACTGCTACAAACTATATGCACCACGTGCAGACACATTATGTGTTAGAGGCCACTTCTGTGGGTGAGCTACAATAAATGAATTGTCTGTTTGCATTGCCAGGAGGTACAAAGTCAACAAGAACAAAGGAGAAAAAGTGGCTTGTATTAAAAGATAATTTCTAAAGGGAACAGTGCAAAACCAGTTAACCGAGTGGCTTCCAGTCCGGTCTTAGACCTTCATCTCACACAAGAAACTAATGTTAAAAAAAAAAGCTTTTTTTTTTTTTCTTTTTTCTTTTTGCACAGATGGAAGCGAAAATGCAGTAGTTGATCATGCTGGAGGTTTGCTTAGACCCAATCAAATTGCAGGTGCAGGTTCATATTTGGTCAGCACAAGCCTGTGTACCTTCTCTCTGTACTTATATCGGTATGAGGCTTGTGGAATATTTGCTGGAGGTAACTTACTGAAATATCCACCTCTTGACGGAAGGTAAACCTCCAGGGTTTAGGGTGGATAATTCATTCCATTCCCCAAGCAATGTGACCTGTGACCTTAGCTGTTAGCAAACTCCAGGGGAGCCTGGTATGCTGACTCTAAGGACAAACAACATGGAGTACAGAGCGGAGTGGAGACCCCATGGCCAAACCCCATGATCGTCCTGCAGAGAAGGGGACTTGATGATGCTGTTGAGACTGATAAACCACCCTGTTTTCCTGAGCTAGCCGTGAGCCAGCAGCTTTCTACCTTTCTGTCAAAAACATGCTTTTGAGTAAACTTTGCAAGAAAAAGGTATATTTGACTAGAGCTGCTCAAGCTCCACCTGAAAGTAAGAAAAAAGTATAAAATAGCTTAAGAGAAAAGGTATTTTGGGGAGAGAGAAGATACCATTTTAGAGAAAGGGAAAAGACACCATCACAAATCAGGACGACACCACTGGCTTCCAGGACCAGGCAATGGGCTGAGCCTCTTTCCCCCTGGCTAAGGGCATATACTGGGTTAGATTTACATGCTTAGTTATACTGAGTGCTTCCCCAGGGAACTTTCCTGACCAGCCTCTGGTGAAAAACCTTTTCCTAACACCCAGCCTGATCGTCCCTTGACGCAGCTCCATACCATTCCCTCAGGATGTTTGTGAAGAAACCTGCCACCCCTCAAGGCATGTTCACTGCTGGAGCTGTGTGGGGTGAATTTTTCTGCTGCTGTTAGATAATAACATAAAGTGACAAGATATCTCCTGCATAAAACAAGCAAACGAACAAATATTCATCACAGATTGCAGGTGCCAGGATGTAGAAAGCCCCACAGGTGCCTGTGGTTCCCCCAGTGAACTGGCAACAGGTGAGGCCAGACAGCCACAGCTGAGGGAGCTTGGCTGGCCAACTGCCACTGCCCCTCCAGCTGCTCTTGAAAGGCCACAGGCTGAGGCTGGGGTCAGCAGAGGCAGCTTCATTCTTCTTCCTGGGAGACTCAGCAGGAGCTGGGAGCACATCTCTGTGCTTCTGGTGTGGACTGGAGCTGGTGCAGAACTCACCATCCAGATGGGAGCTGTGGGATGGCATCTCCTGCTGGCCCAGGTAAGTAGCAACCATCTGCTTTGTCAGTGCTTGTAGGCAATGGCTGCTGAGAATGTCTTCATTTTCATTTAACAGCAGAAAGTGTTGATGTACATAGAGAATCTCTGTGTCTTTGTGTGTTTGTAGGTGTAATCGGACTTCAACTGAGGCTTTATGAGTGAAGGCCCCCAAACTCTTAATCTTAAATCTCATTTCTGTGAGTACATCTTCTGAATCTGACTCTTGTGGGGCCATCACTGCAGGAGAGATGTGAACTCTTGCACTGAGTACAGAGGAGGCTGTGAAGATGATCACAGGGCTGGAGCATGTCTCCTATGAAGAAAGGTGGAGAGAGCTGGGCTCCTTCAGCTCAGAGAAGAAAAGGCTCCGGGGAGACCTTGTTGCAAACTTCCAGTACTTAAATACAGATTTGAAACAGTAGGGAGTCTGACTTTTTAGATGGTCTGGTAGTGATAGGACAAGGCAAAATGGTTTTAAACTAAAAGAGGGCCTGGACTGGCCTGAGGGCTACTGCATGAACTGTCAAAGGCTTGTTGTTGCTCAGGCCCTCATGTGAAACCATTTTTCTTCTGGGTCACTTGATAGGGTTTACTTTGGTTACTATAGGGTTACTATAATCAGACTGTAATCTAGAACATGCATGCTCCAATAACCCTTAACACCTAAGAAAGCTTCTGTTTTTTTTTTTTTTGCTAGTTGGTGGAGACATAGTGGTTGCTTTGACCACATCCACTGGGATCTGGCAACATCTACCCTGCTATTTTATTCCCAAGAACTGGATATCCTGTGCAGGTCCCTTGACTTTATTTTCTTTATGGCAAAACCATCTTTTAGAAGGATTTGGATTTTCCTCCCTTCCTCAAAAGCTTCCTTTGTGTTGCCCCACACGATGATGTCAATGTATTGCAGGTGTTTAAGAGCTTCCTGCTGTTCCAGTGCAGTCTGGATCAGCCTATGGCAAATGGTCAGGCTGTGTTTCCACCCCTGGGACAGTCAATTCCAGGTGTACTGGATGCCCCTCCAAGTGGGGAAAAAACTGTGGCCTGCACTCTGCTGCCAAAGGGATTGAGAAAAATGCATTGGCATTATCAGTTGTGGTGTACCTTTTGGCTGCCTTTGACTTCAGTTCACACTGAAGTTCTAACATGTCTGGCACGGCAGCACTCAGCAGTGGTGTGACTTCAGGTCACAACAGTCCACTGTCAGCCTCCACTCTCCATGGGACTTTTGCACTGGCCATATGGGACTGTTAAAGGATCACTCCTTAGCTCTCCAGTTGACAAATCAGCTGATAGATGGGGTTCAAGGAGTCTCAGCTGGTGCGATACTGCTGCTGGTGCACTGTTGTGGTAGTGATCAGCACCTGCTGTTCTTGCAACCCCACCACTGAAGGGTCCTCTGAGAGACTGGGCAAGGCTGACAGCTGCTTAATGTCCTCTGTCTCCGAGGTAGCTATTCCAAAAGCCCACCAATACCCTTTAGGGTCCTTGAAGTACCCTCTCTTGAGGTAATCCATACCAAGGATGAACAGAGCCTCTGGGCCAGTCACTCATTCCTGGTTAGACTCGCTTCAACCTCCAACACAGCACCTTTTTCCTGTGGTTCCTTATACAGCCAGGAAGCACTTTGATAATACCTTAAACACTATGATTCCAAAGAAGCTGTGGATTCAAATCCTCTATAAAACCCTAAAACTAATCTGGAAACCCAGCTTTTGGTCACAGACACTTATTGACTCTTTTTCTGTATATCCTTTGTCTTGTGTTCTTTGCCATCAGAGGAATTTTTCTTGCACAGCAGTGTCTTGCCACCATAATTTAAGCAGGCCTTTAAATTCCTGTACGTATTGTGGACTTTAAAACCAATATCATGATAATAATTTATCTTAATAACCTGCTAACTTCCTGGGATATTGATCTGGTGTTGCATCCCTGCTGTGCATGCCCCAATGTGGCACTTCAGCTGTCCCTTAAAATTGTGTTGGCATGCTTGCATGAATATGCAATTGTTAAAATGGACTTAATAAAAACAAGATGAACTTTTAAATAAAGGAAACAGGCAGAGAGACAATACCATCCTAAGTTACCAAGCTGATGCGTTCCATGATGGGAGCATGGAGCAACTCAGTTTGCCCAATTCTTCTGTGTAACTTTTAGCTCTGAGCTTGAGTTGCTGTGATATTTCATCTCTGCTCTATCCTCAAAAGGAAGCCCCTTTTCTGGGGGAGTAAGTACAGTGGCAGGTACTGTATATAGCTGAGCAGCGCCACTTGCCTCCTTTCATAGTGGCAGGGCTGTTCTGTTTGATTTGTGCTCTTCTCTGCCCAATGCCTTGGCCCTTTGCTTGTGGCTGGCTCCCGCTGCTTGATGCTGTGAGCAGTCCCTCGAGCTGTACATGGATGCTCTTTAGTCTTTGAAGTGTTTCTCTGCCTTGACTCAGGTGTCACCAGGCTGTCTTCATGGTGCATAGCCTTGGATCACTCTGCCTCTGTCAGCCTCTTAATTCTGTGTGCCTCCCCATGTAGAAATTCAACATGCAAGATTCTCAAGGCAGGTGCTTATCAGGCTGAAGGGATGGTTTTTACCTTGAAATTCTCCCTTTTGTTGTGCCTCCTACCACACAACCTGCAGTAATCACAACAGTCAAACCTGGAGACTTACTTTTTGTTCACTGTGGGTTTCAAAAGGCAGCAGGCTTATTTCAGGGCCTCACTGCAGTCCTCAGGAACTTTCTCCGCCCCCCCCCCCCCA
>VXAV01005063.1:0-56709 GCA_013399715.1 Alectura lathami | reverse complement strand
CTTTCTCCCCCCCCCCCCCCCCTCCATGTTTCTGATGTGATTTAGTTTCCCACTGCCCCCTGCCAAAAGCACCATGTAGTGTCCCAAAGTGGTGTCCCATGTGTCATTTTCAATTCTAAATAAGCTGCCTCTATTTCCTCAAAAGTCCTATGTTTTCCAAAAAACAGAATTCACTTTGTATGTCCACTAGAAACTGGTGTATTTTAGTGAAATTTCATTTTGGGACCTGTCCCGAAGTTTTATTGAATGGCTGGGAATACAGAATTTGTAATATCTTCATGACACAATGAGGACACACTTCAGAGTTCACTGACTCATTTTACCAACGAGGTGGCAACTCACCCAAAGGTAGGTCTATGAGAATCAGCTTAGCCTTGGTGTGAGCAACAACAGCCCAAGCAGGGGACAGTGTTTTGGGCATAATTAACATTTTATGATCATCTTGTTTGCCTATTGAGATCTCCCAAATCAACCAAATTGAGCCCAACCCTCCCAAATGCTTCTGTGTGATTAGTGAGGTTGGTTACACAGCAAACAATATCAGCTCAAACGAAGAAAAGTCCAGACCACTGTGATCTAGATCTGAATGTCACAGGGGAGAGAAGTCTAGCTGAGGTACTCTGAGCATCAGAAGGAAGGCACAGAGGAAAGGAAGGGATTTAGGAGTGATGATTGTGTCCTGAAGCATTGCACTATAAGCAGATTAGGTGTGTTGGAAAGGAATGCAATGGGAGTAAAAAGATTGCCTGTTTGCTCATAGCAATTAAAAGAAAGAAGACCAGAGATATAAAACCCCATAGCAGAGTAGAAATGGTGAAAGGGTCTGCAATAGGGAAATTAAGCATAAATATTTGATAAGGATTACTGAAGTAGGCAATAGAAAAAGATAGAGGGATAAATAAACATTAAAGAAGATCTGTGGTTTTAAATCATACTTGAAGCAAGAACCCAGGTAGCATGTTGTTGGGGCTCTTGGAGAGCAGAGAGGAGGAAGCTGGGGACAAATGAGCCCTAGGCAAATGAGCAGCTGCTTCATACAGGAGAGATCTGTGAAGCAGTTGTATCTCTCACAATACTCCAAAAATCCAAAGATCTCCTGCAGGATACATAGCCTCACTGATGTCAAGGCTTGCTTTGCCTTCAGCGTCTTCAGAGCTAGGATTTCTCCTGTGGACTTTGGTGTGTGACTGAGGCAGGTACTTTCTTGACTGTCCTCACAGACACGGAATCATAAAATGGCTTGGGTTGGAAGGGACCTTAAAGATCTTCTACTTCCAACCCTCCTGTTGTGGGCTGGTTGCCACCCACTGGATCAGGCTGCCCAGGGCCCCATCCAGCCTGGCCTTGAGCATCTCCAGGGATGGGGCACCCACAGCTTCTCTGGGCAGCTTGGGCCAGGGCCTCACCACACTCTGAGTGAAGAATTTCCTCTTTGCATCAAACCTAAATCTCCCCTCTTTTAGTTTGAAACCATTCCCATGTGTCCTGTCACTGTCAGACCATGTAAAATGTTGGTCCCCATCCTGTTTATAACCTTCCTCTAGGTACTGGAAGGCTGCAGTGAGGTTTCCCCAGAGCCTTATTTTCTCCAAGCTAAACAAGCCCAGCTCTGTCAGCCTGTCTCCATAGGACAGATGCTCCAGCCTCTGATCATCTTCATGGCCTCCTCTGGACCCACTCCAGCAGCTCCATGTCCTTCTCGCACTGGGGTTGCATAACTTCAGGTGGGGCGCCATGAGGGCAGAGCAGTGGGGGACAACCACATCCCTTGCCTTGCTGGCTACCCCTCGTTGCCTTCCAGGATGCAAGTGCACACTGCTGGGTCATATCAAGCTTCTCATCCACCGGAACTCCCAAGTCCTCCTGCAGGGCTGCTCTCAAGGAGTTCTTCTACCAGTCTGTACACAAACCTGGGACAGTCCTGGCCTAAGTGTAACACCTTGCACTTGGCATTGTTGAATGCCATCAGGTTGCCACTGGCCAACTTTTCAAGCTTGTCCAGGTCCCTCTGGAAGGCGTTCTTTCTATCCTTCTGTCATATCAACTGCACCACTCAGCTTAGTGTCATCTGCAACCTCACTGATGGTGCACTCAACCTCACTGTCTACATCAGTTATAAAGTTGTTGAAGAGCACTGGTCCCAAGACTGACCCCTAGGGGACACCACTCATTACTGGTCTCTGCCTGGACTTACAGCCATTGACCACAACTGTCTGGCTGTGACCATCCAACAAATTCTTTATCCACTTAATGATCCATCCTTCAAATCCATATCTCTCCAATTTAGAGATTAGGATGTTCTGTGGAATAATCTCAAAAGCCTTTTACTCAGTAACCCATCTGGGGGAAAACCTCATGACTTTACCTTTGTTTAGTGTGCGCTGGCTTGGTCCTTTTTTGTCTCCAAAGGACCTATATCAACACAGACTGGCCAAAAGGTTTACCTTGTTGGGTCTGATGTGCTTTGGACATCTAACAACAGAGAGTGGTTTCATTAACATAACAGAGCCAAGCTGGAAAACCAGGTAGTTACCATAATGCTTTGACCAGTTACTGTGGAACTGGAGGAGATAGTTTCCGATCTGAGGACTGACGTCATAATAAGGTATACAGTGATGTCTTTGGGGTTCATGGGAACTTGCCTACTTAAAACTCATGTGAGGGAAGTCTCTACATGACTTTCACTGACATTGTCAATTAGCATGTTTGCTTGTGTGACAGGTTGTTATAAACTTGTCCTACATCTGGCAGTTAATGGAAGGATCAGCAATAAAATGGAAATCTCTTTTAAAGGCCATCAGAACTGGAGCCTGTTTCTCAATATTTTCAGTAAAAACCTTTTCATTTGTTTCACATTTCTTAATAATAGTTTTTCCAACACGATTTCACTAGATCTTTGCATTGTTTCACATCTCAGCACACCAATACCGTCTCCATTTCCTCAATAAAATATCTAGAAGGGTTTCTGAAGAACTCAAAACATTTCTGGAACAAAGTAATGTGCTTGAGGAGTTTTCTAAGGGATCTTATCTCATACTGCTGAAGTCCAGAAGAATTTGTCAGTTGCTTTTAAGATGCTCTGAATTTGTCCTGTGAAACATCACAGAATACCTTCCAGTGCATGTGAAAGCAATAGGTGTCTGATCTCTTTGCTCCCCACTTCTGTAGGCATCAACTCTGCTCCCTAAAAGTGTTCACTAATGTGACTGGAAGGGCTTTTAAGGAGGAGCCTCTTTGGGGAGGTGCCATTTCACCATTTGGCCTCCTCACTTCCTCAGTCTGCTACAAGCTCCCAAGCCAAGTGTTTAAGGACTAGCTTTGGCTAAAAAAATAGGCTTGAAAGTTAAAGAGAATTGAGAACTCATCCAGCTTGCACCAGAGGGAGCCTCTGTAATTCGTTTTTTGGAAATCAGCATCCATTCAGAAGCACACATATGGTATAAGTGTTTGAAAAGTTCATAGCCTGGCAAGCAGAACCACATTGCTGTCATCCAAGTGAGCAGCAAAGAGACCAGCCCATCTGTGAGCAAAGTCCTTGGGCTGGGGGTTGTTCCCCCCCCTTCCCTTTATTTTCTTCTGATTATATTTTTTGTTTTGTTTTTCCCTGTTGTCTTATTGAAGGAAGTAACAGGATTTCAGGAAGATAGTGCAGACAACATGATCAGATCTATAGTATTTCTACTATCTACTTCTCATTAATACTGATTTTTTTTTTTTTTAAAAAGTCATCTCTGACAGCACACAAGACTCTCTCTCTCTCTGTATATATATGTATATATCATTTTCAGTTCCCAGCTTTACATGAATGGGAGATGTGTGCCCTGCTCCTTTGTATAGCTAATTGTTGTTATCTTAGCTGACTGTGTCTGACACTCCTAAACAATTGCTGCAAGTTTCTCAGCAGGGTCTGAAACTGAGAAAATAATTCCTTGAGATGCAATTGTATTTACAAATTTAAATCATAACAATCTACTTTTTTTCTAGACTTCAAATCTTTAGTAACACCTGGGCATTATAATGTGCTCTGCAGTTAATGATAATAAGACTGCGGCTCCTTGGGCAATAAGCCCGGTAACAGAAGTTCTTAATGGTGAGAGTTTTCTTGATGGCAGGTGACTTTATGTTTCTTTTGTTGTTATTGCTAGTAATCCCAAACATTCAGAATAAGGAATTAACTCGCTTGTCCAGCCTGCCTGGTCCTAACACCAGTGCAGATGCATGTATATCTGGGGAAGTACAAGGGGTCTGAGAGCACAATTCTTGAGCAAATAAAGCACTCTGGATTGGAATGTAAACTGGCTTTTATAGACTGTTTAACCATCTTCTTTCTTCTATGAAGGCATCTTACTTGTTGCAACCAATTAAAATAATGACAAGGCCACTGCAAGCAAGGGAGCTGCTCCTCCCCTTGCTCCAGAACAAAATCCAAACTGCCAAATTGGCCAAAGTCAACCCAGGGGATCACTTCTTCATGGGCCAACATGTGCTTGTAAGCTCGGGCATCCTCCAGGGATGCTCCATGCCCTTGTTCTGCCTGAGGTGAGGAGCTATGCACAGCAGATTAACAGCAAAATAAATCCCCTTGTGAGAGCTAATCTGCCGCTTACAGTGTAGCTTTCCTTCCAATATTGAAAAACACATTGAAGTGCCATTCATGCATCCACACACAGCCCAGCAATCATACTTGAATTCTCTCCCCATGCTTTATCAGGCTGATTTAGCATTGCATGCTTTGCAAAACCACAAAATAAGAATGGGGGGTGAGGAGAGTGGGATGACATGGGGAGGTTCTGGAAGGAGCGAGCAGGTGGCAGCTGAGGCCTGGAATGAGGGAGTCAGCACCTTTTCAGCGGCTGGACAGTTGGAAGGTTTTTGAAAGGTGAAGTAAAATTTTCTTCATCTGTCAGGAAGCATTGTCTGTGTTTGCTGCTTTGCTTGTGGTTCAGCACTTGAAATGGAAAGATTGATTGGTTTCAGAGCACATGGTGATCGATCCAGCGCATTTGAATGAATCCAGCTTTCCACTTAATTAGAGGTGATTTGGTTGTTTAGTATTTCAGATCAGTAAAATGGTTGTGTCCATGCTGTAATTTCCTAAGGATGGAAATATCACCTGATTTTTCTGCTCCTTGCTTTGTTTTATGTGTATGGACCCCTTTTTCTGCATTTGCTTACACTATTTGATTTAGAAAGTAATCTTTGGTTTTGCAGGCTAAGATTGTGTGGAATTTGTTGCTGAGCAAAGCTTGAAACAAAAGCTTAACCTGCAGCTGAAACCCTTATTTTTCTCATGGGGCACAGAACGAGAACAAAGTAATTGCACGGAATGATGCAATCGTATGCTGCTGCTCAGGCACCAGTGGTCAGCTGGCGGGGCTGCGAGCTGGCTTTCGGCAGTGCCTCTGCAAGCTTCCGACGGCCTCTGGCACCCCCACCGGTCGCTGCTGCCTGCAGCGTTATGGAGAAGGCAGACCCAAAGCCTGCTGCTGGGCTCACCCTTAGCCAGGAATTTATTTGTGCCCTGGTATTTTAATGGTAGTATGGAATTCCCAGTAGCGCTCTACAGCTGTGTGACTGAGCATGGCCTTTGTGGGATCAAGAGGAAAGGGAGCATGATCCCTGTCTTGTAGAGCTGAAACCATGCGTAGATGCCTGAGCTGAGCTTTGGCTGCCACCCTGAGATCAAGGTGCTTAAAAATTCAGCCTGAAGGCACCCACATCACCATCTGGGATGAGCCTGCAGGTTGCATCCCACAGGAAATGGCAGCCCCACAGCTGGAATTGCTGTTTGCAGCTGCTGACATGGCTAGTGCTGTCTCGCCTGGTTGCCAAGATGGATATGGCTTGGCCCTCCAGGAGTTCAGAGAGTGTTTGTAGAGGCACTGTCTGCAAGAAAGCAGTTGATGAATGGACCTAGGGATGCATACAGAGATAAATGAGCTCTATAACCCTTGGCTTTGTCCACTTTTCTCATCTCTAACACTGCAGGTGAGGTGAATCTGCACCAAGTGCCTGCAGCAGCAAGCTGAGTGTGCTGAGGCACCTTCTGCATGTCTCTCGCACAACTCACTGTGTGGTTTTTTCTGTTTGTTTGTTTGTTTTTTGTTTGTTTGTTTTTTTTTTTCTTTCCCCCTGTCATGAGTCTACTGAAGCAAGATGCCTGGCTGCCAATGGAGTGCTGCCTGGAGAACCAGTTGAAACAAGATGTTTGATTGTGGGTGTAGGAGTCTTTGGTAGTTAGATCAATGGATGTGCATGTGTCTATGCATATATAGAAGTCTTCATCGGCTGATCAGCCAACACAAAATGCCCAGCCAAGCAGCCCAGATGACTTCTCCCACCCTTGGTTTCATAGCCAGAAGTGCCACTGTTCCCCAAATTTCCCAGTGACTGGGAAAGTAAATGGAAAAGGAAGGGGGAAAAGGGAGAGTACAAAAGAAGGGGATCAGATTTTTCCCACTTCAGTCATGTTTTAATTGCTAACATTTCAAAATACGAAACACTCCCATTATCTCTCAGTGGCATGCTGGAGGTTTCAAGTGGCTCCTGTTGGTATTTAATTATGCATTAGGGTGGTGGGGGATCTCATTAGGGGACAGCTGATTGCAGCAACATTGTCCTGAGGAGTGATGGTCTCTAGGGTAGCAGAAGTAAGTCTGAGGACAGCAGAGATGGACACTCAGTGCCATCATCTCCTGAGAAGAAAGACATGAAAGTGGATCAACCCACATTTCAAAATGGGATTCCTTCACCTGTGGGTTATTAGGACTGAGCCTGAAAGCGACAAGCAGGGGAGATGGGTGATGATGAGACGATGGCAACTTCCAACTCTTTCTTTCATCATAATGGCTTGAAAATCCTATGAAGCTGTGAAAGCCTTTTTTTCTTTCTGACTGACTTGGACTTCAATCCAGCTTTTTCTAATAGTTTATTTTGTACAATTGTCCTCTTCTTCTCTATCTCTCTCTCCCTCTCCTCCTCTCTATAACCAGTCATTTGCCTGTTCACCACTGTGCTGTATGTTTCCTTTTACATGCCAGGGAGCAGAGAGCAAGGCTTCTTTCACGGGCAAAGCGTGTTGGCTGCACACTCCAGCAGGACCAGGTGTCTCCCAGTGTCCCTGGAGCATGTCAGGTGGGCCCAAGCTGCATTTCCACCTCATGATCTTTCTGATCCCAGTGTTTTTGGTAAGGATTAAATCCTCTTAATTCTCTAGCAGTTGTATTTGCATGTATCGATTTCTGGAGAGACAGGAGGCTTAAACTGGGGTGAGGGATGGACACAGAGCTGGCTCCAATCGATACAGTGCCTCTGAATGAATACAGTCATCTTACACTTAATTAGGGTCAGCCTGGTGGCTTTATGGGGTGCTCCCTGCCAGGACGGGTGTCCCATGTGGGACTTCAGCATGCTGTGTGAGTGGGTTTGATTCCTGTGCTGTGCAGAGCTAGGCTTAGTCACAGCTTCCTCAGTTGCATGTGGGGAAAAACACAGCTGAGCACTCATCAGGCATCTTTATTAAAATTTTATTATGTAAATTAATTGCATACATAAGCACTGGCATAGCACGATGGAGTGCAAGCTTTGCAGATTCAGAAAAGACCAGTAATGCTGTAGTCTGGTGTTTCTGGAAGGGAGAAGAAACACATTCAAAGAGGATTTTCCGTACTCTGGGGCAAGAAGAGAAATCACTCAGTGCAGAGACAGGGCACCCAACATGAGCAAAGGAAGGACTTGGCAGCATACAGCTTCTTGGTGTCACTCAGGAGCATGGCAACATTGAGTAAAAACAGGCTATCATGTCACCAGCGTGCTTTTTGAGGCATATCCTGTGATTTCAGTGCCAATAGCTACAGATTTCCCCAAATCCCCATTAACTGTTTCCAAATGAATGTTCTCTGTACCTCTGCCAAGGAGGTATTTGTTAACATTTAAATGTTTCTTTCTTCCCTTCCACATGCTGCTTGGCTAGCAGCACCCCTTGGTGACCTAGGAGCAAGGTCTTTGCTGGCATCAGACAGGTGTCTCCTGCCTCCTGGCGTGCGTGCTATGGAAAGAGGCTAGAGCTCCACCCTGTAAGATGCCTCAAAACTTCTCAGATACAGTGTCCCCAGTTGTTTGCTCCCCCTCTGCAGACACTGTCCCACCCCATGTGGCACCAAGACCCAGCCACGCTGCCGTGGGTCGGTGCAATGTGGTGGTGATGTCTGCCCAGCTCCGTGGGAGCCTCTCATGGGTGTGTGATGCAGCTCCAATACAATGCTGTATCCATTCCTGCTGGGGGCTACTTTGGGGCACTTGGTGTCTAAACCCCCAAGCACCTCATGGCATCGTCTTTGCCAGAGGCAATGCAACACCTTGGGCTCTGGTGATGCAGCAAAGGGCTAGAAGTGGGAAATGAGGGACTCACTCACTCTCTCAGGAAACAGTTGCTTAATAAATTAACAAGCAAATTAAAACTATTAAGCCCCATTTCCTATCAGCTTCTTGCAGTAATGAAGTTTGATACAAATGAAATCAGGCACTTTCCATGTTTTTTAATCTCTTGGTTTTTTTTTTTTTTTTTTTTTTTTTTTTTTTTTCCCTCTGTGCTGGAGAAGAAGATAGGGGGGAGGCACGAAGCATGACACAGGGTTGAGCTAAATCTGTGCACAGTTTAATGTCACAGTGCTGAGTGCCCTCTCAGTGTTTAGGGCATGACTTTATTTTCTTTAAAAAAAATAATGATGTGTCACTGTGCCACTCAGCTCACGCCAATGCAACGCAGACACAGCAAAGTGAGGAGCACATCCTCTGTGTATGTTGAGAATTTGGGAAAAAGCAGGCATGCTTCTGATGCATGAGGGTTGGGAGATGTCCTGCAAGGCCATTTGGCTCTGTCACCAGTGACTTTGTAGAACAGCAGAGTATTGCAGATGATGAACTAGTGCAAGATGTGAGTACTCCATAGCTCATTAATTCTTAACCCTGTCTGACTCTTGCTGTGCTCCTGTGAGAGGAGCAAGGTGAATACAGATAAATAACTTTAAGGGTGTCAAGAGCTGGGCAGTAAATAAAGCACCAGCTCCTGCCATGCGCCTGAGAGTTGTCATGACAGTTTTTGTCAAGAGCATCCTCAGTCTCATATCTGGGGGGAAGCATTGTGCATCCCAGCACACAGAGCAGAGCTGGGCCTCCTCCAGAGGCAGGGCTGGGAGCGCAGCTGAGGTGGCTTAAGTACATGGCAGATGGTTGCCAGCAGAGGTTGGAGTACAGGGAATTTTTCAACTTGCCTTTTTTAATCTCCTGTTAAGCACACCCACTCAAGGAAAGCTGTAATTATTTTAATCTCTTTTTCCCCCTTCCCACTCTGTAAAGGCACTTGGCTTTGTAAGGCCTCAAAGCCAATTTTATGGAAGAAAACATGCTAATTTTTTTTTCTTTGGAAATTTTAATTATTTCAGATACGTTTCTGATGAGGTACAACCAGGGANTACGTTTCTGGTGAGGTTAAACCAGGGTTTTTTTTTTTTTTTTTTTTAACTTTAATAATGAATCACCATTTCCTGAATGCCACCATGGACCACTACAGATCAAAGAGATCTGGCACACAGCCACTCCACAGCCCTGCACCCTGGGAGCAAAGCTTAGCACAGGATTGGCACAAAAACCACATCAGTACACACTTCCCCTATGTTCATTTTTTTTTTTTTTTAATTACAAATTAAAATGTTTATTCCTTGTTTAAAGTACACCTACAATCCAAACTTTTCAGCCCACACCTACTGCCTTCTGTTAAAAGTTAAAAGGGGATTTCCGTGGGGTTGCTGCAGTGTCTGGTGCCTTTCCTGGACCAATGTGACATATGTGGAGGAACCTGGTGCCTCTCAAAGAACATTCACTGCCAGAGCTGTGTGGGGTGAATTTTCCTGCTGCTGTTAGATAATAACATGAAGTGACAAGATATCTCCTGGATTAAAAATAATAAAAATAACAAATCCTGGAGAGCTGGTGCCACGTTGTAGAAAGCCCCACAGGTGCCTGTGGTTCCCCCAGTGAACTGGCAACAGGTGAGGCCAGACAGCCACAGCTGAGGGAGCTTGGCTGGCCAACTGCCACTGCCCCTCCAGCTGCTCTTGAAAGGCCACAGGCTGAGGCTGGGGTCAGCAGAGGCAGCTTCATTATTCTTCCCGGGAGACTCAGCAGGAGCTGGGAGCACATCTCTGTGCTTCTGGTGTGGACTGGAGCTGGTGCAGAACTCACCATCCAGATGGGAGCTGTGGGATGGCATCTCCTGCTGGCCCAGGTAAGTAGCAACCATCTGCTTTGTCAGTGCTTGTAGGCAATGGCTGCTGAGAATGTCTTCATTTTCATTTAACAGCAGAAAGTGTTAATGTGCATGGAGAATCTCTGAGTGTTTGAAGCATCTTTGTGTGATAGATTTCTAGTAAGACTCTTTAGGTAAAGGTCACCAAACTCTTTCCTTGATCTTGATTTCTCTGAGAATTTCTTCTGAAGCTGTCTCCCAAAGAAGAGGAGACAACCACAGAAGACTTCATGGTGTAGTGGTTGAGTGCACCTGGGTTGTGCAGCTCTTGCCCCACTCAGGGATCAGAGGCAGAACTCCTTGGCCAGCAGCAAAGTAAGGCTGGTGGCTGCCAGAAGCAGGAAAAGCAATTACAAGGCAGGAGGGAGGGGACTTGAGCAGCTACAGAAGAAAATTGGCTGCTTGCATCCAAACTCATGCTGGCTGGTATAGCAGAGGGACACTTGTAGGAGCCCTGTTTGAATCAGGACTTCCTCACCTCCTCCACTACAGGAACTCATTATGATAAATGTTTTTTTCACCTTAAGAGACAGATAAAGGCATCATCAGAAGCATCTGTCTGAGGAAGAGGAGTTCTGCTACACAGTGGGGAAAAACAAACAAAACTGCTTTCAAGCATATGCTGTTCCTCTCAGGAACGCAGGGGCAGTGTGGCTGGGTAAGCCTTCATGTGCAAATCACAAAAGAGGACCTGGTTCCTCTGGAAGAAGCTCTCAGAACAGGAGTGACCCTAAACCGTATTACTCATGTATCAGCCAAGCTAAACTTATGTCCCCAGATGCAAATCAAACTTGACCGGCCACAGACTACAGGAATAAAATAAAGCACACTTTATTGTTCATCTTTTCCTAGCAGACTTACCTGCTCCTTGCCTAATCCCTATTATCCGGATGAACACATACATGCTGTGAGGCTCTCAGGAGCCTTCTCCAGCCTCAAATCAAGGAAGTTTTCCTCTCAGCCCTGTGCTATACAAAAAGAGAGTGGGATGGAATGTACTTGCTTCTCATGTGAGACATGAGTTTTTAGTTCCTTTCAAAAAACGTAGGCCTGCCCCTCAGAAAAATAGTCCTTTGCAGCAGGTTTAGGAAACCAGGCATCGCTTTCTAGACTGCAAGTCCACTCAGATAAGGGGAGACTAAAGCAATGAGAGTGATCTTCATGAACCAAACCCAATGAGGTTCTGCTTTACAGCTATCACTGGTATTATTCTCTTGGAGGTTAACTGGCTGCTACTAAGACAAAATATGAAAGGTCAGCCTTGTACCTGGGCAAAAAAATGAGGCATCCCCATTGCCACACACCTCGTATCCCTCATTCCCTTTTGCTGGGTTTCAGGTAGGCCATGCCTTGTCCAGAAGAAAGAGCCCTCAAAGTGGTTATCAGAGACAAAATTCTTGGCTGTGTTAAAGATGGGGCCTGCACATGTCTTCAACTACACCTGTGTGATAGGAAGGGGGAAAAAAAAAAAAAAAAAATAGCTGCTGTCCTGATTTTTGCAACATTTGGTCTGTCCTGACATAAAAGACTGTACCAAGGGAACAGCACTGGGCAACTGGTACTAGCATAACAACCACGGCATTTATTTTTCATATCTCTGATTTAGGGATGTGATCAACCCAACAACCATTTCCAATTCAGGCTGAAAAGTCCCTGTTCTTACCTTGCTTTGTTGCCTTCCAAAAATCCCTCTGATGGAAACATTTCTCCCAAGAAAAACCCAACCATCACGGCAAAACAATATTCAAACAATGCAGCTGTGCACCCAGCATGAAAGGTGCCTTTGTAACAACCGAGGCTGCTGCTGTTCCTTTGGCAAAGTCCGGAGGCAATAAATGCACGAACATTATGGGCTTGTCTTCAGAACAAGTTTTATTAACATTTTGCTTTAACAAACAAATGTGTGAAGGCATCGATTCTTTAAGTTTTCCGACGTATGGCATGGACAAAAGGAAAAACAGACTTGGAAGCAAATTCGGCACATAAATGACAGAGTAACAAAATAGGCGCGTGTTAGCCTATATAGCTGTTATACCATTTATTAGAAGACATTTTGCAAGCAACAGTCTACATTTCTTTGCATTTACTTTGCATTTAAGTAAGTAAAAACATATTTTTGATCAAGAAAATTACTTTTTCTTTTTTTTTTAAAACTTTCCTTTATATCACAAATGTCAGGGTAAGGCAAATCCCAGATGAATTGTATGATAAAAACCCCTATTCCCCGAGAAAATAGATCCAACGTACTCTGCTAAGTTTGTCGGTTTAAAAGCAAAGCAGACATGCACTGCATATAGAGAAATGTCTTTTTTTTTTTTTTTTTGATCAAGTGCATAAAGCAGAACATTGTTAATTCACAAAGAGGCTTTTCAGTGCTTTATAGAAAGATTTGCAATTAGCCGCAGTGAATGCGTGACCCAGCGTTACAGACAACGTCTCAGACATCTCCTTTGGAAGTTGGCATGGAAGGAAACCTGTCTGTTGTCAGAGTGGTGGCTGGCTGGAGGATTAGCCAGCCTGGTGGCAGAGACCATCGTTTTTAGAAATAGGAGCTGCAACATTACAGTGGAGTCTGATACATTTTATGCAGATACCAGAACCAAGGGGCTTCCGATCTCTTTAAGCCACCTGCCAGGGGCCAAATTCTAGCCTTAAACCAAAATCCATGACAAAATCACTGTGGAGGGATTCTGGGTCTGGTAGCCATCCTTCTACAAAACCTGCTCCCGCATTTTTGTGGCTTCTGCAACATCAGCAGAAGCTGCATTGAGGGGCATGTGTTCGGCCATGACCAGTGAACTCAGCTGAGGAACTCACGCTGCCCAACTCTACCCACTCTTTGAATAGTGAAAAATGTAAAAAGCCAAAACAAAATGAAAATCCACCTGAAGAAAGATAGAGACATGTATGAGTTGATTAAATCAAATTTTCAGCTATTTCCTTATTTTATACTTTGCTGCTGTGTCTTGAGGAAAACCTTTCCCAGCTTCAAAGGCTTGCTGCCATTCAAGGGCCAAGGTTAAAGGAAACATACAATGGAATTACTGTTGAAAGGTTATAAAGAACATGTCTAATATGATGCATCTTTGCAGTAAATTATTGTTCTTTACATCAGTTGGTCTTCACAAGGACTTAGAGGAGCCTTTGTGTATGACTTGTCACGCCTCCGTGGCCAGCATCCTCTCTCCCTTGCCAAAACTGAGACTGGCAAATGCTTGAGGGATGCGTGACAGCCCTGTCAAGGCCAGTTTACCCCAACTGAGGACCTGGCCATCTAGGTTGTCCTCAATGATTTTGAACAGCTCAAAGATGGACTTTCTCAGACCATTCCCTGCCCTCCAGCGGTGGTTTCCCTCATATTCCCAGAGAAATGGATCCCTTTGATCTTTGTCTTTTCACAGACAACACACTAGAGAGGAACTGCAATGAGAGATTCCTGACGCATTTCTTCCTCTTCCTCAGAGATATTTATCCACCCCTCCACCTTCTGTTATGACAGACTGTTTACATCAAAACCAGCGGTACTGAAAACACACAGAAACATACAGGATGAGCATTGCGCAGCTACAGTATTTGCAGTGACCAACTGCAAAACTGGAATTGTCTGGAAATGAGGTGAAAGAACAGCAGGGAAAAATCCATGTCCCAAAAGATGAATTTTTTGCATTGCACAGACTAACAGGGATGGGGAAGAAAAACAGCAGAGAGGCTTCAAAGAGAATGCACAGTCCAAAATGTGGAGCTGGAGGGTAGGTATCTAGGAAAACTAGCATGAGTGTAAGGAAGGCCAATTTGTAGGCTTGCATCAGCTCATTTGTTTCTTCTAAAGCTGCTCCAGCTCAGACTTACTTGCATATCTGCCTGTCACCAGGAGAACTGTATGATGAAAAAGCTCCTGGAGAGCTTCTCCAGCATGATCTTCATAGGACATAAAATGCCACAGGAGCCAGCACATTGAAATATGCAAAAAAAACCTGCAAAAGATCCCACAACGAGAAAGTGTGCTAGAGCCGTATGCAAGGCGAAAGGAGACAGCGTTTCTATGGACCATGCTTTCATGTGGAAATCTGAAGATTCCATTGTTTTCTTTTCTAATCCTTGCTTGTCTTGACAGCCCTCCAAATCAACCTGCAGCAGGCAGCAGCCATCAAATGCCATAGCTGATACTATATGCCTTAGGGCCACATTTTATTCATTGCTCTCCTGGAGTAAAGTTTATTGTCAAAGATCCTATAGCTGGGATGAACGTAGTTTGCAGGAGGATGGATATCCTCTTCTATGTCTTGGAGAATGTCTTGCTTGTTTTTTAGTAGCAAATAACTGATTTGGGATTGGTGCCTATTCGGGGAGAGGGGAAAGAAAACAGCACAGCTACTTTGTTTAAGAGGATCCAATTATTATCAATGGCATTTTAAAATACAGTTTGTGGCACATCACAGCCCAGGGATAGGTTGTGCGCTCTTCCACTGGTTTCATTTACAGCATAGTTAAAAACTGTACATAAACCCCTTTTGTTGCTCTTCTAAACATTTCAGTGCGGCATTTGCTGGCAGAACAATTGACATATGGTGTGACATTCTTATCCAAATAGCTGTTAATTGCTTTTTTTTTAATTTTAAAAAATCGTGCATATGCAGTAGAAACATAACGAGGGCTCACACAAGATGCAGTGTGAAGCTGTTAAAGCCAGAAGCCGTATCTAAAGATGTTTTAAATGCAGAATGCCTGCTATCCTCCTTGGCTCGCAGGCTCCAGGAAATGTGTTGCCTACCCTATGTGAAGGTCGTACTCAAGGCGCGTGGATTTTGAGATGCGTACAACTCTCTGGGAGAGAGTTGGACTGATCTGGGGCTTGAGGCCACTTGTGCTAGTGGCGTGAGACCCGCAGAGGGGCATGGCACGGTGTATGCTCATCATTGGTTCAGCTTTATCATGCCCCAGAGGTATCCTTCAGGCCAGCAAACAGCAGAGCCAGTGGAAATCCCAAGGCATCAGGTAAGTGAGAGGATGGAGTTAATGCGCAGGCTCTGCCTCCAGCGCACACTCAGGGCCCAGACGGTGCCTCTTCGAGAGGCTGCATTGGGAGCTGACGACTGCTTTGTGCTGGCATAAGTTGCCAGGAGCTGCTGATGGACAAGCCTGGAGGTGGGCGATGTGCAGGGTTGTCTTTATCGATATATCTAAGATTTTGGAGCGGCTCATCTTTCAAATCCCTAGCACAAGGAGAGTTGTTGTTTATCGGTGCATGTGGATTATAATCCTTTGTGGCAGTTCATGTTCTCGAAGCAAATCTCCATTGGTATCCTAGGGAACAGTTTAAAAAAAAAAAAAAAAAAGGGGAGGGGGGCAGGGAATAAACGTGCTCCCATGAGTTGCCTGCAGACAGTACCAGAACTGGGGAGGAAGATACAGATGCTAGAAAAGGGGTGGGCCTAGAGACAGGCTGATGATACGATGGAGGAGGAAAAGAGACCTGATAAAACACAGGGACTCGTCGTTCAGAAGAAACTGTTGTAATGGCAAGGATAATTGCAAACCACTGTCAGAACCGGGAAGTTGTGTTTCTTTCCAACAGGTTTACAGATCAAAACGCAATGAAGAACAAAGAGAAATTAAAGCAAAGAGTCATTTCCCCAAAGCTCCCTCCCTCCCAACCCGCTGAGCACCTCCGTGTGCTCTTTTCTGCCAAGAATGATGCCATAGGATGTCAGTGCTTGCCCTTCAGGTTTCTTCGGGTCTCTCATCTCCTGCATCCTTCCTTCATCGCAGAGGGGAAGAGAGAAAGAAAGAAAGAAGGCAAAAATTAAAATGCTTGCACAGAGCTGAAGTCTCATCTTTCTAACACAGAAGCCTAAGGTTTCCCTATTCATTACATGCACAAAACGTGTGTGTCACATGGTGTACGTACATATGTAACATCCACTGTTACCTCAGGAGTGTCTCGCATCAGCACAGCACCTCTTTTTTCCACTGAGGAAGATGCGGCAAGCTCGGTGCCTACTTCTGCCTTAACAGAGTACTACAGCCACCAGTTTGTAGCTTCGTGCATGCATTTATTCTGTGAATCACTGGAATAAATTCCCTCATGCACAGCACACCAGCCTGGGCCAGAGCTCAGGAAGGTGCCAGGACAACGAGGCCTTGCGGCAGAATTGAGGACATTTATTAATTAATGGCTAATTGCAACATTATTCTGGTGAACTTCACCTTCATAAAGCAAAAATGACTGCAGCCCAAAACATTCACAGATATTAATTTGCATAGGAAAATGCAGCCTGAAATACAGACCTCCTACAGAACACGTGAAAGCCGCTATAATCATCACACACATTTTTTAAACCAGTGAAGGGCATTAACCTTTCAATGTATTTTTATCAGTGAAGATTTTATTCGTTTCTTTTCTCTTTTTCCCCAACAGAAGATATGACCAGAGGCTCAGGAAGTGGGAAGGAAGAGCTGCAGAAGCTATATTTTAATTGTGAGAGTGCCTTCTAGTTGCGCTTGAGTACTTTTTAGCAGGGACCTTGTCGGTTGTTATTCCTCACTCCAGCATATTGTCAATATGCTGACAAGGACAAAGGGGTGCGCCCTGTAATAAGACCTTGTATTTTAAATCTCTCTGATACAGCTGCCACTGTTGTAAAACTTCTATATTTGGTCTTGAGCTACAGGAAATCCTATTACAAGCATAAATAACACACTTTGCCTTATATGACATTGGCAACACTGAGGCAACGTTGTGTATTAATGCTTGAAAATTCTGCTTCTGAGATAGAAATAGCAACTGCTTCCAGTAGCTGTGGATGGGCCCTGGACTTCTGTCTCCCAAGCAAGTTACCCATTTTTATCTAAGGCTGAGGCTGTTCAAGTCTGTGAAGATTTTTGTGGCAACTACTATTGCGTGCACTTGCAATAACACCGTCATTTAACATGTAAAACAGTAAGGCTCCAAAAAGCAGCACAGCTCCAGAAAGCAGCTCACTGCCTTTGCCTTGTCTTACAGCAGTACAGTTACAAATGACGTGAGGCATTGGAGAGCTAAGGGCAATAAACCCCTCCCAACGTGAACCTGTTGTTCCCAGAATAGAGATTTCACAGAACTGTTCTGACTGGTCTAAATTGCCTGTCATTTTCCTAAGTGATGCCAAAACTCACTCACTCCCTTATTCTTTCATTGCTCATCTCGCTACTGTTCTGCCTGCTGATGATCTGGGCCCTGGGCAGCCTGATCAAGTAGGTGGCAACGCTGCCCACAGCAGGGGGGTTGGAACTGGATGAGCTTCAAGGTCCCTTCCAACCCAAGCCATTCTGTGATTCTATGATTCAAGATCTTGCACTGCCTAAATGCATTACAGTTGCAGAACACTACTATGATATTTACTTGACATATCAAGTCTACTGGATATGTTTAACTTTTTGTGCAATAGAAGTCCTATTACCCAAATTATATGCATTTTTTTGTGCTCTCCTTTCTTTTTTGTTTTTGTTTAGGTGAACTCTCACTTCAGTTGCAATCATTTTTTTATTGAGTTTTCAAATAGAACCAAAATGGAAGATGGGAAAGAAAATAGCCATGAGCGACTTACCTATTAGTTAAGCTTCTGGCGTAGTTTCCATGGGATCCTTTATACTTTTGGCTTGACTATCCATTTCAGCTGAAAACAAAACAAGACAGTTGTCAAATGCTACTCACGATACACATTAAGTTTATCACCTTGAGCAATAACTGCTCCCAGCCCAGAGGGCACAGAGTTCAATTATTGCATTAAAAATTCTGCACCATAAATCCGCAAAAGCATCTCTTAAGTGAACTGTCTTAATCTGCAATTACACCAAAACCCTGATGAGCAGCTCTGCAAGGCCTTACACTTCAGCATCGCTAGAAATGCTAACCTCTGGATGTACATTTTTGCTTTGGTCCAAATTAATTGAGTTTCACTCTGGCACCTATCAAAAATGCCCAGCTGACTAGCTTAATGACACTCCTCTTTCTCTGTAGGCCACCAGCAGAGATTTAGGTTCCTCCAAAGGGTGATTTAGAGCAAAGTGGTCTTGTCCCTTGCCTGCTATTGCCAGTGTGTTGCTGTGCTGCAGTAAGAGGGTTACACAGATTGTTTCTTTGGCATTTGACAGGGAGATTTTTCACACCAGCCATGCTAATGAGTGCTGTGGATCTTTCAGCTTCCCTTCTTGTGAGCAAAACAGGAAGGATTCCCTGCACAGAGCCTTCGGCTGAGAGCAAAACCTTTGATTTGAACATCCCCCGCAGGACCCGGGCTGCACCGGGGGCTGGATGCGGATCCACCTCTAATTGCAGAGACGCTGCCTCTGCCTCCAGCTGTCCTTGAACTGCTGGAGCCTAGGAGAGGAGCCGGGGCAACAGCACTATATTCTCACGCATACTAGTTTACGAGTGTACTATCAATTTACACAAGGAAACTTATTTTTCCATACAAAATTACTGAAAAAGAAGAGATGATTTACACAGAAGGCTTAAGTCTGTTTCAATATGACCATCATTTAGATGTCATCTAAGCTATAGCATGTGCGATTGGCTAAATACAAAAGAGTACCTTTAACACTGCATTTTTAGGAAGAGCAGTATTTAGTATTTGTGCTGCAATGAATTTGACTGAGGCCATTTATACATTTTTCTGTTTTTAACCTTGCTTTATGTTGTGCTCTCAGCTGTGGATTACCAGTCATTTGATGCGGGAAACAGGGAAAACCCTCAAACCTGAATAGGTGGTTTGGAAACTACGGGAAGACAAGGGGAAACGAATGGCCAAAAATCAATAGTTACTTCCACCCAGGTGGTACGATCTCTTTCTGAGTCAATATCCTGTCAATACACCTATTAGGATTGTGATGAATTCTTTGTAAATTATTCATCATCCACATGCAGAACAGATCCTGTAATGGCTTCCTGGATGTATGCAATGAATAACGAGAAAAGTATCCACTCCTGATTATGAAGCTCTGATGCACATCACATTTAGCGATGTTGCATTCTTTATTCGAATTTGCATAGCAAAGACAGGATGCTTAATAAAAAAACATTAAGGGAAGGCTGCTGCGCACTGATGACAGCCGCCTTTCTCAGCCTCATTATGTCAGCTAGTTTCACCAGCTTGGTTGTTTGAAAGTACCAGAAGGCTTCGTTCACATTTCACAGAGAATCTCTTTCAAAATGAAAGTGTCATTTGAAACTTGAGGTCAAGCTTTGTCAGCATCCCAAAATGAGCATGCCTCCTTCTCCCCCTTGCCTTTTTTAATGGCTACGAGCAGCTGGTCCCACTCCTGCAGACACACTGAGGTGGGCAAATTGCAAACCACCCAGCACCGCTTTAAGGGTGATGCAAAAGCACAGGGAGCCCTGCGACCTGGAGACAGCATGAGAACAGGAGGAAGTGAGGTGCCAGTGGGTTTCACCATCAGCTTTTTTCCACTGGTCGGTGACTAAGCTCAGCTCTTTGCATTAATGTTGGCAGGCACGGGGAGATCTAGCTCAAGGATAAGCTTCTGCAGACCACCAAGTGAACTTCAACAACTCATGTCACCACAAGGCCACCTACATAATCCTTTCTGCTTAGCCTGAAAAGACATGAAGCACCTCCCACGGGAGCAGATGGAAGGACTGCCACCAGGAACGAGGGGACGTGACTCACTGGCCTCGCTGCATGAGCTGGTGTCAGAACGATGTGGTTAGTCCCGGCTGCGCTACATTCGATCACAATGCAAGCAAGAAACGTCCTTCTTGCTGCTCGACAACATTTATAGGTGCGTTAAACTGCTAAATTACATTATCAGTCCTTCTGCACTGACAGTAACATGCCAAAAGAGCTGCCAGCTCAGCAAAGCACCTGAAGTTCAAGGAGGGCTACACTCAGTTTTACCCATTCTGCAGCTTGGCTTGGGGTCTTTTAGAACAGAAATGTACATTTCTTGCAATGGAAATAGACATTTTCCTGCAATTTTCTTCTTAAACTCAGGTCTGTCAGGGAGTACCTGTCTGCATCTCCTCTCTCCATCCGTGAGCTGCTTAGCAGCCCTCAAATTCAGACTGGGGAAGGGTTTCCCCTCAGAAGCAAGCAAGTTCCCTGCAAGAGGATAACAAATGACTGGCACAGGAGTCATATACACTGAAGCAGTGTCCGTGCTTCGGCAGCATCCCGCCTCTCCCCTACGAGCCAGCTATGTGCTTAAAGGTCAGGGAGCCAGCAGTCACGGTGCGGCATCTAAGCAGAGAGGACAGGTAAACAGGCGGCTGGAAAACTAAGTTTAGAGTTGTCTGACAGAGACAGCATGTTTTCCCCCGAAAGGATATTGTGCTGTAGACCTGGATGGCAGATGAAAGTATTATTGTATTGATTTAAATAGCAGCTCGATCAGACTCCTACTTGCAAATGTCATCTGTTTCTTCAGCTGCTTCCTACACAGTGTCTCTCTTCGCATCTATATCACTTGGCTATAGCACACTCAGCTGTAACTCCAGACTGCTCAGGAAAGAAAATTATCTATTTTGAATCAAACCCACTGTGCTGCAATGAAATATGTGCACCTGTTTACTCGGTAGTTACTCGTTTCTTGGATATTACATCAACGACATAAAACGTGTGATGGTGTTAACTGCTGAGACCTTGCTTTTATATCACTTCTGTGAGTCACGTGAAGGTCAGGGCACTGGTGCTACACTCATCAGTTCACAGTGACTTATGAAACAAACTCAAGTTTCACGCTCGATGCTTCTTTTGAGCTTGCTGCGTCTTTTTCTTTTCTCCTATTGTATCAGTAAGTCAAGACACAGCTTTCTACAGGCTTGAAGTAAAAAAGGTGAATGAGTGAGTAACTCCATTATTAAAGGAGTGAAGAGTTTGATCCGCCTAATACCAGCTGCAAACTAACATCTACCTTAGTGATCTCCAACGCCTTGTCAGAGGAGAAAAAATAAAAAATGTCTGTTGACAGAGAAACGTCGCTTAGGAAACCAATCACGAAAGGTAGCTTTTGTCATTACTAGTCAGCAAATCTGTCCTGGGTACAAGAATTTAATATCCAGGGATCTTTGCTCTGGTTACTGATGGAGATCGCCGGCAGCAACCTGTATTTCTGTATATACACACCTGTTCAGGCTTACACGCACTCAGAAATACCCTGACAGCTTTCCTCATGGACAATCATGCCCAGCTTTCAAATACTAGTCACCTCTGAAATCTGTCACTATTACAGTCCTGCCCACTAGATGGACACACGTGATCTACCTCATCTCTCTGAACTCTGCATTTACAGACCACTTCTCACTGTGACATGGCACACAGAATTAAAAACCAGAGCCAGGCTGCCAAGGGGTACCTGGTGATACATCCTTGTGCTTTCAGCTGTGACGTGATTAGCCCTTCTGGTGGTAGAAGGATGGAGACCAGAGGAAAAATAGGCAATTTACATTAAAAATACTGTCATTCAGTGAACCATTTTATATTGTGTTTTGTTTTAAATCTCAACTAGTACCCGGCACATTTAGGAACCTGGGGGCTTTTTTCAGTTAAACAACACTTCAGATAACACAGAACATGAGGATTTAAACCTTTCCTCTGTTCCTATTTCTTTTTAAACATATGATTTTATTTTTATTTTTAACATGTAATGTATGTCCGCATGAAGAACAACTCTGTACTATGGTCCCAATAGAAAGTTAAACTGTGGAGAAATGAAGGTTTCCCTTGATGTGAGAGTACTTTTACACAGCCTTAGTGAAAACCCTTTTCCTGTCCTTCCACACAACAGAAAGTCTGCAGGAAAAGAAGTTACAGGATGAGCTGTATGTAAAAGATCTTACTATATGAGCAGGGAATGGAAACAAAGAAACCTATGAAGATCACCCTTTCAGAAGCTGGCAGCTGAACTAGCTGTGCTGCGCTGCAGCACACATCACAATAGCCATGTGATCGCTCTTCATTTCAGCAGGAAACCCTTACAGATATTCCTTCAGTAAAATTGTTTTCTGTAAATAGCCCAGGCCATTCCAGGGATCCAAAATTAAAGTAATTTAAAATGACTATGGATTCCTTGGTTGTTTTGCTCAGGAGATGAAGACAGAAGGCTGTTTTGGCTTTATTCTGCACACTTACTGGTAATAGCATAATCTCCAGTATTAAAACAAACAAACAAACAAACCATTAAGCATGCTTCCTTTCCCTGTTCTTACAAAAGCATCTCTACAGTCCAGTATCAAAATCAGTCACCAGTTCTAATGCTGTGATATGATCCAAGGTCAGACAATGGAAATCAGTGTTAAATTCCTTGTGTAATTAATATAAAATATATATATTAGTTTTATCTTGGAGACATAAAAAAATTTGCTTGAATTTATACTATGTAAATGCCAAGGACGTTAAAGGATGAGTCAGAAATCAGTCTATTTCAGGGATCTACTTGACAATAACAAACAAAACGGGGACCAGGAGCCCAATTCTGAGAACACTGCCTTTTGGAGCAGTCAAAAGGACCTTTGATTAAAATCCAAGAGAGTCCTTTATGTAGTTCTTTTAAGCTATAGGACCCCAACTAGAAGAATGATAAAGGGTTTGCTGCCTCACCACCCCAGCATTTCTTTACACATAGGAAGATCACAGAAAGCAATTTTTTTGTTTACAAACTGGTTATGCACTGCTGAGCTGGAGCAGGGTCCTGGCATCAGCCCTTGCTGTGACTTGGCCAGACAGCTATGTTATCCACCTACCGCAGGTGCTGTCCAAAAATAATTCCATTGATTCCAAGTCAGGAGACTTGGGTCACTGACCTTCACAAATCTGGACGGAGCTGCTGCTGGGTCACAAATCATCACAGCTTTATTTGCGATAAATATTCTAAGGAAGAACTTCCCTTTTCTGCCAGACAACAACTGAGCTACACTGGGACTTCCTTCCCTCTGAAGGGAAATCAGCTGTGAGCCAGGAAGAGATAATATTGATTAGAGGTCAACATTCAGCTTCAGAGTGGTTATAGAGCCAACATTTGTCTCACGATGGATTCAGGCACTAGCTCAGAAGCTTTCAGAAATACTCTTTTCTGACTGGGCCACTGGGAATGTACATCCAGACCTAAAAGACCCAGGCATAATTGTAAAAATAAAAAATAAATTAAAAAAAATTTAGAAATCTCTAACAGGTGACAGTAGAAATTGCATAAAGTCTCAGAAGACTCAGTGGAAGAGATTATAAACATCATTCTTATTTTTCAGGGTAAGTGTACAGACAAACCCAAGAAAGGCATGCTATGTATGCACTTCATGACAGTTAAAATATTAGAGCAACATACCATCATTACTTGAAGCTTCTGCTGCTTCACATGCAAGTTCAACTTTCATAGGCTCTGTAGAGGTTTCCTCTTTCTCTTGCATCTCTAAAAGGTAAGCAAAAGGAGAAAAATTGATACTTAAGTACCTGATTAATGCATAATGCTCAAACTCTGTATGCCTGTTCGTTTCTGTATTTATTTTTTCTTTTCTTATGGCATCATTTTCCCTTTATAGGCTATGCTGCTGTAGAGAGGCAGCCATTAGAGAAAAGGGCAGAGTATATGGGAGGAGGAACATGGTCTGAAAATAGTTGCTTAAATATTTGTAGTGATCTGCACTCCTTTCTAATGAGGATTGTTAAAACCACATCACAGTGCGTTCTTCTGTCTCCCTGCTGTTCTTTTCCACAGCATTTCCGTAGAAACCTTTCTGCTCATAAGCTGCAGTATGTGATGGGGACCTAATCATACTTACAAGTTTCTCCAGCTAGCAGAATAAAAATAGATATGATGAGAGTTCAAATATACTTGTAGTCAGACACAAACTAGAATTTGAATTTAGGAAAATGCATTTTATTGCTGAAACCCAACATTTTTATCTCTTCTGCCTCAGGCTTGTCTGCAAACTTAGATCCAATCTCCTAACAGCATTTGAAATGGAAAAAAAAGAAGTGTTTTTGCTGTTTCATACACAGTTCTCCTAACATTCTGCCATTGGAGCACTGAAAAGCCAGTTTTTAGTTAATTTCCATCCGTGCACTGCTCTACATTTGAGGACACCATAAGCTGCTGCACCTACCATGCAGTTCAACTCCAGGAAGTCAAGCTATTGGTTGCTAAGCAATCCAGACATTTTGGGAGTTGTTAGGAGATAGCAAAGTGTAGCAAGGACTGAAACATTTCATAAAGGGTTTACTTGTGAGCTGAAACTATTTACTGCCTCAGCAACAGACAGAAAACATTTGAAGATACGCAAACAGCTCCTTCCGCTTTTAGGTCCAGATTGTTTTCTTTTTAAATGCCCCTCAGTGCACTACATTTATTTTGTCTGTAAGCATGTATTTACCACTGAAGTTTTCCTTCTCATTGTATCTACAGGGCAAGGTACTGTGATGGAGATGGCAGTCCCTTCTGTGCCCCTTATGATGGTGATGCTGCTCTCACAGGCAACCTCCAGTGCACTACCTGTAGGTCTAGCAAGGACCCAGCAGACACAGAACCAACAAACATCAGCCGTCAGGCAGCTCAATTAACTGTTTCAGCGGGCAGAAGCGCAATGGACAGCTTTACAGCGAGAGAGATGTCATCCGGCCTTTTCACAGAAAGGTCTCATTTGTGCTTCTCTTCGATTAGCTTGGGTAAACAGCTGTCTGAAAAACACAGTTTTGGAAAATGCCCTGCCATGAGCACAGCCTGCAGTGAATGCAGCATCTCCCAGCGAGACACTTGTGCGTCTGCTGCAGGGAGGGATTCAGGATCCCTGCTGAACACCAGGGATCGCCTGCTCTCGTATGCCATATATTACCGAAATGAAGCAGAAGGGTGTGACGAGTGATATCTGGGCTCCCAGCTCTGCTAACAGCTCGCATTACCCCCGCAGTTGGCAGCTCCTAAAGATGCCTGCGCAAAGGTCCCGGCCCTATCCCAAGATCTCCCATTAACCAGCCGGAATGCCTGGCTACACTGTGCTGCCGAAAGGCTTCTCACTTTCCATCTCAGAAATCTCCCATGCAGCTGACAGGTGCAAAGGATTGTTGGTGTGGCACTAGCCGAAGACAGAGCCTAGTTACAGCCAGGGCACTTCGTGAACATGCGTGTGCATGTTTGCACATGCACACGTGTGCTCGACATCAAAAGCTACAGGTTGGCATCTCAGGGTGAGCAGCCCTCAAGGGAGACCAGGAAGGGCAACAACAGCAGCAGCAAAACTGCAAAATTACTTTTTGCAAGGTAAAAGGCCACAAACACTGTCAGAAGAATGACAGTGCATGTCCTGTGCTTCCTGCTTCCTTCCAAGTCTGAACAGCTGATTCCCCATCCCCTCACGGACTGGATTATGGCCACATTGTGTTTTTTATGGCATATGTTGATTGTTGCAGATTGTCAGCAAGAACATGATGCTACGAAATAATGTTCAGGGAGAAAGGGGGCAGGAGATAATTTAGACCTTCACAAAGCTGAGTACCACTGCAGACCTTAGGAAGAAGCTTGTATGCTCTATCAGCTGATTTTGAGGAAGACTTTCAACCTCTGTTAACATAAATCTCAATTTCTTCCCTCGTCCTTATTGTGGGAGGGGGACAGCAGCACTCACTATGCTGCCATGCACATGGAAGGGGTATAATCCTTGCAATAAAACCAAGTGCCTTGCAGAGATGAGCCCACTGCATGCAACCAGCAGGATCTGAACAAAACCAGAACTGCTGTGACAGCCCATTCACTCCAGAGGCCTCCCCCACTCCTGGCTTTGATTGCTACAGGTTAGAGCACAAACAAGCGAGGTATTTCAGCTCCCCGAGCGCTGTGGAGTTGGAGAGAGCCCGGGAGATGCTGCTTTCAATTCCAATTACCATTGCCAATCGCGCTTCTGACAGAGCTCGTTGCCCGGGCCCTTTGCGGGCTGCTTACACAACCAGCAGAGTGACAACAGCGCAGGCAAGGGTGGCTCCCAGCCTTTTCAAACACAAAAGACAAATATTTACCAGGAAGATAGAAATCTCCACACTGTTATTTTAACTTTTTTTTTTTCTTCTCTACAGTCACAGTCTGCCTGTTGTTCCACACGGTTACAAGTAACACACCGTTCTTTTTCTGGAGAAACACGACTCCACATTCACATGCAATTCACAAAATTAAGATGAAGATGTGGTGTTTGTCAGTACCTTAGCCTCCATTTCAAAATTGCCTGAATACAGGGGTCAGATACCTACCTATTCCCCACACTCCTGATAAATTAGTAAGTGGAAAGTGTAACCCTCCTCCCCCTCCCTTTGCCCAAGGCTTACATCTACATCCAGTGATACAAGCAGGCAACAATGCAGGCTTAGAAGCTATAATGCGGAGCAATCCATAAAACTCATTTTACCTGATCATCAGCAAGGCTTTGCTGTATGCTTAAGAGTGCCTCTGTAATCAAGTGAGAGAGGCAGGCTCCTCTCCCAGGTAATTCAAAGCAAAATCCTAACCCAGTCTCTCCAAAATCAATGAATAATTCCCAGAAATGTGCCTGAATTGCATTTCCACTCTCAGCTGCCTACCTCCAGGGATTTTATTTCTTGCTGCTGACTGTTGACGCAGTTGGGGAGAGTGGGTGCTCCTGGCAGAGCCCAGTCCCAACAGAGCCCTCCCAGCAAGGGGTCATCAGCTGGGCTTTGGAGCAGGAACCTGAATTTCTGCAGTGATTTCCCAACTAGTTATAGCACCATGGACTAGCTTTGAGACAAACACAAAATGAAATTTCAAGCATAAATGAGTTTCAGCAGTGCAATCAGGCAACACCAAGATAACATAGATCTTAAAAAATCCCCAATGTTAGATAAGAGTGAAAGCCTTGGACCATTCTGAATTCTTGAAGACCAGTTATCCATAACATGACAGTCCAAGGCTGCTCCTACTGTTTTTCTAGGTAAAATGGAATGGCCATTACTCCTGAAAAATAACTGCCCGATAGATTTGCTGGGTAATGCCACAGGATTTCTGATAAAATGCTATCCTGCCCATGGACAATTTGTAACCAAGGGAAATTCACTAAATATACATTATTAGTCTAGCAGATGCTTCTACTTTGGTTATATACCTGAGAAAAAAATCTCCTCTGTGATTACATAATGCAAATACTACATTGTAGCTCTTCTGCATGATCCAGATTTCCCCAACTCATAGCCACTGAATTAATTATTTTGCATTTAGCTGTAAAATAAATGCTGCTTCCACTAAAACAGTGAGGAACAGAGGCTTGTTGAAATCTGAATTTCTCCATTTAAAATTTGAAGGCACCATTTTCCATCTGCAGCAACAGGAATTAGAGACGAAGCTCCTCTGACCCAGAGCTGCATTGTCTTATCTGTCTAAACCAGTTCTACTTCTCCTGCTCTGCAAATAGCCGGAGCTGTTTTTCCTTTCTTCCCAGTCATTTCTCTGTAGCTGTTTGCTAACGTTACTGTCAAGCCTTCATGTACTTTGTTTACTGCTGTATTTTAGTAGCATAAATGCTGCTTCACTTAGGAACTAAGGGACCTAGCTTGACTTCTATTCACTGCCTCCATCTGGCATGACTGACCCTTTTAACCAGACCAAAGTCTCCAACAAAAAAAAAAAAAAGATTTACACTGCCTTCTTCTATGGTTCTATTTGCAAAAGCACCCTACCTGCTGCTCTCCGGGCTCCAAAACACAGCCACCATTGCTCATCCTAATTTTGCTATGTTAAAGGCCGGAGGCAGTTCCCCCCTTGCTATCCTTCTGCAACACCCAGGTCGAGTATGAGTCTGAGGCTCTAGTCAGAGCGGCTTCATTAACAACAAATGTCTCCTTCTGTTCAGTCAGGAATATTTTACCTTGATCAGAAAACTCCCTGGCAATTAGACACCACAGAGATGAAAAGAAACCTTGAGATTTCAGAGGAAGGTGTGCTGGCTGAGATGCCAGCTTTGCCAGGCTTTGGAAGGAGCTGAGCATTGTTTCTTAATGCCACCGTCAAGGAATTGCAGCCCCTTCATCATTAAACCGAGTGTTTACCCTCCCTTTGCCCACTTTGGCTTTGTCTCCTGGAGTAACCAGAGCAATGAGGCTCCAGCACAGTGCGTGTCGTGTCAGCTCTGTGTTAGTGCATGTGTCTGTACCTATAGACTCCCAGTCACTGTTATTTCCAGCTCAAGTTAAACTGCAATTTTTTTTTTTTTTAACATGATTTAAAAGTGCCTTAAAACTGCTTATCCCTATCCCCTTCCTGTTCTTTATTAAACATACTCTTAGTAAATCTCATTATGCCTCCTCTTCCGTAAAGGTGGGAATGGGAGTGCAGGGAGGATTGTCTCTCAGCAACATGGTGCATAAGACCCATACAAATTGGGCGTCTCTAAAGTCGCTAATGCCCATCAGGAGCTCTTTGTATCTTTTGTCTCTCTGCAACAACAGGATAAACCTGCACACAGCAGGCTCTCCATGAATACAAGGGCATAGCATTTTAAGAAAAGGCCTTTCTGAATTTCTATTCTGACAAAGAGGCCACGTTGCTGTTTTCCAGATGCTCTTTCTGTGAAACCTCTCATCAAAGAAGAATCCTACAGCAGGGAATATCTGAAATGGAGCACCCAGAGGCTTTCAATTGCATACTTCGACTGCTGACTGTTAACAGAAATAAAATGTTGCTGGGTAGCATTCAAACTAGTAGATTACATGGCCCAGACTGCTTTCAAAGCTCTTGTGCTGTACTTCCCTTCTGTAAATGAGACAGACAGCATGCTCAGTGGTCTTATGAGAAGTGCAGGAGTTTTGAATACACAGAGGCCACTAGTAATGGCATTACTTACCTTCCTTTCCCATTCTGTCATTTTCACTGCCACGTTTAACAGCTTACCGTCTTCACAAGTTACCTGGCTCAGTTGCCGAACTCCAACTTCCTGATGCTGAAAATCTTGTGAGTGCAAGAAGCTGCAGCACCGGAGGATCCCTTTGCGTAAGCTAGAGGAACTCTCCAGGTTTTCTAAGGCTCAGCTTCCATCAGGGGGAACTGATGCTTGGGCACTACAACAAGTCTGCTGAACAACCACTAGCTGCTCAGACAATACCTGCACATCCACACACACGGCAATGCACGTTTCCTGGACACCTGCCATGCACATTGCCACACTTCTAGTCTGTCTCCAGCTAATCTTGTGCAGCAGGTTTAAGCCCTCTTTGCACCACTAATCTGGGGTGAGGACTTGAACCGTCATTTTGAAGAGCTGACCCAACCCAATAGCTTTAACAGGCTTTGCTTTCCCCTCCATCAGGAACAATTGAATAGCTCGCCCTGCTGCTGAATTTTCCACCAGCACACACTGTGCCCCTATTCCACTTTTGCATTCACAGTAATTTCTGAGCATTTCAAATAATACTGATGTAACTGCAGCAAAGCAGTAGACTGTGAAAGCAAAGAGGTTCTGGATCTCATAAGGAGGCTGGATTTGTCAGAACACCACACTATTTATCCCAGAAATGGTAAAGAAATTTTTGGTTCCCCTCTACAGGAGCCACCTCAAACAAATGAGTCTGTGCCATTCCTCAGCCCTGAGCAGCTGTACAGCAATGATAATTATGGGAAAAAGAAATCATAAGGAAAGGGCAGAGAGGGAGAGACTAAGAACTTGAGAGGACACATATAGCAAATTGCTCAAGAACTGGGAGAAATGTCCCCTCCAAACACTCTCAGGCAAGCACCCACACCTTTTACAAAGTCTCCAACCCCAGCTACAATGAAGAAGACAGTGGGGTGAAAAAGGACACAGTGCACAGAGGACAAAAGGAGGCTTTGCTTGAGCTTCTGATAAAGTGCAGCGGGGGCTGCTCACCCTTATGACTGCAAACATTTATTTCTGGGGTCAGTGCTTCTGAAAGAGATTACTGCTGAGTCAAAGAGGAGCCCTGGAAAATACTCTGTTAAATTCCTTTTCAAGGAGACTATTGCCAAGTATATGAAGAATGAGCTTCAAAGTGGCAGGGAAGAGCAGAAGAAGGGTAAATAAGAAGGGTGTATGGTTGTACCTGAAAGGCAGCAACAAAATACCGTGTGGGAGAGAAATTTATTCACAGACCCCAACCTATATTTTGTAGCTTAAAATAGAACAGAATGTTCTCAGTGATGAGAGGCATGAGAAAGTTCAAAAAAGTTCTGTTAATGGATGGTACCTTACAGGCACATCGTAATTTTCAAGCATTTTGTGATACAACAGTCAGCATGAGAAAGTGAAAAACACACACACAAAGAACAAAAACCTCACTTACTGAAAACTTGTGTAACCAGAGACAGTGTATACATCACACCTGGCTGAAATATCTTACTATTTGGAAAGGGTACTTCCATTTCTAAAAGCTCATCAAGACCGGGTCAAGCACTCTGTTTTAATCTCTATAAATCTGCTAGCTTCCTAAAATAAGCCAAACAGAGTATTAAACCCATTAGCTGGAAAGAAAAGTGGTAACTGGCAGCACTCAGTAACAAAGACCTCACAGGTGATCCTTATCATATCTTTTTCCCCTACCAACACACATAATCAGTGATGATTATTTTTCAAAAACATCTAAAGAACTGCACCCAGGCTTTTTGTTGTTGTTGTTTTTGAAGTGAGTTCTGCTCAGAGTCTTTCAAAGCCAAAGCTCTACAGACAGCATTGAGTATACGGTGTTTAACACAGATCTGCTATAAAAGTAGTAACTCTGCTATTGAAATCCTGTTTCTGTTGCCACATGTTCTGCTTTGGACCTAGGTGGTGACTCACCAAAATGTAACAGACGTTTAAACAATGCACATACACACGGTTTCAAGGGCAGTAGGAAATTTTCCATCAGTAAATGCCTATGGGTTGTTTTCCCTCTGTAAAGAAGGGGAAAGCTGAGTGATGGCAGTGCTGGATGTGTTACTGAAGGCAATGCTCAGGAAGCACCATGTGCCCTATGGAGAGAAGCCATCACTGAAACCTGGCTTCTGGAAATCCACATCACTTTTGCAGTGCGTCATTAATGCTGATTGCTGCCCCCATTTCTCCAGTGAAAGCCTTGGCTTCCTCCTCTACAGCAATGTGTGAGCCAACACTAGCCAGCCTCAAAGGAATTAGAGGAAAAGCAAACATATTGCTGTATTACTTATCTCCTAGGTACGGATGCCATTTTTAATTTTACTGATAACTTGATGAATGTAAGAGAAAAATGTTACGATGATCACGTAGAGTAAGATGTTTCTCCAAGATCAATGTCAAAGCATTGCAATATAATGAAGTGCCCGATTTTCATGTCCTGCTCTAATGGAGAGCTCCAGGTCAGCTCAGCCACGGTTTAATACTGAAAGCAACATTCAGCACTTGCCTAGTCACCTCTCATTTTGAGATGTTCACGTTCACATCATAACATTTCATATTCCAAAGAAATTTTTTGTACTAAATGCTGAATTTTGTGGTGCCTGTCGTTCAAGCAGAGAACTATTTCAGATACATGAGCAGTATCTGTAGCTTATTTTATTGTAAGATAGAGCCTAGCAAGCAGCTTCAGTGGGAGGAAAAGAAAAAAGAAAAAATGCCTTAGATTTAACTCCAGAGAGAAAGAAGGGCTGGATCCCCACTCACTGGCACCTCCTGATCCCGTTTGGCCACTGGGAGCTGAGGTTAAGCTGAGAAGAGTTTGAATGCTCCCTGCATGACCCAGCGCTGCCCCTATGGCTTTCAGTGTTCAGCTGAGCACCGCTACATCAGAGCGAGAGCAGGGCTCATCTCTGGCTGTCTCATGCCAGCAGGGAACGACCTCATCCTCCTTTCAACACAGACTGCATAGAAATAAGCCATGAATGGACCAAAATCCCAGAATCTCAGCACCACCAGCGGGAACCTCATGCTACCTACGCCCAAACAGACAAGTCTAAAAGGACAACCTAGCCACTGCTCACTGTGGGTGTTTCAGCTTGGTGGTGGCGGCAATGGTGATTTTCCCCACATTTCAGTGGCATGTTTTACAATTCATCTTTTACTACTGACATTTTGGGGAGTCAGAGAGGTGCAGAACCAGATTGCAATAGCATTGCTGGTGTTAATACTTGAAATACTTGCATCAGTCTTCTTGACACTCACTCTCCTCCCACAAAGCCAGGAATGTTTCCAAAACACTAAAAAGCACAACTGAAAACAAGATTTTTGTGGGTTGCTTTGGAAAAGAGTCATCTACCAGCCCAGGTGCTTTACCTGCACCTCGGGAGCATTTTGCCACATAACGATTAGTTTGACTTGTGTTTCCTGTCAAGTGCCAAGACTGGATTTAGAATATTGCCAGATCTATCTGCTCTATTTCATGGAGAAAATTTAAGGCAGAATTCTAAACTCACTGTATAGGGTTGAAGATTTTTTTTCCACTACAGAGCTTCCAGAAAAAAACAATTTTGCAGGCCAAGAAAAAGCAAGTGTCAATACTGGCAGTCATATGCTTTCTTCTCTTCCTTGTGGAGAGTCATTATGCAGTGTTTTCTAAAATTGTAAATGTTCTTTTGGGCTCACAATGGGAAACAACACTAATATGCATCACAGTGTGTGAGATAAAATGTGCGGTACTATTGTTGCCTTTGATTTGTCTTCCATTTATATCAGCTCTCAGAATTACAAAAAGACAGAGCTGCAGACTTTTCTTCTCAACCTTTTCACACTTCATCCTTTACTTGGTTCATAAATTCTAGGGTCTAACTAGGATGCTACATCAGAGACAGACATTTACATTTAGATAATATAAAGCAAAGAATACTAACAACTATAATCCTCTCCTTTTTGAGCAGCTCCAGAGTACTTCTCAACTGACCTCAGCTTTGCAAAACAGGGATCTGGATTATTTGCTTTACACTGAAAATTTCATTCTCCAGGAATTCAGCATTCAGAGGTAGTCCTTTTTCTGCCTTTTGGAAGTCTCATTCTCCACACTGCTCCCACCTTGATCTCTAGCGATAGGGAAGGCTCTAGTTTGTAGGCTTGGAAAAGACCATGAGGACAGTAAGGGAGTGTAACACCTAGAAAAGTAAGGCCAATTTGTTTCTTCTAAGTTCCCTGAAAAAAGTAGGTAGCAGACATCCCCATGGAGGAGCTTGCTGATGGCAGGGCACTTATGAGATACAGCTTTTCTTTTTCAGAACAGTCCACAAGGACTGTGCACAAGGGCACTTTATGGGCTAAAACTGAAAGAGGGGAGGTTTAGGTTGGACATCGGGAAGAAATTCTTCCCTGAGAGAGTGGTGAGGCGCTGGCACAGGCTGCCCAGAGAAGCTGTGGCTGCCCCATCCCTGGCTGTGTTCAAGGCCAGGCTGGATGGGTTCCTGGGCAGTTTGATCTAGTGAGCTAGTGGCTGGCAGCCCTGTCCACGGCAGGGGGGTTGGAACTAGATGATCTCTGAGGTCCCTTCCAACCCAAGCCGTTCTATGATTCTATATGACTCACTAGTTGTGGGCAAGCAGAAAGCCAGCAGCATGCATTACAGCCTCAGTAAACCATTCTGGAGAGGTCCTCCGTCAGGTTCATAAACCCTGACATCTATCAGCATTGACAGCCAGTGATCTAGCAGACCTGCAGTGCCAGTGTAGAGGTGGGGAAGTACTGGCACATTTATTGCCTCACAAATAGCTAATAAAGCTATTAGCTTTAGGTTATTAGGTTATTAGGAATAACCTAATAACACTTCCTCTCATATGAACTTATTCCCACCATTTGGAGAGGTCCACTCTGGTGTTACTGGTTGTTCTGGCAACTTTACCAGCAGGAGAGCAAGGGATCAGAAGCCTACTCTGGATTTCACACACATCAGAGACTTACTTGTATCAAAAGCAAGCAAATTCAAATAGAAAGTTAGACCAAGGGTGGCTTAGGACTGAAGCATTACTGTTTTTTTCTCAATTACTTTGAGTAAAACTGGAGCAGCTTATTTGGAAAGCTTTGGCACATTTTTTTCCTCTTGCCTACACTGAGTTATTGAAGGTTCCTCAAAGTCATGTTATATCTTGAGGCACCAAACAGAAACTGCAGGCCAAAAATACAAAACACATAATATACAGTGTGAACACATAATACACAGTGTCTTTAAGGAAAAAGGGGAGAAAAAAATCTTTCATTTTTGTCTCAATGTGTTTCTTAGCAGAGAAAATGCTTTCAAATGGACCAGGATTTTTCCCTTTATCACTGGAGATCATATCCCCCTCTCTTCATCAAACACTCTTTTACCACAGGGATTGTTCTAGATAGCTTCAGACATAGGTCAGTATTTTCAAAAACAGGTGACTGAAGTTAGGAGCACTTTAAAATGGAGTTTAGATCCTAATTTCCAAAAGTTTCAAGCATCCAGCAGCTCTAACTGGTTTCAAAGGGTGTCACTTCATGGGATGCTCGGCATGCGCTCAGCTTTTTTGAAAATCAGGCCACCTGCCTGGGATCCTGCACTTGGATTCATAAATTCAGTGCCAATTCTCACTGCACTGAAGATGACACCACCTCTGTAACCTGTGAGAGCTCAGCGACATTGTAACTAACTGGCTTTTGCCTTCTTTTTCCCACAACAGGGTTTACAGAACTGCTAATAAAACTGGTGTCTATCACGAAAACTGGCAGACTCTCAAGTCTAATAAGATAACTATACTTTTCCTTCAAGCTATTGAGCAAGTATGTAACATCTCCCAAAATCCTCCTAATAACTGATGGCTAACAAGGGTTGTTTACAATGAGATGTCCTGAAGGTCAGCCAGAATACAGCAGCCAGTGCCACAGGATACTTAGAAATGTCACAAGACATTCAAAAGTACTAAAACCCAGGCTGGCACACTACAGAGCTTAGCCCTTCTGTAATGCCATTCTCCCCTCCATGAGGTGCCAGAAAACTTACAGGCTTATGCTTGGGATCTTAGCACCAAAGTCAAGACCTCTACTAGTTAGGCCAGAAGAGAATAATTGTATTAGCAGTTGATAGTGGCAAACATTTGTCCTGCTAAAGGGAGAAGACCTGTACACATTAAATGCATTTCCTCAAGCTAAACTCCTTCAAATGGCTGGATGTAGACCTTGTTTTATGATTTATTTGTAATTAAGAGCTTCTTAGCTCATGAATCTGCAGACACCCAAAGCCTTTTTAAAATGCTGCTTTCAACTACTCCAGGCTTAAAAAAAGGAAAGAAGTTGATATAGTGATTCCACCCGTGGGTCAACCAGCAGGAACATCTCCCCTCTTCTCCTCCCCCTGATTACCGACAGCAGGAGGACAACACAGAGCTTTTGCCAGCACATGGCACGAAGGTCAGAATTAGAGGCTTCATATGTGTGCTGTTTCTCATGGTCTAGGTCTGAAAGAATTTGTACACCAGTGTCAGGATTGCCACTGCCCACAGTCTCTACAAATGCCTCGGTGTCTGTTACTTTCAAGGGAATTACTGAAGCTTTCAAAAGAATGCAAAACCTGCTAATCCCCTGGTGCAAGCGACTTCAGCCTTGACAGACCTTTTTGCGGAGTCGCAGATAAAACTGAAGGATTCAGCCATAAAGGATTAGGAGTGGTGTCACCTAGAATTAAGTCACTGGCCTTGAACCGTGTTTATGTTCAGCCCTGTCAATAGCACATTTCACAATCCTAAAAATGGGGTTTATTGAGTTTCTTTAAAAATACATATATATCTTGATTTCCTGAGTAGGTTTAAAGGTCTAGACAATTCACGTTATATTGCTTTATAGTTCCCATTTTTTACTACACTTCAGTGCACTAAAAACCTTCAACCTGACAAACAGTCTGAGGAGCCTCAAACAACTTCTTTTTGCAACTACGCACAAGAAGTTTCTATGTATACAACCAAAGCAATAAAATGAACATCTTGGATAGGTCTTTTCACATAGAATCTATTTTAAATACTATGAACCCTGAAAAGGGAAGAAGACCTGCTACACTGAAAATAGATGGTCTTTGCCTAGAGAGATTTTAGTTCACAGCAAATCTAGATAGAATATTTTGCCTACTTAGTTGCTATTCTGATAAAAACACCTAAAACTGGTCCCTAAATGAAGTGTGCTTTAAGTTAAAAGTCTGTGGCTTTTCAGTTATCAGATTCTGTGTGTATTTGGGGATGAGAGGGGAGAAGTAACCCTTGTGTTTTAATGGGTTGCTTTGATTCCCACAGAATATCCATGACAATCGCTGGAGCTGGTTGAAAATCTTACGATGGTACTCCTGAGCACGGAGTTGCCGTAACATTGGACAAGGCTGACCTTGACTTAAGCACTGAGCACTACGAGTTGAAGAGGAATTTGCACGGTAGAGGCTAGCTCGCATTTACACACATTAGGTTTGTTCAATGAATACTGCCTTGCAAAAATGTGAAAACAGAATAAAACCAAAACCGTACCTAAGCCTCAAATGTACTTCAAAGGAAGGGGAAGAAGGAGTAGAGGGTAAGTCTCCACGCCATACTACGTCATAAGGCACCTCGTGGAGGATTGGCTACTTTGCCTTCTGCCATCAAAGCCTGTGAGGAAGCTGGAGAGCGCCCAGGCAACTGGCAGCAGCCCTGATGCTGCACCGAAGCCACCAGAGCTGCTACATCCTGCAGGCAGCATGTGGTCCTGCTGCAAATGGAGCTGACTGCAAAGGCACACGTGGAATTGATCAAAATATTTCTAATGAAACATCTTACTGAATCAAATTACTTTCTTTTTTCTTTTCAAAGAACAGATAATTTTATGGGAACTGTATGACTCTCTGAAAACACAACAAAAGTAGCCTGAAAAGCTCAGGGTTCCCAGATAAATGTTGCTGGCAGTTTCCAAAACTATGAATAGAAGCTTAAAGATTTCTGTTTAAAACAGTCAAACAAAAAATCTTCCAAATTGAAAAGGCGATGAGTTTATATACATGTATATATAGTACGATTTTCATGGAAGGAGGGACAAAAGAAGCGTGGATGTGGCACTTAGGGTCATGGTTTAGTGGGCATGGTGGTGGCCAGTTGACTGACAGTTGGACTTGATATTCTTAGAGGTCTTTTCCAACCTTAATGATTATATGATTCTAAGATTCTAAGTGCTTCTGCCTAGCTAGAGGGAAGCACTGATGAGTGCGTATTGTTCATTCATGCAACAGGTATCTCTTGCAGAGCAAAGTTAATTCTTCAACCAGCAGGAGGTGGAAGAAGCTTACTGGTCGTAGACAACACAGGTTAAAAAGAAATGCAACCGTGTTGGAAATCCATCAAATGGATGCTCCAGGTGTGCTGGTTAGCATGCAATGCTATCCAATTTAGGCTGTACGCTCTTTGGGTAGAGACATAAGTGTACAGCACCTTACATGATATTACCAGTCAAAGTTTAGGGAACTCTCCGTTGCATGGCTATAAGGCAGTAATGATGATATTAACAATGCTTAGAGATGACATTAACAATAATAATGGTTAAAAAGATCCTGCTTCTCCTCCTGCATGTTCCCAGTCAGCAAAATTCTTCAGTTGTTTCATTTCCTTAGAATAGTAGTAATTCATAGCCCAGGAGACTGCTTAATATTACCAATTATGGTAAAACAGAAATTATAATGAAAATAGACCCAAATTAAAGCTCACTAAGCTCAGCTCAGCAGCTTTTCACTCTCAGGGCATGTTTGCTATAGCAAGCTTAAAAGTGCAGACTCATTTTATTTCTGCCTATCTTCATGTTTTCTAACCCCAAATTAATGCTTTCCTTCCACAGCCCAAACACAAAAGGGTTCTGCAAACAGCTGAAAGGAATGATAAGGACTCCAGGTGACATAGATCACACACTGTACACAGTATTACTTTCCCCAGAGTGAACCCGTGCAGCAGCATTTTGTGGCATTCATCATTAAAGTTCAGTCTTTGGACGCCTGCCATTGTGGTCATGTGCAGCCGGCTCTCCAGTGATACAGTGGAGCTTATAACCAAAGGCCATCCCTCCAGAGGGCACTGCAAAAACAATTTGAATATCAGACCTTGGGAAAGGTGTTTTTTCTTTTTTTCTTTTTTTCCTCCTTAGCTGTTTTTTATTTAAAGCAGTCTTCCATGGGCTGCTAGCAGGCCAATCAGTTTAAGCATGTGAGGTTTGTAGCCACAAAACTGTGAAGTCTCCAGAAACTGGAAACCACTGAAATGTAGAAAAAGAGTTGCTTTCTTGACAAAACAAAAGTCCTGGTGATACATAGCATTGGATCAAAGACAAAATATTTTTGCAGAAAAATAAAATTCACACTAACCTTGACATGAAGGTGTTGTGGGCTGCTGGTTGTGGCAGCCTCTCTGGTGTCCTTGGCTGAGCAGAGCCAAGGCAGCACTGGCCTCCTGTCCTTTCTTCCAGCCAGGTACAGACACCCAACTCTGCCCTGCTCCCCTTGTGGGGACACAGTGTCAGCACTGGGGCTGCTTCAGTCAGTGCCTCCGCACCAGGAGGAACTTTCACCACAAGCTCCTCATGTCAGCCAGTGCCAGCTTGCATAAAGCCATGCCAATAGACATGGCACAGGTGGACAAGGAGGAGCACAGGGGGCTACAGGGTTACATGTGACTGGGAGAAGGAGCGGAGATTTCAATTAGCGGGATGTGAAACCCCCATCAGAGCCAAGCAGCATATAGTGCTGCTTTCCTCCAGGGTGCTCAAACCACCACTCAGCACAGTACAGCAAGAGGATGAGCAGCATACTATCTCTGACGTGTGCCCAGCAATTTGTACCTGTTGCAGTTGCTCTTGAAGGGTTAGAGCTCACTTCTTCATTTTCAAAGCCTGCAGCAAGCTTGACTGCTTCCAGCTCCCCTCACTGGATAGGGATCATGGAGCAGCCTCAAGTGGTGCATTTTGCTCTGGGTACATCTCCTTTGGGTCCTAGGATCTCTGCCCAAAGACTTTCTGCCTCCCAGTCAATTAAGAGAAGGTGCAAAATACCTGAGAAATGGCATATCCTAGCAATTATGATAAACAAAGTATATAACCAGCTACTTTAAAGCAGACTTTGAAATGCCACTGGCTTGCTTCATTCTAAGCACATTCCCAGGGAGAATGTCAGGTCACATAACTCATCTGTTATCTTTACACAGAGGATCCCAACCAAGCAGCAGCCATCATAAAAATACTAACATTTCATTTTGTGGAAAACAAATATAAAAGAAAAACACAGCATCTCTCTTAAAAAAGGCCAGTTAGCACTTCAAAGATTACCGCAGGGTCTGTAAATAGCAGTGTCAATACGCCAGGGAGTTGTGCTTTGCTTTGCTTTGTTTAACGACAGCCCCAGCAACTCAGACAGAGGTAGCAATGTTATAGGCCCTCCCCGCAACACAGAGCTGCATCGTGCATTCATTTAGAGCATGCTTTTTGCATTTTATTTCCCTCGATGCCTTAAAAATACCAAGAATCACAGTAGCCTAAGAACAGCATTTCAATCTAGCCTGATGTAAAGCATCGCTCTCCTCTGGGCCATGCACACCTATAAACATCTACTTTATATGATGGGAGAAAATTACAGCAATCTTGCATATTTGTGAATAAACCCCCACCCACATTTCTCCATCAACCACAGACAGCTTCATGTATTTACAGCTTGCCATTTTAATCATATCTAAATATTTATCTCCAAAGTGGCTAAGTCGGTAGGAATTTAATTGTACTGAGGCAAACACGTGATGACTGGGTGCTCTCATTCTCCAGTACGCATAGAACATAAGACACTGCATTCAATTACGTGGCAAATGTCCACAGGTACCTCTGAGGTATACAACATGCTGCACAAAATCTGTGCTTCACGTGCCTAAACAGCTCTCTCTGCTTTATACGAAGCAAGGGAAGAAGGGAAAGAATTGTTCTGTCTTTTTTTTTTTTTTTAAATCTCATTTGCAGTTGTACAGCTAAAGCTTGGAGATTAATAAAAGTGTGTATGTGACAATGCAGAAATAAATGCTGTTCAATGTCAAATACAAAGCAAGATGCAAATTTATTTTTTCTGTTAATTAAGCGGCTTTCATCTCAACTGTTCCGATCTGTAAATAAAGCTCACAAGCTAGTTTCAAATTAGGCAACAAATGAAAACAAACTAAACCAAAATACTCCAACCCAGGAGTTTCCTAACATGGGTTAGCTAATTATGCTTGCCATTTCTTATTCAAGGGGGACTTAACCAGGACGTTCTAATTGGAACAGGTTAAAAGCAACAGTACTCTGGCAGTGGCCTCGGGGTGAGCACCACCAGCTACCAAATCCTCCCAAGCTCGGCCAAGAACCAAGGGGCATCCCCAAGTATTCTGAGAAATAAGGGTGGGAAAAGAAAGATGGATGGAAGGAAGAGAGGACGGACAGACGGAAGGAAGGGAGAAAAAGAACAAACGACTGATCCCTGACACTAATATTACATCCTCCTGCAGCTATGCCTACCCTCTGAAGATTTGCTTTCCAAGCTCTTTATTGAAATTGTTCAGGTCCTTAACTGATCTCCTGGGGGGCAGATCAGGGGGAGCGGGGCGGATGCTTGAAAAGCCTTAAGCTAATTAAGCATGGCTGAGACATGCTTGATGAGATGGGAAAAACACAAGGGTTTTGCAAGGGTGAAAAATCTCCGACCATCTGGTAGTGGCATTGCAGGGAGAAGAAAGAGGAAGGACAAAGGGGCAGCTCTCTATGGCAAGGAGGTGCAGGACTCCTTTAATTACTGGGTCATCAAGACCATTGCTGCTCCAAATGGCTATGAGAGCCTGCAAAACAAGCTTAGGAGGCTCAACAAAAACAACAGCTCTTAGCAAGAAAAGCATCTGCAAGAAAGTGAATCAGAGCAGCTCTCCCCAGGATATATTGGCTAATTAGAACTGATAGGTAATGGATGGGGGGGCGAGGCCCCTGGATCAGAATGAGACTTTTCCCTGTGACCTCCCTGCCTCTCCTCTCCAATCTGCTGTTCTCCAAGGCCCTGCAGATGGTGCTCTGTTTAAATTAATACCACCCTGCCAGCCAGAAGGAAGCTTCTGTTGTACTTGGCAATCCAGGTGAACAGCCTGCATTTAGGCTCAGAATGAATGCCCCAGGTGTTTCATCAATATGGCAAGCAGCTTACCGGCTCCAGCCTCTTCAGGCCTGGGCAAGGCTCATCTGTGTTTTCCCATCTCTAAGACTGGCTAGAGAAAATCACAGCATTCAGAGGGCAAACTTCGCACACTGGAGCGAAACCTGAGCTATCTTTGTACTAAACAGCTTTGTCAGCCGTGGGCTGTGAAAGTGCTGGTGCGATCCAAACCAAGAGCCCTCCCCTGCCTGCTCCTCTCAGATGAGCTGGATGCAGCTACGCCTGACTACAGGTGCACGCTAGCAAAGAGCAAGCCGCTTTTGACACCAGAAGCTGTGACCAAACCCGTGCCAAAAGGCAGCACTTCGCTAACTCTTGCTCTGGGATGTGACTACATGCAGCTGATTTCCTTCCCTCCCACACGCCGATTCTTCTTCAATTATTTTGGCTCTGTGCTGTGATCCAGTCTGATTCGCGAGCTGCACAAGAGCATACTATATCTATCCTTGGATGGGAGACCTCATTAAGAGAAGGAAGCGGCACTGGTGATCTAACACATCACGCTGCACTGCTGTCTCCAGGATCAGATACAAAACCCAGGCCCTGACTACCTGTGGCCATCAAATATCCTGCAGCAGTTGTGATAAGAACAAATGGCATTAACCCTATTCTTCGGCCAAATCTTAACATACATTTTCCTCCTCTTGGTTCTCCTTGAAGGTTCATTTGGAAAGAGTTGGTGTATCTTAAACTGTCACATTTTTATTCAGTACTGTTAAACATTGGCTGCATTTAATGCCAGAGGGAACAGTTTCACAAGCAGATACAGTGATCTCTGTATATATCAGTTTCTGAGATAACTTCAGTTCCTTTAGATAGGTAGCGCATATATGCATTCTTATCATCTGCTTTTCATGCTTGCATACTTCAAGAGCCAGCTGGATCTGCAAGCAGAACAGCATCCAGAAAATCTATTCCACATCCCATGTAATGCTGGAAGCATGCTTTATTATAAATATTCTTTAAGGTCCTTTTTCTTTTTCATTCTTTTTGGTTTTGCAAGGCTCACCAGTGTTGCAGGGCCAAAAGATTCAAAACCAAGCTCAAAAAGAATCTGAACTTTTGGATTCTTACCTGAGAAGCAGCTCTGTTCCAGCTGGCCCTGATGCTACGGAGTGCTGCAGTACCACCACACAGTCACCCAGCCATCCATCCAGTGTGGGCTCAGGTTTGGAAGCAGATTTGTGATGAGACAAGCATTAACAAAACCAACAGCTACATAAAAGTGACCGCAAGAGCTGTAATTGCTATGCACTGGTCAGTTTTTGCTTTGGAAGGAGGAGAGATGAGATAAACAAAGCCACAGACGATGCCAGTTTCGGCACTCCAGGACCAGAGGGTGACTTGTTACCTACAGTCATGTAGGAGTAACTGTAAAAATCTGCTGTACCTCCTCTTGGGAGGCCCCAGAAAATGAGAGCACAACTTTGATCTCTTTCAGACTTCCAGCTTTATAGACCAACACAACCATCAGAGATGAGCTCCAAACATTCACAGGATGAACTTGGTGTGCTGGTAAGGATGAGGCCAAGAAGCTGTGAATGCATGGGGTGAGGAGCTGAGAGCCAGGGCCAGCACTGCACTGAGATGGGAGTGCAGCAGCCACGTAGAGCTCATAGCTACAAGCATCCAAACCTAAGTGAGGGAGAGGGGCCGTGCCAGCACTCATTGCTGGCCTTGTACCCTGCTGATCAGAACAGGCTGGAAATAAACCTGAGTCCAAGTCCCTCTCCATACTGGAAGAAGCCAATCCATGGCCTTCGCGTCCCAGAGATCCCTGCAAGGCGGTGGTGAGGGAAAGCCCCTTCCATCCTTCTCATGCACATTGGCCCACTGCCAGTGAAAACACATGACTTACAGAGCCCTCTCAGCACTAGGAAGGAGCTAAGAAAAAAAAGGCAATGCAGCTGCTGCACACCCAAAAGAGCAAGTCCTGCTGAGTACTCTGTCCTCTCTGGACCGGCTGGATCTCTGGACCGGCTGACAGAGGTGCCACGCTCGGGTACCTGCACGCCAGAGAGAGAGAGTTGCTAGGACTTGCCTTGCTGACTACCCTCCCTGCTCAGTCTGTGAGCTTTTCTGTTAATCTTCCTTGTTGCCTGGACAGCTGGAAGAATCAGCCAATTTAATTTCCTCGAATCGAGCTGCTGGAGTTAGGCACCAATTTTTCAGAACAGTGACATCTTTCTTTGAAGCACCTGAGGTATCTCCATTTGTGCCCATTTGATGTTTGTGTGCTACATTTCAGGCTGACAGACCACACAAACACACCCAGGGATGCGTTTTAACTGATGAAACACTGTGTGACCATGATAGGATGTAGCCACAAATAGAGATTCCAATTTTTTTTTCCAGCCACTGAGACAGTGACTTTGCTATGCTGACCCCCTAACTATATACCATTGTTAGCTGTAACCAGGGGGCACTGAGAAATGATTATTGACTTTTTTCTTCTCAGATTCCAGAACACAGTTTAACTGATTTTCAATCCAGGTAAGAATAGTATAGCCTGTAAGCAACTGCCTATTTCCTCTGCAGAAAAAATGCTGAATGTGTAAACATGCCGTCTTTTAAGGGCTGTCAAGTAAATGTAGGTATTGAGTGTTTTTTGACAGGATGCTGTAAAATGGAATAAAGGAGTTTTTGGCCTCTGTGGTAGCTATGATTACTGGCAGAGCTATGCCCTTCACACTGGTGACTGAGGAAAAAACAAACAAGGCTGCACATCCGCAAAAGGGAATAATGAGACAAAAGGCTTGCATGTCCCATCATTTCAGGCTAAAGATCCTGCACCAGTGAAACAATAAAAAAGGGTGTTTTGTGCTTGAAATTTGCTAGCTGAGGAAAGATATGGATTTTAAAACTCAGGATAGAAGTCACAAAGAATTTCTGAATCTGAAAGAAAAATAAATATTTGAGGAAATAACAGTGTTAAGCATGTATGGAATGATTTGGGCTTCCCAGTAAATGTAAGGGAAAATAAAAGACCATGCCATTCCGTAACCTTCACATTTCTCCTGGACCTCTCAAACAGAAAGCAGGTGTTTTTGCCATTGCCCAGAGATAAGTCTACAGCTGCAATCCAAAGTGCATCATCCAGAACACCTCTTTGCTGTCCTGGTTTAATCACAGATTAAAACACAGCTGTACACATACCACACAGGAAAGGACCTTCAGAGCTCATGGAAGACCCCAAAAATGACAAGCTGAACTTTCTGTTAAGTAACAGGAAGACCCAAAGAGCTGCATTCCTGCACCAATATCTTCAGATACCACTGCAACACAATTAATATAGAGGTGCAGTCACAGAGATGGAAGAAGTGAGATTAAATGCTAGCTGCCTCCCTGGCAGATAATTCACAGTGACCAGAAACAGGGTCAGCTTGGGCTGCTGAGGTAACACTGCGGGCCAGGTATGCTGGTGGTGACCTCGCACGCTCATCTAGAGGTGAAATCTGATGAAAGCCAACCAAGTGCAGGAAAACTTTTCCAGATGGGAAAATCTCCTCAAGAACACTCACCTGCCAGCTGCATTAGGAAAAGGCGAGGGCACAACCCCCCACCTCCCAGAAAGCTATAGGTAACAGGCAGACAATAGGAAGAAAATATCTAGAGGCATGAGGAAAGGATAATGCTTCAAAGGCTTGAATGAGATCAGGTGGGATTTTTCCTGCTCAGGATCCGCACTAGTGAGAGGCAGATTTACTCTCAGCTGGGGTCATGCCCTAGCTCTGCATTCACCACTTTACAAGATGGAAATGCATCTTCCCCCTGCTTGAGTGATAGATGCTCCTTTTGCACACCTGCCTTCCCCTCCAAGCACCAGGCGCAAGGGCACCTAGGAAGCCACACTGTACCTCTGACAGAGCCAACACCATGGGGATGCACAGGGGAGAAGGCAGAGCAGAGCTGAATCAGAAAGATTCCTGACCCACCTGTTAGCATGAAAAACGGTTAAGTGCCACCCTTCTGACAGGAGAACATGGTAAACTACTCACCCACGCTACTAGGCACAACTTCAGTGATAAAGCTCTTGACGGAGAAGGGATAATATATCCACACCCACAAAATAAAAAAGAATGACGGAGGGATGCTTTTCATCCCCGGACATATGCTGGTTCCTTCAAATTCCTTCCTGTTCTGGTCTCAAAATAAGAAAAAGTCCTTCCGAATAATATCCCCTTACCCCCACTGTTTTTTCACACCATTACAGTCTCACTCCGCTCACTGTATTTCATGAAAATCATTGGCTAAATGTAGTTTCTTTCTCTGCTGTCTTAAGCAAGTGTGGCCATTGTATGTATGAAAAAGCTATAAAACAGCACAACAACCTGGACAGCACAGCATGTTCTGCTTGCTGTACATTATATATAAATGTAAAGCATGGGGGAGCACAGAAGTTCCAATTCCCAGAGCCAGCTCAGTGGGATCTGTGCACATCCCATCCTAGATGAACTTTATTAAGGGAGGTAAGAGTCCAAAATGAATCAGTGCATAATAAAATGCAGCCTCCTTTTGCAGCACGCAAGGCACAAGAATGTAAAATTTATTCATGAGGGATCAAATTCTTATTTTATACCTCCACTGCACTGAAAAAGTTTAGTGGATCTATTTTACTCTGAGACTGAAATTCTTACTCTTGCAAATGGGAATGAAGCCCACCGTTCAAACAGAAACCTCAGGAGCTGCACAGTATATTTAGAACAATGGTGCCATTTCTCTGAAGGTGCTAAACCTAATTTCCAGATACATTATTAACTATGATGCCATCTGTAAAACTGCAGCCCTGAGTCAGCGAGCTCTCCTTTTTCAATTATGTTACAGGAAAAAGTTCCTAGCATGTCAAAATCTCTCCCATATTCCTTTCACTTGTTACTTGGATGCCATTTGATACGATTTGAAAGAGACCTGTGTTTCATCTGCATAAGGTAGCACTGCTTCTCTGGAGATTTGTGCTAAAACCAAAGACAAGTAGACCTGAACACCCCACGAAATATGAATTCCATTATCTTTCCAGTTTTCTTGTGCTAAAAGGGCATTATCAGCATCCTAAAGCCTCATAGCTCAGAAGTACAAAACACATAACATCATGTAATAATATTATAAACATATGAGGATTTAGAATGACTTCATAGCATCTGCTTTTCAGTGGGATTTATGACTTTATATTATTTTGGCGTTCCTACCATGGAAAATAAAAATGTAAATGGCACTTCAAAATATGCCTTTAAAAATACCCAATTTCTCCTCCAGCTTCTCAGAGGATTTAATCTTTTTGTGTTTTTTATTTTCTGTATACGGAAGAGAGTTCTAAAAATTATTAGATTTAATGCTGAATGTGTTTCAATTCAGTACTGTAACATGAGTTAATTAAACTAAACAAAGGCCACATTGTCAACACTTTCAAAAGGAACTAAGATGATATTTTTAAATGAAATAAAAATTGACAATTCATAATTGTATTTCTGTTCTGATTACTGAAAACGACATGAAGGAAGCAATCAAATACACACAATAAACCTCAAACACTATCACTGTTAAAGGAATACATTTTCTTCTATCTTTTTTTTTCTTTTCTTATTTTGCCTTTTTGTCTTGTACCCTACCATCAAGCCCGATAACAAAGTGACTGTGATGGCGGGCAAAACGTTTAAGCTGAAAATTCCTTACATTTTCCACTTTCTCTTTGAAAAGCACACAGAAAAAATATATCGTTTGTCACTGAAAGAGATGAAGAATAATTAAAACTTAAAATTGATCTTGCACCACCTGTTCTTTACATACACTCAGACTAGAATCTGATATATGGAGAGTAATGAAAAGAAACAGATTCCTTCTGTGGCAGGAAAAAAAAAAAAAAAGACTTCTTTCCCCCCGGGGGATCGAAATCAATATCTGGAGCAGACTACTGATAGTATAACAACCACCCCATCCTGCTACTGCACATTGTTGCTCAGCATGGTCCACACCGCATCCTGTGGGGAGGCTTGCAGGGGTCTGCATCCCACCTGCAGCCTCTCAGAGGAGGGAAGGAACAGCATTTTGGGCACCGTGAGCTGCTTGATGTGGTAGAACTCTCCTGCTGCACCAGCTGGTGCTTAGAAAGTAGAAAGTCCCAGCACATCCACGCTCCTGACAGTGCACACCACTGGTCATGACAGCCTGCAAGTGACACTTCCTCCTAACAATCTTGCTGGTCATCATCATCATCGAAGCAACTGCTGAGAGCACCTAACCCTTTCCAATATAGGAGCCCAGAGACCTCCCAGTTCGGCACTGACAAAGCCACCACAAATATGACCACAGGCACTGGGACCAAAACCCGCTCCTCTCCCTCGAGCTGCACCACCCAAGTAGAGCACAAAAGTTGGTCATACATCAGCCTTGCCTGTGTTCAGAGGCTTATAAACAAAGCTATGCCAAGCCCATACCTATGCAAAACATTTTACACGCACTCATGAAAATCAGCTGTTTACAACCTTGGAAAAAAACTGCTACACTCTCTCTCCCCTTTCCAAAAGTAACCTTTTGCAAGGCTAAAAGATTTATTTTCCCTGCCAACAGTTATATCCTTTGCTACATCCACTTGGCATAAACATAGCCTGAAAATACTTTTCTGCATATAGCTACAATGCTTTCAGAAGAGCAAAGTGCTCTTCACTGGAGATGCAGACTGAGCTGCTCCTGGACAGTCACACACTGACACAGCAGGCTGGCAAGCAGAATTCAGGTGCCATAGCTCCTCGTCTGGCTGATATCGCAGCTGCAAAGTTCCCCTGAATTTTGTCAAGTTCTCCAGAAAATCAAAGCATGTAAAGGGAGACTTCTTAAAATTTGAAGGCAGTTCTTTGGCTTTCCAGCAACAATCTGGTTACTGAGTACCTCCAACCATAATTCCAGCGACATTCTTTGTGACAGTCTGCCTCTCTCTAGCTCAGCTTTGGACATTTGAGTTTAAATACCAGTTTACAATTTTCTACTTCCACAGAACAGCCAGCATTTCTGCAAAAGGCTCAAAGGTGCACTTTTTTTTTTTTTTTTTTTTTTTNGCCTTTTTTTTTTTTTTTTTTTTTTTTGTAAATACCAAAACATGTTGGAAACAGATTTTTAAGATACATTTCAAATTTATGGCCAGACTACTCTGCAACAGCCCATAAGACGTCATCTAATCCATTCAGTATGGGTTGTTATCAAAGACCAAACACACTGTATCTGAATCAGGATACTTATTCCTTTCTTTCTTTGGGGAAAGTGAATAAAAGAAGCCTCCAACCTGGTTCTTCAGAAGCCACAACACTCCAAAATATCTTTGTTTACTTTTCTTCCCAAACAAAAAGAAAACGTCTTTTTTAAGATGTATACAGAAGATTTTTTAAATCTCTCTTTTTTTTTTTTTTTTTTTTTTCCCTAAGATGCCTCATCCATCTCCACTTGAAACTAAAAAGAAGTTCAGTTAAGAAATAAAAGCTAGTTACCATTGCCATGACTCAAGAATAAAGATGTCACATTTGTCTGGAAAGATCTTTCTCGAGGAGTATCTTTCTCTGTAACTACAATGTCATATCACAGGAAGTCATTCTTTTGACAACATTTATGACTGTACCAATGTAAAAATCATATAAATGCCTGAGAATTAAACTGTAAAAAATGGAGAGCTCCTCTCCTCCAAGTTTTTGAATACTTAATTCTCTCCAAGATTATGCTGTAAAATTAACTATTTCGCTAAAGTACAGACGGATAAACGCCCCTGACATCTGGTTAAGCGAAGAATGGATGATATGACGGCTACAAAGTTGCATCTACTCTAGTAATGAAGATTCTTGAGTAAAACTAGGCTTAGCTACGAAGAAAATCAGGAAGAATTCAAAATTACAGTAAATGAGCAGTGAGCAAAGTCTAGCACCACAGGAAAACATGTATTGCAAACGATTTAAAAGAGTTAAATCTCCCCAGTCCCTTCCAAGCCTGCCTTAACATCACACTGTTCGTACATAAACAAGATGGTTATTATAGTTCCTTAAATACAGCATTCAAACAGGCTAGGATGCAATTACACAAAAATACTAACTGCACAGGATGTGTACAGTCTTAAGCTAAATCCCTGGAGACTTTAATATCCTTTTTATAGGCATTAATTACTGTACTTTGCTCCTTGATTGTGCTTCAGCAATAACCTGCTTCTGCATTTGTCCATTCTGAAAATAAATGTACTCCTTTCCCAGGAGAATGCCACCCAGTCACCGGTCTAGGACATGTATTGCCATGCCACAGTAGCCACGCAGAAGTAGCAGAACAGCTTCATACCTTTCCTTTTGCCCACTGCCACTAGGTCAGGATCTCTTACACAGTTCCAGTGATCAGAACGAAGCTGTCAAGACTATTTATTGAATCCAAAAGTTGTGCTTTGTGCTCACAGAACACAGTGGCAGATGAAACGTGTTACTTTAAAATTATTTGATGTGTGGAGAAAAATCCCAAGTCAAGCTCAAGTAATGTTACCAACGTCACTATAAGATGAAATATTTTAGCCTGAATACAGAAGAAGAGCAAACAGAAAAATAATGGCTAATTTTGTTCATATTTGAGTGGTCTGATGGAAAACCTGTTCTCCAAAGAGTTCAGCAACTTTACAGATGGCCAGTGAGAGACATCATCATATCTAATGACTTTATGTAGGGAGATAGAAAGAGGTCAGAAATAAAAAAAGAGGGGACAGCAGGCTTAGAGCAGGAAATGGCTACATATTCACACGTGCTGTAAAACGTCCTGTAGAAAATCTGAGCTGATTAAAACAACAACTAAATGCTGAATGCATGGTCGTTAAAACATAATAGAAACATACATATAAAGGGACTGCCAAATGGTATATTAAAAACATGTCCACTTCCCTAGTCAGCAAATAGGTCAGTGATCACCATTTACTCTGCTTTTTAATAAAGGGATTTGAGAATATTCCCTAATCTTATAAGAAACACAGATTTTCATTATTCTTTTGTGAACTAGAATGGGTGCATTATAGTAGTTGGAAAATAATTTTAAAAAGGCATCTTAGCTTGTCTTTTTTTCTTCAGGTGCTCCCTAATAATACATAAATTCAAGTTACAGTAGGAAAAAGGGGATAATTGGCACACACTGTATTTTATTACAGATTTTGGAAAAAGCCACACCAGGTTTTTATGAAACACACACAGTACTTTACATTGTTACATTCTTCAAGGTAATCTGGCCTGTTTCATACTTCTGGCAATAGGAAAGAGCAGTGAAATTGCAAAGACTTTGATTCTTCAGTCCTCTGGGCTCCTGGCGCCCCAGAACCTCAGAAGCACAAAGATCCATGCCTCCTTCGTAATACACACCATGGACCTGTGAAAGCCACACAGGCTCTATAGAAAGGAACCTGCAAGCCCTAAAATCCCCAACAATATACATAAGCTGATAGGAAAATGAGCACAATTGGACTGGAAGCTTGCCTACAATTTGTGAAAACTGACACACACCTCTAAACCATCAAGTGAGAGTCATTTATCCAAGGAAAACCAAATCAATGAAAAAAAATTCTAGCTAGTTTATCAGTAACTAAGCAGAAATCTGGCTTTAGGTTGGAAAAGGGACTTTGATCTGTGTTGGCCATTTCATGGCTTCTGGTGCTGGGGACAGCACAGGTCACAGATGACTCCCATTAATACAATGGCTCCCAGTGAGACAGAGAGAGGGGAGAGGCAGTTCTGTGCTACCCGTCACTCTGGGATGAGCTTGGTAACACAAAAGGAAAATGTCAGATGTAGAACAGAGAGAGCAGGTAGTTCACAGTCCAGAAGGTGCTACATTTAGCTAGGCACATAGGTCCAATATGGGTCAAAACCACCGCTGTGACACTTACAATCCAGTTTTATGACTGGATTTCTTCTTAATGGGAACTGCAGTCCCACGTTACCTCTTTTCCAAGTGTTCTCAGACAAAAATATGCTGTTTTATTGTTCATCAAATGTCCTGTGGATGCTGCTGGAAAATGATTTAACTGAATTAGTTTATGCAGTAGCACTTGGGTTACACGAAATAGCATTAAGTACTACATCTCTGTTACATGCCCCATAATCTCTTCCCATTAAGAGAAGATTCTCCTTGGGGAATATGTGTTATTTTATCAGCTTGAACTTCAGCTGATTTTCTGCTTTTTCAGCTCTGTCCAGATCCACCTTGCACTGTGGTGGACTTTCAAATCCTCACATGGCTGAGTATGTGCCCGCTGTCATGAGAAGCATGTAACATGACCAGCTCTGAAGGTGCCCTATATGTTCTTACACCCACAAGGGAAAGACTTAATTTCCTCTCCTTCTCATAAAATAAAAAGCACTGATATTTTTTTTTTTCAGAAAAAATGTTCAGAAAAAGCTACAGAGAATATCTATGCAGTTACCTAAGAGGTGTTACCCTGCACACAGATTCAGCACAGCATCTCCTGTTTCCTGGGAGTGGATTGAAAGCCCCCTTAAACCAATGGGAGTCTTCCTATAAACTTCAGTGAGCTTTGGATCAAGACTGATCTTGTTCAGGAGCAAGATCTGAGTCCCCACATAGGAACATGTTCCACAATGTTTCGAAAGAACCTTTTACTTACTTAGTACTTGAGCCTTTTAAATCAGGGGCAGGAAAAGGAAAAGTGCCAAGAACAACACTTTTCTGACATTACCTTCTTTTCTTTAATGTTGCATATTTTAATACTAGGTAGAACAGATGGTGAAATACAAGCTCTCCACTGAGAACTAAATGACAGTCACTAGCTGTAGGGGACACTAAAGTATTAAAGAGAAGGAAATGCACAAATAATGAAAGTACATTTTGTCCAACTTGCTTTTGATGAGGCATAAAATAAAATGTAAATAATTTCTATTAGGAGGAAATTAACATAATGACTTTGGTATTTGCAATCAGAGTGAGCATGAATTATATAACCTGGATTTGCAATTGAAGCAGAGCAGTACCATTTACCTGGATCTGAAGTAAGGATTATATGAATTCTGTTTTCACCGTGAGTAATACAACACAAACCCGATGCTATTAACATGACTAATAATAAAGAGATGTGATTAGTCTCAACTTGGATTGGCAATAAAAAAAAAAATAGAGCAGAAATGTTCTTAGGCTGTACATGAACAAAGAGGTTCTATTAACTTGGATTTGCAGTGAAGAAAAGTGTCAATATTACTAACACAGGTTTGCAATTAAGTTGGTGTCAATGCAGCTGGGAAAAGGAGTCCATAATTAGGACAACACTGTATTGACCTGAATTTTCAGAAAAAATCATGTCTGGGTTTTAATTTGGAACCGTAAAATTTATCTCCATGCTCTAAGAAGATGACCATACAATTATCAACTTGCAGTTACTTCACATTTAGAGAATTACTTACATAATACTTCCTTTTTTTATATATAACCATGTGCCTGTTATAAATGGTGAGCTGAATGTAATGCTCCCAGAAGAGTACCCAACACAGAAAATTAAACTCCTATGTTTCTTTACAAAAGCATTACTAAGGATTTAAATACTTTACTCTCAGAAAAAAAAATACTGCTTCAGCAAGACTCTGTGCTCCTGCTCCAAATATTGGTTTCTTTATTAGAATTACTAGTTTTAGTTAATTACTAGCTAAATCTCTACTAATGGCCTCACAAAACATTTTCATGCTCATTTATTGTAAATACTCTCAATGCTTCTAGTGACCATGATCAAAAGTGTACTTAAATGGACATAAATTTGCTGTTTTTTCAGCCTTACACACAATAATACAGAAAACTAACAATAAGAAGTGCGTTTAAAGTCACTTTAGAATCTGACTCTGCACTTTCTTGTGCATATTTTACTATATGATTGCAAGTCCAACAAATCAAAACAACAGTCAAAGATAAACAAGAAATTATTCAGAAAAAAAAAAATCCCTTTTAAGTGCTATTTCCACGTGTTCTCACAATTGAAAGGAGAACGTGAGCCCAGCTGAATTCTCTATCTCATTCTATTTTATAAGTAGCATTACCTCCTTCTTCTTCCTGTTGTATTCCTCCTCCTCCTTCTTTTTCTTTTTCTTCTGCACTGGGAATCAAAGGTTTCTCATTTTCTGTTGTGTCTTCTTGGTTCAACAATGGTTCTGAATAAATTTGATAAAAAGATGAACACTAAGGCTTTTCAGAACAGACATTGTATAAAAGGATTAACATACCCTAGAGAGATTACCATTAAAAACACTGGAAAAGGATTCTTCCCCCCCAGGAGTACAGATACAATAGCTGTCTTGGAAATGCCATGGGCTGTAATTGAGAGCAAGGCCTCGATCCTCCAACATGCTGAGCTTTCTGGGATTTAGCACAGAAAGCCCCATGTTCCCAGCTCCAAGCATTGGCATTTGCTGGGACTCGTCATCAGCCCAGAGACACACGTACCCAAGAGTTTTGCTGGACCAGGGACAGAGCATTCAGTGCTCAAGCAATTGTCACGAGGAATAGGAAATGCAGTGCTCACTTCTTTCTCTAATAGTGGCAGTTGTTAACAACTCAGCTGTTACCAGTGAGAACCCATAGCCACTCCCCTGCTCAGGGGTGAATTTAGAGTTACCAGAAGATGACTCAGCTCCACAGTTTGGGTTTAGTAACTGTGGAGAAAGAAAGGGAATTTAAACGCTATTGATAATATCTGAGCAATAACTAACGTTATGCATATGCAGTACCTCCTATTTCCATGCAGGAGCTTTGGGATTCTGTCCCAGTTTTCATCTCCCCGTCTGCAGCACCATCCTGTTGTCCTGTTAACATGACAGATTGAAAACGACATTAGCGCAAGGGCTGCACACATGCAACACAGGTTCGGCAGGCGCAACACAAACCTAACAGGCAGCACGGCACTCTTCAGTCATGTACCACTTTTTTTCTGTTAAAATAACAATGTTAGAATACTTTACATATGAAAATACCACTTACTAAGCTTCAGGCATTAAGTATGTTAAATGCCTGGTCTAAACTGACCCTGAATCAATTTTTTTTTCCTTCTTTTGTAGCTCTGCCTCAGCAAACTGTTTCTCACAGGAGCTGTGGCAAAGCACCCGTGCTTGACAGTCAGCTTATCAGAAGGAACAGAATTACCCCACAGGCTTTTAGAACAACGATGACAGGGATAAAAAAANTATACATTCAATTTTCACTTAAAAAAAAAAAAAAAAAAAAAAAAGAAGAGAAAGAATAAAAAGAGACAATAACAACAACACTATACACTTGGGATCCATATGCTTATAAACCCCATGCATTTGGAGATGTGTGTCTTTGCCAACAACACCAGAGATTACTGCCCCAGCCCTGTCTGGCACACAAACTCTACTAGCTGGCAATGTTTTCCTAAGGCAACAGAGGTCAGGCTGAAACTCACTAGATGCTGGAACAGGAAGAACTAAGGTTCCAAGCTGGTTCATTATCCATGTCTTAAAGAATTCTGAGAGAAAACTTTACCTTCGGCTTGATCTTGCTCACACCCCACAGGATGTGCTGGGTCACTCTCCTGCATGCCTTTAGAGTCTTTTAGGGAGTCTGAGGAAACAGCAAACAGACAAACATGCATCCTGCAGTGGTTTTATGCTGCAAAAGCCTGGTTGTTTCCTCAGACACCGGCAGCCCTTAGGTGCACAATTTGTACTTGGTATTCTGATACTGATAAACAGTGTATCTAGCTGTTTAACCACAGCCTTATACACCACGAACACATTCTCATGGGTCTCAATTATTCAAATTGATTTCTGAATCTGTCCAGTTATTGAGCAGCTTCTGGCCTGCAGTACAAACCTTAAAAAAAGAGTTGTCAAGAACGAATATGTAAGAAAAATGAGAAGTGCAACCAAGACTTTTATTTCTAATGAACTGACTAGCACAAAGCTATGAGAAACAAAATGAACCACCTACTTGACAAATAGAGGTTTGTTTTTTTTTTTTTTCACAACAACGCCAGTGCTTATCGTGGTTGGATTTCCACAAGCTTGACAAACATTAAGTCCTATAAATCCCAGTGCAAATCCCAGCCTCATTTCACCAGATGACAGAACTCCCAAAGTCATTATCCTGGCCAAGACTGCTTTCACTTTCAGGGAGACCGGCAAAATGAACTGCACAAAGCCATACCCTGAACCAGTGGCACAAGGAGGTTTAAATTAGACACTGTAAATCCAATCCCTACGCTATCTGCAGTCTTCATAAACACAGAGCATTGCTTTTGTTGTGTCAAACGACATTTTCTGACATCAGCCACTCCTTAGTGATCTATGGAGTGCAGAGATCTATAGCGCATGACAATAAATTACACAGTGACAGCCTTGTTACAGCTCTATTTCTAGATGGTGTCTTTCTATAATAGGGCAGAACAAATCTTACAACATATATACCAAAAGATGCCCTGGTAAAACTTTGTTCCTGAAACTTGCCAAGAAAAATCTCTGATGGATAAGTGAGAAAGTTGGGTTGTTAACATCTGATCCAAATTTAATAATCGGTAGAAAAGGTATGCACTGAAAGTGTGTGGCTTTAATTAACTGCAAATAATCCTCTAAGGCAAATATTTAATTACCTGCACAGCTTCTTACCTCCTTCATGGCATGACAATAAGTTTATAAATCCAAGTTTGAAAGCAGAATATCTCACTGATGTACAATTTGCTAAAATTTGCCCATGCTGCACCTTTTTTTCACCCTACTGCGGACTTAAAATACTGTTCCCTGCTATCAGCTGGACCAGTGGGCTGGTCTTTTATACTAGGATGCCACATTGTGCTATGAGTTACAAGGGATTACCCTATCAGCCTGAATCAGAGTAAAAATAAATTAGAATCTCATCAAATTGCAAGTTTAATCAAAAAGTGAGTTGAAGGACCTCTTGGATTTCAATGACAATGGCAAGAAATCTGCAGAAAATATGTCAACGTCTAAAACAAACTTTAAACCCACTGAGCACAATTCTGGCTTCACCAAAGCCTTTGACAAAGATTTCAGGATAACCAGTAAGCCAACGTTTGTACCACCTGTAGTCCTGTCTTCTGAATTACTATAATCTTTTTGTGTATGATTTAGCGGAATGTTTGTAATTGGTATTGTACTGACAAAGCTGGAAGACCTCTGCCTTAAGCACCCTGCAAGCCAGGGCCCTTCAAACAGCCCAAAGTGATAACCAAGGGCAATATTCCCTGCTTTGCGTGGGAGAGATGCACACTCCCCTGGACCACAAGATCCTTAGAGCTATCTTGTTTACGGCTTGGGTTGGAAGGGACCTCAGAGATCATCTGGTTCC